>OY755244.1:19940395-20285395 GCA_963576725.1 Azorinus chamasolen | reverse complement strand
TTACGCTGCAAGTAACTGTAATCTGCTAAAATGTCGTCTGCTGCAATTTGCAAAGTTGATTTTCATAGCATATAGTCAGAGCATCATAATTATGTATGGGTATCCTGTGTATCAGTGTAATGGGTATCACTCAGTGTATGGGTATCAAATGTATCAGAGTGTGGGTCCTGATTAGACGCCGACTAACCGAGCTTCTCATTTGGGTACAAATGTTTTGCATTCGTAGTCACAGATTCTCCGCTAGTGCGCATGACAACATCTCCAGCTTGATCCCATTACCGAACAATCCTTTGGAGGCGATTTGGAGCAAATCTTTAACCATTTCCCATGTAAGAAATGATTACACCATGAATATTTATTTGCAGCTTTTTTATGTTGGATCATAGGAAATTTTGGTATTGGTACAGAAAATGTATTTAAATCAGATCTATATAATTTCATACGCAGAATGCAAACCCTGGTCCGAAGCCTCCTGTAGGAGCCGTCTGATCTGGGTCTACTCTTTTTGCACAAAAAGGCGTTATATGAAGGAATTGTTCCAGAGACGCCTTTCAGCATTTTTACAAACAGATAAGGCAAAGGTCAGGCTGATCCTGTAGGAGTTGTCTGATCAGAGTTTGTTCCATAGTCACGTACATGTAGAAAGCCTTAGATCTGACTCTAGTTATGTGTTCACTTTGTTTTATATATATATAACGATATAGCACAATTAACCCTTTCAACCAGGGACAGACTTGTATTGTTATTTGCAAACAGTGTAGATCCAGATCATAGGGCTCTGATTAGGTTCTGCACCGCTTCTCATTTGGGTACAAATGTTTTGCATTCGTAGTCACAGATTCTCCGCTAGTGCGCATGACAACATCTCCAGCTTGATCCCATTACCGAACAATCCTTTGGAGGCGATTTGGAGCAAATCTTTAACCATTTCCCATGTAAGAAATGATTACACCATGAATATTTATTTGCAGCTTTTTTATGTTGGATCATAGGAAATTTTGGTATTGGTACAGAAAATGTATTTAAATCAGATCTATATAATTTCATACGCAGAATGCAAACCCTGGTCCGAAGCCTCCTGTAGGAGCCGTCTGATCTGGGTCTACTCTTTTTGCACAAAAAGGCGTTATATGAAGGAATTGTTCCAGAGACGCCTTTCAGCATTTTTACAAACAGATAAGGCAAAGGTCAGGCTGATCCTGTAGGAGTTGTCTGATCAGAGTTTGTTCCATAGTCACGTACATGTAGAAAGCCTTAGATCTGACTCTAGTTATGTGTTCACTTTGTTTTATATATATATAACGATATAGCACAATTAACCCTTTCAACCAGGGACAGACTTGTATTGTTATTTGCAAACAGTGTAGATCCAGATCATAGGGCTCTGATTAGGTTCTGCACCGTTTGTCAGCCAAAATCCTCTAGCGATGTAAATGTTTCATTTCACACTGAGTGGACTCTATGGTTCAGTACTGATGGACTATTCCACTTTGATACTTCAGGGTTGAAACGGTTAATATGGGCGGGATCTGCCATGCATATTCATGGAATAACGAGTTAAACAGGTGCAATATTTAGAGTATTTAGCTCCGTCTCGCGATCTATACTTACAGGGTTGGCAAACAACGGTTTTAGAATCTTCAGTCTTACACGTATTCATTTCACTTCAAATATGAACAGAGTTAATGGTAGGATGAAACAGTTTGGTTTAGAGTGATTCGGCTGTTCATCAGGTTCCAAACCGTATGTCTCTGTTATCATGCATTCGTCGATAGGATGTAGTCACAGAAGTCTCTCGCTTCTAATTTCTGTTACGCGTCAGAAACGTAAAACTGCACGTGCGAAATTTTCATGTCAGTTGCCTAAGAAGAAATGTGATACGTGCTTTCTGGATTTTTACGAAAAAAGTAGAGATAGACCAGTTACAGTTCCAAATACGGACTGTCTGATCAGGTTCTATACTGTTGTCTAGGTTAGATAATAAAACGGCACAAATACTGGTGGGTGTGAAAGTTCTATACATACAATGAGCAGATGTGATGCTATCATTGCAACCAACTTGTCAAAGGCCCAGTATCAACCACTGTGTCAAAGACCCAATACCACCCACTATGTCAAATACCTAATGCCACTCACAGCATCGAAGATACAGTATCAGACTGTCAAAGACCTATACCACCCTTTGTGCCTAAGACACAATACCTCCCACAGAGTCAAAAACCCAGTAACACCCCCTGTGTCAAAGACCTAATGCCTAACACTGTGTCAAAGACACAATTTAAACCACCCACTGTGTCAAAGACCTAATACCACACACCCACTGTGTCAAAGACATAATACCACCCACTGTGTCAAAAGACCTTATACGGCCCACTGTGTCAAAGACTTAATACCATACACTGTGTCAAAGATCTAATACCAATTGTCAAAGACGCAATGACACCCACTTTGCCAAAGACCCATGCCACCCACGGTGTCAAAGAGCCAATACCACATACCTGGTTAAAGACACATACTACCATATGTGTCAAAGACCCAATACCTTCCACTTTGCCCCAAACCCAATACCAACCACTTTGTCAAAAATCCATACCACCCATAGTGTCAAAGAGCCAATACCACACAATGTGTTAAAGACACGTACCACCATATGTGTCAAAGACGCAAAGTCCGCACCACAGTGTTGATGACTGCAGTATGATTCATTACTTGGTTCCGATGTTATAAAACATATTTCTCAAGATCCGAGTTCATTCTCAAGTATCCAATATCTTCAGATTTGTTTTAATTTATTTAAAAAAACTGACCAGTCAGGTGTTTGAGAATGAACTCAGACCCATAGGTCTTTGGTACTGCTGTCATGTTAGATCGTCGGCCATTGCAAGTCACATGACAGGGCACTTGTCGTGTCGTGTCTAAGTATGTTGTTGCCATCTGTGACTTATGGGTGTAGGGAAGTTTTGCGTTTTCTAATGATGTAGTACCGAAATCTATTTACCCCACCCACACACACACACACACACAAAAACACACACACTATGATGTTGACAGTGGCCGTATGGAGGACTGATTCTGCACTGGAATGTTGCTTGTGATCCGAGAATTAGCCACGTTAACAATGTAACGACTGGAATAAAACGTGTTTGTATAGTGGCAAAGTACATTTTAACCTTTCTCGTGCTAAAATAAGTCTACGCAAATACATGTACTTATCGGCTAACTTCAATTCGTTCAAGCTGTTGAACAGACTATCGAACAGCTTGGAGCCTCATGACACGCCCATTTTACTCGACATTCTCGTCTGGATCCCAGCTGTTTGCAAATTCCTTTTAAGTCGCGTTTAGTGTAAGAATGCTGAATTTACACTGTGCTCATAATTACACGAGTTTGTAAAAGCGGATTTTTGTTCTGTAATCCTTTAAGCCGAAACCAAAATAGTATCTGAATGACCATTAGGCCTACCAAACGGCATTGAATAATAAAATAGAAATAGAAAATAGGTTGGTAAGAGGATTAGAGAATGAAAAGAGCCATGCGGGGTACCTTGTACACTGGCCACCTTTTAAAAATGTCAAAACTGCTGGACTTGCTACAACACAACCCCTATTAGTCGGAATTCTAGTAGAGGAGACTGTAGAAACGTTTATGCAGGTGACAGCTTAATGCAGGGTGAAAGTCATGTAGAAAGCTCCCAGAGGAGCTTCCTGCATGACTTTCACCATACATTAAGCTGCCACCTGCCTCCAAGACCTATATCTATACTACACTGACTGGTAGCGAGCAAGAGTTCTTTAACCCTTTCCTCCATAAATACGTCTTTCTACGCTTCTGTAATAGTCACTTCTTGAAACCATTGTGATAAATAAAGCCTTTGATTAAAGCTTCCCTTTTCTCTAGTAAATGCTCTTTTTCGGTAGAATTATTCAAATAGGCTGGGTCTAAAATTAGCTCATGAGGTAATGGATTAAGGACAGTGGTAGTTAGTACATGCATTATCATATGATAGATAAGTATTGCCTTATTTTATACAATATTGGGTCTGCCCAACTTCTTTCCCCCACTGAACTGTAAAGTGAATACGTCTATTATCCGCTGTTTTGATAAGTATAAATGGCACTAGTATAAATATCAGACAATGTAGACCCAAAATCAGACTGCTCATGAAGGAGCAGTTTGAACTGGTTCCCTGCAATTTGCTTAAGCAGTTTATCATGATTATAATAAACGCCTGCAGGCAAATGTACTACATGTAGTACGTGCAATTTGTCGTGTCTCATAGTTATGGTAATGGTCAATATTTGACAGGGGGTCGGAGGGATCCGTGCCTGGGAGGAACGTACTTAAATTTGGTGCGTTCTGCAGATGCATAATTTCGCCAAAAGCACTCAATGGCCACTTTTAATCTTCCGTCTCATAAATATTCATTTAAGAAATAACTACTGAATATGAATAAGCTGAAATGTTTATTGTAACACGAGTACAGTTTTAACTGTAACGAAGACCGTAGAATCACATCTATATGTGTATATTATCTGAATTTATTTCATAAGCAAACAGAGCAGACCCAGATCAGACGGCTCCTACAGGAGCCGTCTGATCTGGGTCTACTCTGTAAAGTTGTCAATAGGAGTATATCTCAAGTAAAGCGTTATATGAGGGAACGGGGAACTTAGGACAGTTTTGACAAATTCAGAAATTGTGAGATTAATGTTATTAATCCTGTTGTTACAAAATCAGTGTATCATGGCAACGGTTTAATATAGTGATGTTTAGTTCTTCTTCATCCTTTCCCTTTTGAATGTTCATGTAAGAAACCAAGGACACCACGAATAACGGAAGGGTTTATACATGTAATTGTATAAGTAGACATGGGCGGGGATGCTTTGTTTTGGTAAAAGCTATGGAAATAGATGTTACAATTTTACAAGCAAACAGTGTATACTATGATCAGACGGCTCCTTCAGGAGTCGTCTGAGCTGGGTCTACTCTTTTTGCAAAGACGTGAAAAGGCACGAGGAAGCCACTACTTCATTTTTCAAAGTCTTTTGGACTTCCCAGTTCGGGATCCAACTTGTAACATCCCTAGCTGTCCGAGAACGATCTCAGAATGAGCTGACGGGGTTCGTAATAGAGACTTGGTGTAACGTAAATTATGAAAATTGAATTATTTTACCCTTGACAATGTTAAGCATGAACTGACTGGCATTTACAACATACAGTAAAATATCAATACATTTAATTCAAAATTTGAATATAGAAGAATTAAAACACTTTCAGGCGGCAGGTGACTGCTTAATGCAGGGTGAAAGTCATGCAGAAAGCTCCTCTAGGAGCTTTCTGCGTGACTTTCACCCTGCATTAAGCTGCCACCTGTCTCAAAGATCGATAACAATACGGAGTTCAGTGTTCGAATAATCGCGAGTGTACTGTATCTGATCTGACGAGACACTGTATTACTCGGCGGGTCATTAGGATCAAAACTTTTTAACAATTCGGTCATGACAAACGCATGTCCTTGAAAACAATTCGGAAGTAAACGAAAACTTGACAGGGTCAGAATTTAAGCGGACATCTTATTTTCATCATGACACAGGTGATGACTTCTGTAGAACCCTTCCTAAGCAGTATTCATCAATTGTACATAGGAGTCTTAAAAGGCAGGTGGTTGTTTAATTCAGGGCTAAAGTTATGCAGAAAGCTATCTTCATCGCTTTTGACCTGTGTAAGGCTACCACCTGTCTTACTGACCTATAATTAGATCGTTTGATGGCCGCTTAAGACAGGTTCTATTGTAATTGGTAGTTCATCTACTCTACGCAAATCTGACATGTGTAAATTCATGGCATTAGTGGAATGGTTCATCATTATTAACCGTTAACCTCATGAATATTTATGTAAGACAGAATGACGTCATGAATATGAATAAGATGACGTTTTTTCTGGTACATTGATACAAAGTGGTTGGGCCATGGCATAAACTGTAGAATCAGACATAAAGCAGGTTTCTATAGCAGCAGTCTGATAACTGGTCTACGATTTTGCAAATGTGTGAAAAGGCGTCTCTATCGGGTACAGGTTTTATGTAAGCGCATTTTGACGCATCTGCAAACAGAGTAGACCCAGATCAGACGGCTCCTATAGGAGCCGTCTGATCAGGGTCTGCTCTGTTTGCTTACGGCGTAATATAGATCTGAACTTACAGCTTCTGCCTGATGCAAAATGTCCCGTGCTCATATGCCATTATGAAAAATAATCTCATTAATATTCATGACGTCATTATTTCCTACACGAATGTACAACAGGGAAAGGGTAAAGATAGAGGCCATTCAGCATGAAAGAGTGCATAATTGGTGTTATATACATGTATTATGTTTATGCTGTTTGTGGACCATATTGAAAATTGGTTGTTACCAAATATGTAATCCACAATAAAGTCATTATTATTACAATTATTGTTATAAAAGAGGAGTTAGAGTGTCAGTATGGATCCTGATCAGGGGCTTAACACGTGGTAGGTTTGTTCAAACAGTTTAGATCCAAATGAGACGACGATTAACTTGTCATCTGAAAAGAAAAGATCCAGAGAATATGAGAGACTCTGGTGATATTTTTGAAATTACATGAAGAAATAATAGTGCTTCTTTAATGAAGCAGACGGCAGTATATGCAGACGATAGTTTGAAGGTGTCCAACGCGTCAAACTGACCATTCAGGTCAACTATGTAACCACTTAAAAATGTTTACACAGTCCTAGATATAGAGTAAACATCCGTCCAATGCGAGAAACGAGTCACATCAGCAAACAGGATAGAACCAGATCTGGGATCTATTCCATCTGATCAGAATCTGTACTGTTTGTCATTCAAAATCATTCATCATATTTAATACTTTATTGAAGGCTAGTGAATGGACTCTACTGTTTAATTATTATGGACCATTCCACTTTGAAAATTGGGGCATTCAAAGAGTTGAGCTGAAGAATTCTATTCATTGACCCTTATCCTGCTGTACAAAGACACTCTAACTCTGAGCAGGGTCCTTGTAGCCCTTTACATGTACTCCATAAATACGCCTTTCTGTGCCTTTGCACAGAGAATAGGCTTATATCGGATGGTTCCTATAGTGGCCGTCTGATCAGTGTCTGCTCTGTTTGCTTATGATATAATACAGGTATGATTCTAATGTTTCCAGACCTTGGCCAGAACTTCCTATGTCAATTTGCTGTTACAGCACTTAATCTAATTAATATTCATGATGTCATTAGTTCTTAAATGAATATTCATGGAATAAAGGGCTAACTTATAACTAAGCTTTTGAGAAACTACTGACCGCATGCAAAACAGCTGACATTCTGACGAGAAGTAGTTACTAGGTTGCTCATCTGGATCTCTGCTATTTGCAACTGTCAGATGCCTCTTAGCAGGACAAAGTTTAACCGGAAATAACTATGCAAACAGGAGAGACCCAGTGACCCAGCAGCTCACCAGATCAAACAGTGTTTAACACGTGTACCTGTACATTTGTACATGTGTAGTTTATTTACAGTTAACCCTTCGCTTGCTTTTCACGTCAATATACCTACCTGTAAATAGTGAAGACCCAGATGAGACAGCTCCTGCAGGAGCCGTCTCATCTGGGTCTGCACTATTTACAAGTTGATTGTGCAACCAGTGCACCCCGCAGCAGTGATTGCACAGCGAAATACTTGTACGCAGTGAAGATATGTGTAATTATACAACAGGGCATGGGTAGAAAGGAGAAGGTAGAAGGAGGAATGTATTTTGAAATTCATCAAACGAAGGGTTAATATTTTACTCCGTTGGTACACCTTTTAAACATACAGAGTAGACCCTTTTAAATAGAGAGAGTATACTCTGATCAGACGGTTCCTATAGGAACGGTTTATTCTGTGTTTGCTCTGTTTGCTTTGAAAATATTGATTCTGATTCTACAATTTGTACTAGGGCTTGAAACTCATGTGTTCACCTGTTATGGTTAAAAATAAACTTATTAACATTAATTGTGTAATGATTTCTTATATGCATTATTATACCCCCCTTTTGAAAAAATGGGGGTATATTGCTTTGCACATGTCGGTCGGTAGGTCGGTCGGTCGGTCGGTCGGTCGGTCGGTCTGTCGGTCGGTAGATCGATGGTTTCCGAACGATAACTAATAAACGACTTGGCCTAGAATCTTCAAACTTGCTGTGGTGGTTGGTCATGACAAGTAGATGACCCCTATTGTTTTTTAGGTCACTAGGTCAAAGGTCAAGGTCACCATGACCTAAAATGGTGAAATAGTTTCCGATCAATAACTGCTCAAGGGTTTGGCATGGGATCTTCAAACTTGCTGTGGTGGTTGGTCATGACAAGTAGATGACCCCTATTGATTTTGAGGTCACTAGGTCAAAGGTCAAGGTCACCATGACCTTAAATGGTTAAATGGTTTCCGATCAATAACTGCTCAAGGGTTCAGCTTAGAATCTTCAAACTTGCTGTGGTAGTTGGTCATGACCACTGGATGACCCCTATTGATTTTGAGGTCACTAGGTCAAAGGTCAAGGTCACCATGACCTTAACTGGTAAAATGGTTTCTGATCAATAACTGCTCAAGGGTTTGGCCTAGGATCTTCAAATTTGCTGTGGTGGTTGGTAATGACCACTAGATGACCCCTATTGCTTTTTAGGTCACTAGGTCAAAGGTCAAGGTCACCATGCTCTTAAATGGTCAAATGGTTTCCAATCAATAACTGCTCAAGGGGTTGGCTTAGAATCTTCAAACTTGCTGCTGTAGTTGGTCATGACAACTGGATGGCCCCTATTGTATTTGAGGTCACTAGGTTAAAGGTCAAGGTCACCATGACCTTAACTTGTAAAATGGTTTCTGATCAATAACTGCTCAAGGGTTTGGCTTAGGATCTTCAGACTTGCTGTGGTGGTTGGTTGTGACCCCTTGATGACCCCTAAAGTTGTTGAGGTCACTAGGTCAAAGGTCAAGGTCACCATGACCTTAACTGGTGAAATGGTTTGCGATTAATAACTGCTCAAGGGTTTGGCTTAGGATCTTCAAACTTGCTGAGGTGGTTGGTCATGACAACTAGATGACCCCTATTGATTTTGAGGTCACTAGGTTAAAGATCAAGGTCATCATGACCTTAACTGATGAAATGGTTTCCAATTAATAACTGCTCAATGGTTTGGTTCGGGATCTTCAAACTTGCTGTGGTAGTTGGTTGTGACCACTTGATGACCCTTAAAGTTGTTGAGGTCACTAGGTCAAAGGTCAAGGTCACCATGACCTGAATATGTGAAATGTTTTCAGATCAATAAATGATCAGTGGTTTGGCTTAGGATATTCAAAGTTGCTGTGGTGATTAGTCACGACCGCTAGATGACCTCTATAGTTGAGGTCACTAGATCAAAGGTCAGGGGGTCGGGGGGTATACATGTTTTACAAACATCTCTTGTTTTAATTGTTTCAATCCCAATTAGTAGAATATCACATTGAAATTGAGTTATATTTATATAAAAGAAAAGGTTAATGCTGGAGCTTCTGCATGACTGCCTGCCTGAAAACATCTAAATTAGTCTTTACTAAACGCACAGTTTAGAGGGAGGGGTGCTACTGTATACAGTAAAACTCCTCTAAATAGGAATTCTAGGAAAGAAGAATTTAGATACGTTTAGGCAGGTGGCTGCTTAATGCAGGGTGAAAGCCATGCAGAAGGCTCCAATGGGGAGCTTTCTGCATGACTTTCACCCTGCATCAACTCTTTTGGCGCCAAATTTAAAAGTGTCGTCTGCAATAATAATTTCATATCAAATATAATTCTAAACTAAATAACAAAGCTATATTAGTACATTTGTTTTTAAAAACCTGTATGCTTGGGCTAAAATAATACAGAAAACAGTGCAGTCCAAGGCGGCATCTGACCTGGGACTGCACTGTTTTCAATGGTGCCAACAGGCGACATTGGTGTCGAAAGAGTTCAGCTGCCACCTGTCTCCAAGACCGATAGTTATTATTAATAACTTTAACGTCCGGTTTAGAGCGGATTTACTGTCAATATCAGACCATTGAATAGACAAGGATTACAAACTTGTCATCACCTTTCTAAAAATCTTCACTAAAAGTCTAGTTTAGAGTGGGTTTTACTGTATCAAGTGTCCCATATAAGGGTAAGGGTAAAGCCTTCTGGAAACATTATCAACACTAAGGCAGTGTCAGGGCAATAACTAAAGGTGCATAGTCCAATATTAAAATCGTCATTTCTTCACCAAACCCAATTGTATGACCACCCTTTAGAATCGTCTCGAAGACAGGCTTCTATAGAGTAATAACAACATAGGGTTATGTGGAGAAATAAAGGAGCTATTCTTGAAAATAGTTTAATTTACGCATCTTATTTGGGTCTTTTACTAAGTAACTTTCGTCTTCCATCTTTGTTGACTGCTTCAAATCTATATACGAGTGTGTAGTTTTATAGGTGTTAGTTTTGATCATTTTGAGACATCGAGAGGTCATTACAAATGGTCCATTGTGCTGAAATGCAAGACTGGCTTTTACAATCAGCAAGCTCCCTCTAGTCAGGGTCTGTGTAGTTTGTCATTCAAATAATTTACCAAAGTACAGTGAAACCTCTCTATAACAGCCATTAAATTGTATTCATTAGTTAGTATCTTGGGCAGGTGGATGCTTAAAGCAAGGTGAAAGTAAAACACAACGCTCCTATATAGGAGCGTTCTGTTTTACTTTCACCTTGCTTTAAGTATCCACCTGCCTTTAACATAAAATACTTGATGTAATGTAGTGGTCGTCATAGGGAGTTTTTACTGTATACCCTGTTGTACTGAAGGGATTAGATCCAAATCATTCAGCTGGTTATACATGTGTACATTGTATTCCAGAAACGTGCACTGTCCTGCATTTACCATTTACCTTGTGAAAAATAATGTAGTAAAGAATGACATCATGAATATTAATTAGCTGAATTTTGATCGCATATGAACACAGGAAGTGTTTGCTATTACAGAAACTTTAGAATCAGATCTAGATACATGCAATTCTATAAGCAAACAGTGGATCCTGATCAGACAATGCTAACAGCTAACACCTGCCTTAAAGATCCAGATTTTGGCTTCTGTTTTTCTGCTGTTTTAGAGAAGTCTTACTGTAACTTTGTGAGTATGTCGATAGTGCAGAGACACTCTACTGAGTCTGACACTACAGTAACACATCTCTAAAGCAATCACCAAAAGAGATCTCATTCTGGGTCTTAAAGCCAGATTGTAGCTTAATGCAGGACGATTGTTATGCAAAATGCTCCTGCAGGAGCTTTCTGTGTCATTATATCCCACGCAACGCAGTTACTCGGGGTATATAGTGTTTGCCTCGTCCGTCAGTCCGTCCGTCAGTCCGTCCGTCCGTCAGTACGTCCGTATATCATAATACATTGTTGCTCATCTTGCTCTTTCATTAATTTTCTTAACCACTTCATCTCTCTTTGCTTTAAGAATTGTCGTGAATAAAAGCTTGGGTAAGTTTGATTTTCAGAAGAATCTCATTCTGTCATGAGGAATCACTTCTTTTCTCTGACGATGTAGTGGTGTTGGGTATGTGAGCTTGCACACTTATAAGATCTTTAATTTTGGTCGTGCTTTTAATGACTTTATGCATAACGTGGTTGTGTTAGAGGGGTTTATTATACCCAATCCCAAATGATGTTGCTTATTCGTAACCCGATCGTATTACTGTACATGTATATGAATGAGTTGGGTTTTAAGGCGCCGCGACTTCTACGGCATATAGACATCATTTGACACCTTAACTCTTTCCCTCATACCAGTTAAAACCCTCTAATGCGACCACTTAATGAGTAAACATACCTGTCTTTATAAGCAGGTGGTTGCTTAATGCAGGACAAAAGTAATGCAGAAAGCTCCTCTAGGAGCTTTCTGCATTACTTTGGTCCTGCATTAAGCTACCACCTGCATCTAGCACCCAGAATTATACCCATTTTAGGTGGTCGCATTAGCGGGGCTTTACTGTATAAACATGTTTTCACGCATTTGCAAACATAGTAGACCCAGATCAGACGACTCTGTTCTGTTTGCTAATGAATTTTGAAAGATCTGGTTGTTGTTGTTTTTTTACTTTCTTAAATGGCTACAATGTTCCACCTTCCAAATTTCATTATAACTATTTTGCATATAACTATTTTGCCCATGAATATTCAGTAGATATTGACATTTGGAATAAACATAGAGCAGGGAAAATGTTGTGCAAATAGTGGACCCGGATCAGACGGCTCATGTAGGGGTCGTCTGATCAGGTTATGCAATAAACGCAATTTTCACGCAATTGCAAACAGAGTAGACCCAGATCAGACGGCTCCTAGAGGAGCCGTCTGATCAGGGTCTGCTTTGTTTGCTAGTGGAATTTGAAAAATCTGTTTCTTTACTTTCTAAAATGGCTACAATGTTACAACTTCCATATTTCATTATAGCTATTTTGTCCATGGATGTTCAGCAGGTATTGACATTTGGAATAAAAACAGAGCAGAGAAAGGGTTAAAGGTTGTGCAAACAGTGGATCCAGATCAGACGACCCGCGTAGGAGTCGTGTGATCAGGATATGCGCTGTTTGCTTATGGTCTAATATAGATATTGTTCTCAAGTTTCTGCCATGGTAAAAATCATCAATTTTATGATGCCTCAATACACAAAACCCGGCTAATTAATACACGTGGTCTTTATTTCTGACATGCATAGTCACGGAGTAAACAGTTAATAAAACTCCTAGCGTATACCACAATGCTTCAAATGTTAGCACTGACAGAGGCTTGGATAACGTGTTATCTAGATATCGGGAACATAACATGTGGCTTTCAGAACAAAACATTGTTCGTACTGTCATCTGCATGAGACAGTACATCTAAGTGTTAGTGGGGGTTTACAATGCCATATGCCGACATTTGTACGCAATATTGACCACGGTCAGGTGTGGTCAATAACGAGTACAGTAAAACATCTCCATAACAGCCACTAAAGTATATCAAATATTTTATGTTAAAAGCAGGTCACCTTGCTTTAAACAGTCACCTGTCCTAAATACCAACTAATTAACACACTCTAGTGGCCGTTATAGAGAGGTATTATTGTACCAATTTTACCCTAAGTATTCGGACACCCATCTCCCCCTCTGCATGGGTAATTTAATATGGCACCATTTTGATATCTTAGATTAAATTGTCATAATAGCAAATAGTGTAGAGCTTGATCTTCTTGCTCGTTCAGGACCAGTTCGATCAGGAGCTGTACTATTTGCATAATTGTGTCCAAATACTAACCGTGATTAATGCATTTAGTTTGTTAATCCTTTCCCCCATATGCTATTTTTAGATCCAATCTCTTTGAATAAATCTACCGACGAGGAGCATTAACTAGAGAAATGGAATTTGTTTTAGAATTTTGTAGTTCAGAAACCATTGTGATAAATAGGAGCAAATGCTCTATTTATCACAATGGTTTCAAGAAGTGACTATTACAGAGGCGCAGAAGGGCATATTTATGGAGGAAAGGGTTAACAATGAATCGTGCGAGATGAAACATTGTCTGCTTATTTTCTCATCTAACTAATTATGTACTTTATATTTCTATCTAACACGTGCTTTTCATTTCCGACGTGTGTCTGTGGTGTCTGATCTAGATACAGGAACTCTGGACTATTTATTGGTACTTTTGTTCGTGTCTACAGAGGTCGAACAGCCTCATAGGATCAACTAGTATGAATAATAAATACCACTAATTTGTTATATTTATGTATACTGCATATGACTACCAACGTACCCAGGATTTTCACAGCTTTGGTCACGTGGTCAGTTTACTTGTTATGGGCTTGTCATTGATCAATATTCTCCATCTCTTGACCACTGGCTTATACAAATTGACCTACATGTATATATACATCAACATCTGCCATAGCGGTGGCATGACCGATTCGATGGCGTTAGTTGGCATAATCATTTTAAAGGAACATTGACTAACGCTGGGAGGTTGATTCAACATTACATGGAGGATGTTTGTGTATTGAGAACTTTCGTATTTATGACATTGTATCTGAAATAGTTTCAATTAGCCTTTACCAGATAGAGAAGTCACTGGCACGCCTATGCAAACAGAGCAGACCTTCATCAGACGACTCTAGTGGAAGCCGTTTGTTCAGTCTGCCCTGTATGCTTGTGGAATAATATAGATATGATACCACAGTTTCTGTCAATGCTGAAAGTGTCTGTGTTAATGACATTGTAAAAAAATCGAGATGATATTCATGGTGTCATTATTTCCGACATAAGTATTCATGAGGTAAATTAACCCTCTGCTCCATGAATATTTGTGTAAGAAATAATGACGGTTAATAGCTTTTTATAATTGCACATGGACACAGGAACCTTCAGACATGGCAAAAACTGTAGAATCCGATCTAAACAATGATATTCATAACCAAACAGGGTAGACCTTGAACAGACTGATCTGGCTCTATTCTGTTTGCAAAGGCGTTAAAAGGCGTATTTTTGGAGAAAAGGATTAATCACTGTCGGGATCGGATATTGTCACAAGGGTTTAGGTAATAATGGCGTCTTAATTGGATAGCGAGTACTTGCCAGGTCTTGTTTTTTTCGCCATATTTTGCGAACGTGTTAGTTTGAAATTACGATTGTTTTCATTAAGCCTTTACAAAGTTGTAACGATTATTCCAGTCTAGTGGGAACGACTACTGCTCGGGCTATTGTGGTTCTTGTGTAACCATTTTGATTGTTACGCCGACAAGGTGAGAGGATTTAGTCACCAACAATGGCTACCGGTCTACAGGTAGAGTTTGTTTGCGTTCCATCAGAATGCTCTTTTGTTGTAGTTTCGATCATGTGGCATCGTGATTCCGTAGAGGGCGTTTCGGCGGCGCACTGGACTGTGGACAACATGCTAGGACCAGTTGCAACTGGCCATGGCAACGCGCTGTTGGTCAAACTTGATGACCAGTCTGTCCTTCACATTAGTGGGGTTCTCGAACATTGCTTTTTAACCATATTCCACATAGAAAAGCATTTTCATGCCTTTGCAAACAGGGTAGACCCAAATCAGAGGGTTTCTGTAGGGACCGTCTGATTAGGGTTAATTCTATTTGAATTATGTCAGGATAAAATATTTTCTTGTTCATATAATACGGCCATTATTTCTTATAATTATTCTTGAGGTAAATGGTTGCAATTTGCATTTTCAGTAATTTTCAACATATTATTTTCTCGTAATTGGGTAATTTGTGTGTTTGAACTAAAACTGCGTATAGCCAGAAGGTAATTGTAATCTTAAATACAGGTTTGAATCTCTATCAAGGAGAACCACTTTGTATAGAACAGAACAGAATCTTTGAAGACTTACAAGCTTGAAATAGGTGTCTGTCATACCACAGAAATACCTTTCTATTCGAAGATTTTCGCTAGATTAGCTCGGTACAGGTATTTGCCGTGGGCGAAATATTACAGCCGAAACGGACATTTTGAGTGGCAAAAACGGGCTATTTGTCCACACTTGGCTTGAGCTGACCACTGTGACCAGTGACACGAAACTGTGAAGTTCAAACGTAATAGGCCAGGTAACCACAGAGGTGTATAGTGACACAAGACTTAAGGGAAACCGTTCTCATAACACAACTATGTAGAAAACAGGGATTACAAGCTTGGGTGGCGCGGAGGGTCTTAGCCATTTAGAGTGGACAATGTGGATTTAATATAAGCTTTTCTAAAGCTTTCATAGAGCAAAGTAGACAGCGAAAAATACGCCAAATCTATTGGCAGATCAGAAAACAGTCAGGGATTGTTTGAACTGTTTTGCCGCAGGCATTTTTTGTTTGTTCGCATAGTTCATGTTAAGACTTAGGTCATTGAAATAACTATCGATATTTGCAACGTGGTTAGTTATGTAGAAGTGGCCGCTGGTCATTGGCCAGGGACTTAGTATACAGTAGTAACGAGTTGACCAGCAATGGTAACAGTGGTAGCAATGAGCCGGCCTGCTGCTGGAGGGAATAAGTTAGGAGCACAGGCTAGGTTTGAGAGTTGTGACTCTGCTAAAATAAGAGATTAGCCTGATTGATGTACTTGATGGAATCTTATGGTTTTAATTTTTATTTTTGTTAAAGAGGATTTATAAATTTTATTTAAACATGGTTTCGCGGAATTCTTTGCAGCTGACTTTGATGATCATCTAGAAGTGATAGATATTACTGTAGCCGTTTCGGTGGCTTTTGGTTTTCAGGTCTCTTGTCTTGTGTACATTGTTAGGATTTACTCAAATATCCAATAGTTTGTTTCTCATTTCAGCTTTATGAAGATGCTTATCATTTGGCTGGTTCTTTGTTTTCATGGTCGCTTGTTTAATTTGGAGGTCAGACTTTTAGGATACGTTCATGTATTTGATAGGTTCACGACCTATAGATAATGGAAGTTACGAAATCTGGATAAAATACATTTGTATTTTCTGCATTTTTCTGCTAAGTCCCATCTTGTGGGTACTAGCTAGAATCGCATCGGAAATGGAAAATAAATCAACAACAAAAAACAAATACGCGCGAGGGTGGTTGTTGAAGTGAATTGCTTTTTAGTATAGTTCTAAATCCACCCTAATGGGTCTTATTCAAAGACGATAAAGTTAAGAATTGTCTGTGTATTATACAGATGCGAGATCACAGACATCTCATAACTGAGGTATATGTGGACTATGTTTAAAAATGTAGATATGTTTCTTTCTTTGAAAAAAGGTCCAGTGGGGTCGAAATAATAGATTTAGAGCTACAGTTTCACAATCTGATAGTTGGTGTGTTGTGTAAAGTACCGTTTAAGGTTGAAATGTGGATTCTGTGCTTAGATATTTCAGTTGTCTGCTTTCTGCGATAATCCCATGGTGACAGTTGATACTGGCCTAAGGATGTTAATGAGCTGATTCCAAGTTATAAAACGTTTTGCTTGAGCCTGAGATCATTCTCAAGCATCTCATGATCTGATTGGTCAGATATTTGAGAATGCTCTCAGACTCAGAAGCAGAAGTTTTATAACCTTTGAACCAGATTATTAACTGGGTATGTTCTGTACTCTCTTCGTGTCGTTGTTTATTGCTGGGATTTCTGTAATGTCTGAGTATTGTTTTCAGAATATTAGAGGGAGGGAGGGTGTTGCTTGTGCTTTTTGTTTGCGGTATATTTTTCTCTGTACTGTTTATAGCTTGTGTTATTTGCTTCAGCAATGAACCATTTTTTATGCAAATATGGTCGCAATACTGCGGAAGTGAACTCTCTGAATATTGACCTCCAGGATAAGACGGGATCTGCTGGAATAGAATGGACGCAGTGACATTGGATTGGACAGAATCAGTTGAAATGGACACAGTGGCGTTGAATGGCACTGGTAGAATTCACGGGGAAATTAAATACCGTGATTCCCCGGTGGCATCAAATGCCATTTGTGATGTCAACAGTTACACCGATTCCGGTGCACATTTCAATATAAGAGAAGCAGTTCTAAGGCGTTTGTATGTAGGACTGAATTTCAGATGTATAGAAATTAAAACTTGAAATAAAATAATTCGAATATGAAAGTCATTTATGTTCTTACACGTTTAAATACATTTTCTACCGATTTTCCACATCTAAGAGAACTTCTTAAAAGTGAACATTTAACAAATACAGTAGAACCTGTTCTAAGCGGCCATTCATTTATCGAACATAGGAGTGTTAAAAAGCAAGTGGTTGCTTAATGTAGGAGCTTTCTGCATTACTTTTGACCTGCATTAAGCTACCACCTGGCTTACAGACCCATAATTAGACATCAGTTTTGATGACCACTTTACCCATTTTCTCATAGGCTATTTTTAGACCTTACCTCTTTGAAATTGAATAAATCTACCAAAAAAGGAGATATTACTAGAGAAAAGGAAAATTTTAGAATTGTGTAGTTTTGAACCCACTGTGATAAATAGAGCATTTACTCTATTTAACACAATGGTTTCAAAAAGTAACTATAAGAGAGGCGTCAGGGGGCGTCAATCTGATGGAAATGGGTTAAGTGAGGTTCTACTGTACATGTTGTGTCTTAGCCCTACAACTGATAAAGGTGCCCTTTGACACCTTTATAAACAGTGTAGACACAGATCAGACAGTTCCTATCAGAGTGATACTAAGGTTTCTCAAATTACCAATTTAGCAAAAAAGCCTGTTTTCAATTGCCATTATACAACTTCAGTTAATATTTATATTAGTGCGATTTCTTACATGAATATTCATGAGATAAAGGGTTAAGAATAAGAGGATTCTTCTGGGAACTGTCTGTAGTACTTCATGTACTTGTAGAGTCCGTTATATTATAAATTCATAAGCAAACAGAGCAGACCCTGATCAGACGGCTCCTACAGGAACCGTTTGATCGGGGTCTACGAACCCCTCGTATTTTGGTTGCAAAGCCATAAATATGCGATTATATGAAGGAAAGGCTTAATTGAATTCCATTATTAGATATGAATACAGGTATGTTTGTCCATGGCTCAAAGTGTAGACTCAGATCTATATTGTTTCATAAGCAAATAGAGCTGACCCTGATCAGACGGCTCTTACGCCGTTTGCAAAGGCTGGGAAAGTGCTTGTTTAAGGGAAATGGTTAAGCCGAACTTTCTTGGACCTCTTGGAACATTTATAGGCGAGCTTGAACGCATTTGACTGCCTCCTTATAGTTGACTGTTTTGTATAAAGTCCATCAACAAATACTGGCTCTACTTATACAGGAGAACCCCTCTAACCCGGAATTTTATTAAAGAACAATTTAGGTCTACTTAATAATGGGTGAAAGTCACGCAGAAAGCTCCTTCTGGAGCTTTCTGCATGACTTTCAAAATGCATTAAACTGCCACCTGTCTGAAAGACCGGTTTTGATAAAAAAAGAAATGTCCGATTTAGAGAGTTTTGCTGTATTTGAAACCTTTCTCTGTTGCATATTCGTGTAAGAAATGATGCCTGCGTTCTTATAATGGCGCATGTACACATACTTTGGTATTGGTAGACACTATAAACTTATAAAGTCAGTTCTATTATTATTTTATAAGCTAGCAGAACAAACCCTGATCAGACGGCTGCTATAGGAACCGTCTGAGCTGGGTCTACTGTTTGTAAAGGCTTGAAAAAAGCGTTTATATGAGGGAAAGTGTTAATAGATATTCATCAGTTTTCCAAATGGAATTAACAGTCCAATATAAATTTAATTTCATAGCATATGGAAATTAATTGGCCCCGAATTGGCCAACCCTTTCCCTTATAAGTAAAAACCCTCTAATGCGACCACCTAAAAGAGGCATAATTCTGGGTGGTAGAGGCAGGTGGTGGCTTAATGCAGGACAAAAGTAATGCAGAAAGCTCCTAGAGTAGCTTTCTGCATTACTTTTGTCCTGCATTAAGCAACCATCTGCTTATTAAGACACCCATGTTTATTCGTTTAAGTGGTCGCATTAGAGAGGTTCTACTGTATAAACGCTTTTCCCACACCTTTTCAAACAGAGTAGACCCTGATCAGAAGGCACACCTGGGATCCATCTGATCAGGGTCTGCTGGGGTTTTGCTTATGAAATTCTTATAGATTCTACCAACACCGATATATTCCGTGTACATAATTATAAACTATTCATGACGTCATTATTTATTACATAATACACAACATGGAAAGGGTTTACAAGCTGTAAGCTGATTGGTGTATAAGGCTATCAACAAGTAAGCAGCTATATATTAGAGATGAAATTTAGTGCTCATGTCTTTTCAAAAGAGAAACAGCCGTGGTACGATTCATAAATGGTAATTAGAACTTACGAACATGTATGTATGAATTCATGAATTTTAATTCATGATTTGTAAGTAAATAATAGGCAATGTTTGGATCAGATATGAAAACATGAAAAGGCGTGAATGGGCGTTGATATGGGAGAAAGGGCTGCACCCTCCATTACCATATATACATGTAGTATCAATCTTGTCTTAATTACTTCAGTATTTAGATACAACATTCCCACTTTCCACCAGTTTGTAAAGCTAAATAGTTCATTTGAGCAACATTTTTATAACTTTGAAATAAACTGACCCAATAGCAAATACAGTAGACCCCGATCAAAAATCTCCTTCAAGCGTGTCTGTCTGAATACCTTGGGTAATTATGATGACTCAATTTAACCAGTATTTCTTTGTCCAGTGTAATATATTATACAGTAGGCCTACAACATGTCTTAAGCGAGCAATAAAAAGGTCTAATTTCGGGTCTTTAACACAAACAGTAGCTTAATGGAGGTCGAAAGTAATGCAGAAATTTCCTAGTGCTTCTTTCTGCTTTAATTTCGCCTTGCATTAAGCAACCACATGCTTTTAATTTAAGATTTATATGTTCAAGAAATGAATGGTCGCTTAAGACAGGTTCAGCACTATGGAATGATTTCTATTTTTTATTATTCTGAGGCCAGTGTCCGAGGTTAAACACTTTTGAGCTTGAGTTCATTCTCAAGCACCCGATTGGTCAGATTTTGAGGTAGCTCAAAATCTGACCAGGTCAATCAAATGCTTGAGAATAATCTCAAATTCAAGAAAAAAAGTTTTATAAGCTCAGTCTGTTTCTACATCAATTATTTAACCGACGTGACATGAGAACACTGAAATGAACACTGCTATGCAATAGACACTCCCTATAAAGACCACTTAAATGAACGCTGATATACAATAGAAACTCCATATAAAGACCACTTAAATGAACACTGCTATACAATAGACACTCCCTATAAAGACCACTTAAATGAACACTGCTATACAATAGAAACTCCATATAAAGAACACTTAAATGAACACTGCTATACAATAGACACTCCCTATAAAGACCACTTAAATGAACACTGCTATACAATAGAAACTCCATATAAAGACTACTTAAATGAACACTGCTATACAATAGAAACTCCATATAAAGACCACTTAAATGAACACTGCTATACAATAGAAACTCCATATAAAGACCACTTAAATGAACACTGCTATACAATAGAAACTCCATATAAAGACTACTTAAATGAACACTGCTATACAATAGACACTCCCTATAAAGACCACTTAAATGAACACTGCTATACAATAGAAACTCCATATAAAGAACACTTAAATGAACACTGCTATACAATAGAAACTCCATATAAAGACCACTTAAATGAACGCTGCTATACAATAGACACTCCCTATAAAGAACACTTAAATGAACGCTGCTATACAATAGACACTCCCTATAAAGAACACTTAAATGAACACTAATGACTCCCTATCAGGAACACTTAAATGAGCACTAATGTTTAATAGAAACAATACAAGGAATACAAGGAACTCTTAAATGAACACTGATATACTCGTACAATAGAAACTCCCTACAACTAACACTTTCATGAGCTCTGATGCACAATAGAAACTCCCTACAAGGAACACTTAAATGAGCACTTATTTACGATAGAAACCCCCTGGAAGGAACTCTTAAATGAGCACTGATATACACTAGAAACTCCCTACAAGGAACTCTTAAATGAGCACTGATATACACTGCACTAGAAACTCCCTGGAAGGAACTCTTAAATGAGCACTGATATACAATAGAAACCCCCTGCAAGGAACTCTGAAATGAGCACTGATATACTCGTACAATAGAAACTCCTTAAAACGATCACTTTCATGAACACTGATATACAATAGAAACTCTCTGCAACGAACACCATGAAATATAAATAGAAACCCTATAAAGAACACGTAAATGAACACTTGTATATAATAGAAACTCCCTACAAGGAGCACTTGAATTGGGTATACTTCTAGGTCTTTATGACAGGTAGTATCTAATGCAGGGACAAACATTAAGCAAAAAAAAAACATATTAGCTATCTTCATTACTTTCATCCTGATTTAACCGCCTACGAATAATCACATGTACAGTAAAACCTCTCTATAACGGCCACTAAATTACAGTAAAACCTCTCTATAACGGCCACTAAATTACAGTAAAACCTCTCTATAACGGCCACTAAATTACAGTAAAACCTCTCTATAACGGCCACTAAATTACATTAAGTATTTTGTGTTAAATGCAGATGGCTGCTTAAAGCAAGGTGAAAGTAAAACAGAACGCTCCTATAGGAGCGTTCTGTTTTACTTTCTCCTTGCTTTAAGCAGCCACCTGCCCTAAAAACCAACTAATTAACAGAATTTAGTGGCCGTTATAGAGAGGTTTTACTGTACATGTATGTCTATTGATTTAGTAGTCGCTATAATGAAGCTCTACTCAACATTTTCTCTGTTGAATATTTATATAAGAACTATTGACAAACTAAATATTTATTTGCTGAATTTGTACACAGGATAGTTGGCGTTGTAAGAAACTGTGGAGTCATATCTATTTCTACTGCTTGCAAAGGTGTGAACATACGTTTATATGAAGGACTGGGTGAACCCTTATCCCGCTATCCCCGTACTGACTCGCATTTGTAAACAGTTTGGATCCAGATGAGATGCCGAGTAACTCGTCTCAACCAATATTTAGCAGACACTTTTTTGCAGCGTAAGGCTATGACGTACCATATTCTCATAAAGAAAACTCTTGTCGTTGAAGTGGTCAATACGCCCCAGGGGTTGGGGGAGGTGTCAAGGATGACCTTGGACGTACGATCATGTAAATGTGTATACAATTAGCATACCGTGAGAACACGGTCATATCTTATTTGCATATTTATGTACACAGTAAATACATTCATAAACACCATCCTTTATTCTGATCAAGAGCGATTTCTTGATATCCTTTCGAAAAGTTGGGATCCTGATGATACGGCAAGTAACTCAAGGCCTCACCAAAGATCCAAACCATGTGACAATGTGCTTCAAGAAGGCACATACAGTAACACCCCGATTATACGATTTTTTTTGTATAGAAGAATTAGATCCTTTTAAGCAGGTGGCTGCTTAATACATGGTGAAAGTCATACAGAAAGCTCCTAGAGGAGCTTTCTGCATGACTGTCATCATGCATTAAGCTGCCACCTGTCTTAAAGATCGATAATGATACGTATTTTAGTGATCGAATATGATGTAGTTATAGTTTAGAAGGACGGTGCTTTTCACTGATAATTGTTTTGCGGGCAAAGGCTCAAGCACGCTCCCCAGTTTGACGTATAGTCATGCAAGTCGCTCCTCTGCCATTCACACACAGTGCACGAACCACGATTCGCGCAACAAATGTCATCATAGCTTTGTCACGCCGGTCTGAAATATTTGAGAAATGTGTTAAATATACCCATCCATTAGCCAGTCCGTCCAGTTAACCTTTTACTTCATATAAACACGTTTTCACGGCTTTGCAGAGTAGACCCAGATCAGATGGCCCCTGTAGGGGTTGTCTGAAAACAGTCTTCTCTGTTTATGTTACATATCTGGTTTTCTTTTATTATAGCAAGTATTTCCTTATTTTATATGTTAACCCTTTCCCTCATATAAAAGCTTTTCACGCCTTTGCAAATAGAGTAGAACTGGATCCGACGGCTCCTGTGGGAATCGTCTGACCAGGGTCTTTTCTGTTTATCTGTGCAATAATATACACTGTAGATATGATTTAACAGGTTCTGACAGGCTGCTTGGCTCAGTGGTAGAGCGTCCGTCTGCGGTGCGGAAGGTCGTGGGTTCGATCCCCGGCCGCGACAGACCAAAAGTTGTTAAAAGTTGGTACTAGTCCATCCCTTGTCTACGCTCGACATTAAAGGTGTAGTTCTAGGACCGGTCGGTCTGGTTTTAGGATACTGTGACTGGGTGGGGTGCCCTTGCCAGGGGCATTCCAGTGAGGCAGCACTATAACTTGTCTCATGCGGGTACCGTCTGCAAATAACTGAAACAGGTTCTGCTATGGTAAAAATATTCCCTTGTTCATAGTGCCATTATAAACTATGTGCGCCTGAGCATTGCTGGCTGGTGTTCGTAAAACACATTTACAGTAACAGAAAACAGCGAATTTGCATTCTTTAAACACGGTTCAGATACAGATCGGGCACATCGAGAAACTGTTGGCCTTATTTACTTTATTAAACCGAAAGGATTACACAAAGCTGACATGAGAATTGAAGCCGACGTTTAGCATAGGGATACCTTTGTTCAAGGGAGTTAACTCTTTCTTTCATATAAACACTTTACGCATTTGCAGATAGAGTAGACCCAGATCAGGCGGGCACTATTTGAGCCGTCTGATCAGGATCTGCTGTGTGCTTATGGTATTATAAATTAATTTCTTACATGGATATTCAACAGGGCAATGACTAACCCAATATCAACGTTTACATGTAACTTAGCACAAGCGGCATACATGTATTTCAAACGTGTTAGTCTTATTTTTCAACAATGTTATTTGGACTATTTTCTTTACTGATTACGCGGAGGCAAACTTATTTTGCCCACGCTGAGTTATACGGATTACATCCACTTAATCCCCACAAAGCAAGCCAAGCTACAATACATGTACATGTACTACTTTCTATTTACTCTCATATTTTATTTTTTACTCCTTAAAACGCATTTCTACGCATTTGCAAACAGATTAGATCCAGATCAGGCGACTCCTGTATGAACGGTATGATCAGGGTCTGCTCTGTTTGTAAAGGCTTCTACAATATACATATGCTTCTATAGTTTCTGCTGTAGCCATTCATCCTGGGGTCCACCTGCTATCATACAATTAATCTAATAAATACTCATGGTGTCATTATTTCTTACAAGAATATCCATTGAGTAAAGGGTTAAACTTTATTCTGCTGTAAATCCGACTTGATGTCGTACATCCAAGTCTAATCCTTATATGTTTAACCAAAGTCTGCTTTTGATCACAGGTGCTAGGCGCGTGAGTTTTTCAGAAATGCATGTACTGATAAACATGTTCAAATACGTTTAGACATCATACTTTGATAGATCTAGTAAACACTAAACAAATGTTTTCCGTATAGTAATATACTATACGAAAAATAATTTTTTTTTTTTAAAAAAAATTTAACTGTCAAAGAATGATGTCTAAACGTATTTGAACATGTTTATCAGAATTCCTAAACTTTTCACGCGCCTGGCACCTGTGCTTTTATGTATTTTTCACCTACTTCCGATGCGTTAACCTATTCTTTCATATAAACGCGTTTTCACGCATTTGCAAACAGAGTAGATCCAGATAAGACGGCCATTACAGAGAGCTCCTTGGAGCCCACTGATTTGGGTCTACACTATTTGCAAATGTCATTACAGAGAGCTCCTTGGAGCCCACTGATTTGGGTCTACACTATTTACAGAGAGCTCCTTGGAGCCCACTGATTTGGGTCTACACTATTTGCAAATGCCATTACAGAGAGCTCCTTGGAGCCCACTGATTTGGGTCTACACTATTTGCAAATGCCATGACAGAGAGCTCCTTGGAGCCCACTGATTTGGGTCTACACTATTAGCAAATGCCATTACAGAGAGCTCCTTGGAGCCCACTGATTTGGGTCTACACTATTTGCTAATACCAGTACTCGTTTCCCACACTCAAAGGCTGAACTCTTTCGTGGCCAAGTATTGTTATCTGCAAATAATGTCGTTTGCTCAAATTTTCCTTTTTGAATTACATGTATATTCATTTTTGTTTTAAAACCAGATCAGTAACGCACAGTTTGGATCCTGATGGCACTGGGTTACTGGATGTCTCACCTGGATCTAAACTGTGCAAACCGCCTCTGGCAGCGACCAGTAAACTACTCTTATAATATGCTCACCAAACACGGGCAAATAGGAGATGGCTGTTAAATTTTGGCGGAACAAATATGTTCAGCAATCTGTAAAATAAACACAAATTTTAATATGACAAAGCCCGATCAACTATACATGTAAAGGTCAAATATAGTGGCAAGGCCAGCACGCTTGGCTTGCGTCATGCGCAATAGATGTACAAATACATTGGCTGAATGGACACATGAGTCGAAAATAGCAGGTACTTGCTTAATAGCAAAACTAATGCAGTACGCTCCCATAGGAGCTTTCTGCATTACTTTTATCTTACATTAAGCCATGATCTGTCATAAGCAGCCATAAGTGTTTGTAACCCTTTCCTTTCTTTCATAGAATGCTTTTTTATGACTTTGCAAACAGAATCGACCCAGATCAGACGGCTCCACCAGGATAAGAGTCCGGGTTGACTACGGAATTACATGTATATAGATTATGCCATGTCCAAAACCTACTGTATTCACATAACATTATAAAATAATTCATTTTCATTTGGTCATTATTTCCAACCTGAATATTCATGAGATTAAGGGACAATGGTCGCTTTAAACTGGTTTTACTTTGCTGTGATATAACGAGGGATAATATACAGTAAACCCCCGCTAATGCGACCACCTAAAAGAGGTATAATTCTGGGTGCTATATGCAGTTGGTAGCTTAATGCAGGACAAAAGTAATGCTGAAAGAAGCTAGAGGAGCTTTCTGCATTACCTTTGTCCTGCATTAAGCAACCACCTGCTTCTAAGACACCCATGTTTATTCATTAAGTGGTCGCATTAGAGGGGTTCTACTGTAGATGGTTTACACCAGTTGTAACTCTTAATGTAACCCTTTCAAATATGAGTAACTTCAAACACTGTCTATAACAGAACATGTCTTAAAACGGCCATTCATTTATTGAGCATAGGAGCCTTTAAAGTCGGGTGTTTTTTAATACTGGTCAAAAGTAATGCAGGGAACTCCTATACTTTTGACCTGCATTAAGCCACCACCTGCTTTACAGACCTATAATTAGAATTATTTTGGTCACTTAAGACGGGTTATAGTGTTTTTAAAAGTCCCTTAACAAGAACAGTGTCGGTGTTAGGTAGTACTGTTTGGTATATGGTTATCACTAATTACTGATTGGCTCTGAGCGTTGAAATGGTTTAGTCTTATCCATTTCTCTGTTCAGTATTTATGTAATATTTCATAACCTCATGGATATTCATGGTCATAATAATTTAAATTGAACATGAGCAAGGTTTTCAACTTGGCAGAAACTGCAGAAGAACTATACAATGCTTTAACCCATTACCTCATAGGCTATTTTTAGATACAACCTCTTTGAATAAATCTACCGAAAAGGAGCATTAACTAGTGAAAAGGATTTTTTTTAGAATTTTGTAGTTTGAAACCATTGTGATAAATAGAGCATTTGCTCCTATAGGAGCAAATGCTCTATTTATCACAATGTTTTCACAAAGTGACTTTTAGAGTCGTCAAAAGTAGTCTATATGAGGGAATGGGTTAAGCAAATACAGCTAAACCCTGACTACTATAGGGACCGTCTGATCTGGATCTACTCTGTTTGCAAATGCACGAAAAGGCGTTTAAATATGAAGGAAATTGTTAATATCGTAAGCGTTTTGATGCCGTATATATATACAAGGTTACATACGTTCTCCGAAAGCTCGAGGATATTTAACACTTTATCTGATGAATATTCATGTAAGACAAAATGACAGTATGAATGTTACTGATATTATATAATATTTTATATTTATAATGGTAGCATAACTTCACAATGGAAAATTGTAGCCATGACAGAAACCGTAGACTCGTTCCTATATTACATGTATTTCATAAACAGGAACCCTGTGATCTGGGTCTATTATGTTTGAAAGACTTAACCCTTTCCTTGTTCTGTATTTAGGTCAAATTTCAATACCTACTGAATATTCATTAACAAAATAGTTATAAAGAAATATGGAAGGTGGAACACTGTAGACATTTTAGACAGCAAAGAAACGGATCTACTTCAAATTTTATTAGCAAACAGAGCAGACCCTGATCAGACGGCTCCTCTAGGAGCCGTCTGCTCTGGGTCTACTCTGTTTACAAATGCGTGAAAACACATTTATATGAGGGAAAGACTTAAAAAGTCCCAGATATTGACCCACAGGTGACCGGTACTTATTATCTCCCATTACATTCGTAACTCAAACCGAACGAGTTACTTCCCTTCCTGGTATGACGTTTTAGATACAAATGATCGATGGCGTTTTGAATATTAATATACATTGTATATACATGTTGCAAAATACTTCAAACGTGTGTTATTGTTACGAAGTAATTGTCTCATGTGAGTTTACTAACATTTTCCAAACAGTGTATACCCATGATCAGTGGGCTCCCATAGTAGATCTCTGATCAGGGTCTGCACTGTCTGCCATCCTCTCGTTAAACACACCCTTTGTCATGAGAAAATGACTCCATATTCATCTATGATTTCTACTGTGCATGTATAGTCTACATAAACTTTACATTGATTGATATATATTACATGCGTTTACATAACTTCTACCTGTCGCTATACATGTAATTGTATCCACATGGGTATATGGCCAGGGTAATGGCTTTCTAGAAATTATTGAAATAAACTTGTCATATTCAATTGATGCTATCGTTATCCATTTCCTTCATATATATTCCCTCTTCACACTTTTGCAAACAGAGCAGACCCATATCAGACGGCTCATACAGGATCTGTCCGACCAGGGTATGTTCTGTTTGCAAATGAAATTATATAGGTCCGATTCTACAATTTCTATTTTTTTCTTCCAATAACAAAACACCCTGTATACACATGCTGTTACAGAAATGCAGCATATAAATATTCATAATGTACATGTAATTATGTCTCCCCCCATATTTATATGGGGGAGACATATTGTTTTCGTGAGAGTTGTCTGTCTGTCTGTCTGTCTGTCTGTCTGTCCGTCTGTCCGTCTGTCCGTCACACTTTTTGTCCGGACAATAACTTCAATATGCCTGATGCCAGTTGATTGAAACTTCATATATGGAAAGAGCATAATGAGAGAAAGTGTCATGCACAAGGTCCATAACTCTGGCTTCACTAATATAGGAGTTATTGCCCCTTGTAAAGAAATCACTTTTTTGTCCGGACGATAACTTCAATATGCCTGATGCCAGTTAATTGAAACTTCATATATGGAAAGAGCATAATGAGAGGAAGTGTCATGCACAAGGTCCATAACTCTGGCTTCACTAATATAGGAGTTATTGCCCCTTGTAAAAAAAAATTCACACTTTTTTGTCCGGACGATAACTTCAATATGCCTGATGCCAGTTAATTGAAACTTCATATATGGAAAGAGCATAATGAGAGAAAGTGTCATGCACAAGGTCCATAACTCTGGCTTCACTAATATAGGAGTTATTGCCCCTTGTAAAAAAAAATGCACACTTTTTTGTCCGGACGATAACTTCAATATGCCTGATGCCAGTTAATTGAAACTTCATATATGGAAAGAGCATAATGAGAGAAAGTGTCATGCACAAGGTCCATAACTCTGGCTTCACTAATATAGGAGTTATTGCCCCTTGTAAAAAAAATGCACACTTTTTTGTCCGGACGATAACTCCTATATGGCTCTTGCCATTGGATTGAAACTTCATATATGGAAAGACCATGACGAGAGGAAGTGTCATACACAAAGTCCATAACTCTGGCTTCATTAATAATGGAGTTATTGCCCTTGTAATTTTTTCAACAGTTTTTTTGTCCGGGCGATAACTCCTATATGGCTCATGCCATTGGATTGAAACTTCATACATGGAAAGATCATAAGAGAAAGTGTCATGCTTAAGGTCCATAACTCTGGCTTCACTAGTATTGGAGTTATTGCCCTTTGTAAAAAAACACACAATTTTTTGTCAGGATGATTACTCCTATATGGCACATGCCATTTGAGTTAAACTTCATACATGGATTGATCATGATAAGAGAACGTGTCATGCATAAGGTCCTTAACTCTGGCTTCAATAAATTGAGAGTTGTTGCCCCTTGTACATTTGTTTAACGCTTTCTTGTCCAGACGATAACTCCTACATGGCCCTTGCCATTGTATTGAAACTTTATACATGGACAGAGCATGATGAGAGAAAGTGTCATGAACAAAGGCCATAACCCTGGCTTCAATACTTTTGGAGTTATTGCCCTTTGTTACATTTTTTCCCTGATCAATAACTCCTGTTCGACTGATGCTATTGGAATGACATTTCATTTATGGAAAGAGCATGATGAAAGTAAGCGTCATGCACAAGGGCCATAACTCTGGTATCAATATTTTTGAAGTTATTAGCTGTTATCATTTTCTTCTTGAAAAATGTGGTGTGGAAAGCGCATAATGAGGGGAAGTATCAATCATCAAGTCCATAACATTTTTAGTGATTTCCCTTTACATATTGTTTTTATTAGAGGGGAGACATCAGTTTTTGTGACAAAAACTTCTAGTTATTTCTTACATGAATATTCAACAGGGAAATGGTTTAACATTAATTAACCATTCATCATTCAAAGCGTTTAGCTGCATGTAAAGTGTGCTTATAATCCAAACACTGATCAAACGAGTACAGTAAAACCTCTCTATAATGGTCACGAAATTACATCAAGTATTTTATGATAAATGCAGGTGGTTGCTTAAAGCAAGGTGAAAGTAAAACAGAACGCTCCTATAGGAGCGTTCTGTTTTACTTTCACCTTGCTTTAAGCAGCTACCTGCCCTAATACAATCTAATTAATACAATTTAGTGGCCGTTATAGAGAGGTTTTACTGTATGTTTACATTGTAAACCGTGAGAATAGCTCGCTTATCAATACTATGTTTTAATTTTTTTTCAGGTTTCCCAGTCCAAGCCCTACAGTTGTATATTCAAACCATACAGATGTTGATTCAAGTCCTATAGGTGTGAATTCAAGTCCTACAGATGTTATCCAATCTCTACAGATGTTGATTCGAATGCTTTTCATCTGTACATTTTGTGAGTAATATCAGATTTGGCTAGAAATACACAAATGTTAAGACGAGGACCATAACCCTTTATATGATAGAGGCGCCGTTTGACGCGTTTGCAAACAGAGTAGATCCAGATTAGACGGCTCACATAGGAGTCGTTTAATCAGGTTGCTAATAAAAAGATGCTGACTATACACTTTCTACTATGACCAAACCCCTTGTCCATCTGGTATTATAAATATCAAACCCATATGACAAATAGTCATGGTAATAACGTATGAGGTCATTTTAGAGAGTTTCTACTGTATTTGTTATTAAAATAATGTTGTTAGACAGTATCTAACCTTAACATAGCGACCACTCAATAAACAACAGTGGTCTTTAAAACAAGTGGGTTAACCTTTTGCGGCATAAATACTTCTTTCTATGCCTTTGCAAACAGAGTACACCTAGATTCCAAGTCCTTCGGACGAGACTATAAACCGAGGTCTGATGTATCAGTGCTTTACACCGGGCATCTAAAAGAACCAGAGAAACTCAGTCGATAATAAGAGTAGGGAATCACGCCCGGGTTTCTCTGTATCCTCTCCCCTCTCTCTGGGGCGTCCAATTAGCCCATAGTGAGCAGAAACGGACGTTAATCAACACAAATAAACAAACAAACACCTAGATCAGACAGCTCCTATAGGAACTGTCTGAGCACAGTCTATTTGATTTGCTGGAATAATATAGATGCATGTATGATTTTACAGTTTATACAGTAAAACCGCGCTAATGCGACCACCTAAAAGAGGTATAATTATTGGTGCTAAATGCAGGTGGGAGCTAAATGCAGGACAAAAGTAATGTAGAAAGCTCCTAGAGGAGCTTTCTGCATTACTGTTGCCCTGCATTAATGCAACCACCTATTTATGAAGACAGCCATGTTTATTCATTAAGTGGGGTTAGAGGGGTTCTACAGTACTTTCTTGTGAGCGTTCTCTTCAGTGCAGGTATACTGTATACACATAGGCTATGCACAGCTGCAATTAAACGATAGGAATGTCACGTGATATGAATGATAAAATGATAAAAATGACTCGTATTGACTCCTATAGGGTATGGTAGAATTTGAGGAAAAAAAATCAATATCAGATGTCCCGATTGTCAATGTTTGGCCATGTCATTAGACGCAATTTTGAATTTTGATTCCCTGGTCTCATTTCGGTTCTGTGTAATCGATCTATTTCATTACCTTGCAACAGTCTAATATCCATGACAACCACCCTGACGCTTGGAGACGCTTTATACCGGACGCATATGGTGTTTGTAACACCTGTCATTTTAACCCTTATTCCGCTGTGAGAAAAAAGGATGTCTGCTCATAGATGGATCTAGTGCCAAATTGACCAAACTTTTGAGAAACTATTGTGCGAGTGTCAAACAGCTTGGATCCTGATGAGATGCCGATTTACTCGGCTCTTTTTTTTTTTTATCTGGATCCAAGCTGTTTGCATAGGAGAGTCAAGTTGTGAATAGCGGGGCTAGGGTTGATAAAATATGACTAGTTAGCTCCATTTCCTCGACTACCGATGTAGGCTCGTAATTAGTGTTTTGTTAACGAAAAGTATTGATTCATATTTCTGAATATTAGGTAGTTCAGTTCGCGCCAATTCTAAAAAAGATGAATATTCGTGTGAGAAATACTACTCATTAGTATCAGCTATATTTAGCTCACCAGAGCACAAAGTGCTTAGGGTGAGCTTTTGTGACCGCCTGATGTCCGTCGTCGTGCGTCGTGTGTCGTGCGTCATCAGTCGTCAACACTTTGAACTTTCTGAATCTATGTATAGGTTAGAGCATTTTTATTTCATACTACGGAATATAGTCCTCAAGGCGCGGGACGCGCCGAGAGGACTATATTCTGTAGTATGAAATAAACATGCTCTGAGCTATTTAGCACAATGCTCTACCGTCGCCGTCAATTTTCCCGCCAAAATATAAACTGATGTTTCGGTAAATGAAATGAACAAACTTTTTCCGCAAGCCTCATTCTTCGTTGAAACATGGCGGACAAAACAGTGAATGTCGACGTATTATTTGAAGGCGCTAAGGAAATCTTCAATAGAACGATTTGGACGGTCTTTACATTCTAATACAAGCACGAGGAAACATCCACCTCGCCTGTTCAAAACCGGTATCAGATGTGGAATTAACAAAGTGCATATATAAGTGATCGCATGCCGTGCAAATCACAAAAGGCAAAGTCGAGGAGCATGCAAATTTATAGAGAGCGGACCGAGTACCGGAACATTCAGTTGGAAATATGTGTAAAATTGTATTTAGTAATTCATTTAGAATAATAATAATATTTATTTCCTCCAGATCAGGAGAGCATAGATACATGTATATTCCACATACAAACACAATAAACAAATTACTGTATTTTCACTGCTTTCATAGTAAATTGTTTAAAGTTTTGCATTGTTTCATCTTAAAATGAATGATGTTAAGGATAAACTGCTCTAAAGCAGCAGATCCTTTCGAGCAAATTATCTTTTAACATAATCGTTTAAAAAAGAATTTTACCATTCAAACAAATAAAATTGTATTTAGTAATTTGCGTAGAAAGGTGCTACTGTATTTGCAGTTTTCATAGTCCATCCTTTTAATCTTTTTTCACCGATAAATTGACAGTTGCCATTCACAGCTGTCATTAATCGATGAAATGGACAGAAATTTACGCAATATAGTACTGAAGCCAACGCCCTGAAATCTCGCAACCTTATTGGTCAATAGCACAGCGACGATGTAGAGCATGTGCTAAAGTGGTCTCAGCGTTCATCTTTTGCACTAGCATCATCTGTACGCCCACTACAAAAGTTATTTAGCACATGCTCTACATCGTCGCAGTGCTATTAACCAGTAAGGTTGCGAGATTTCAGGGCGTTGGCTTCAGTACTATATTGCGTAAATTTCTGTCCATTTCATCGATAAATGACAGCTGTGAATGGCAACTGTCAATTTATCGGTAAAAAAAAATAAAAGGATGGACTATGAAAACTGCAAATACAGTAGCACCTTTCTACACAAATTACTAAATACAATTTTATTTGTTTGAATGGTAAACTTCTTTTTTAAAAGATAATTTGGTCGAAAGGATCTGCTGCTTTAGAGCAGTTTATCCTTAACATCATTCATTTTAAGATTAAACAATGCAAAACTTTTAAACAATTTACTATGAAAGCAGTGCAAATACAGTAGCTTGTTTATTGTGTTTGTATGTTGAATATATCTACGCTCTCCTGATCTTGAGGAAATAAAGATTATTATTATTCTAAATGAATTGCTAAATACAATTTACACATATTTCAAACTGAATGTTCCGGTACTTGGCCAGCTCTCTATAAATTCGCATGCTCCACGACTTTGCCTTTTGTGATTTGCGCGGCATACGATCACTTATGCACTTTGTTAATTCCGCATCTGATAACGGTTTTGAACAACGCGAGGTGGAAGTTTCCTCGTGCTTGTATTAGAATGTAAAGATCGTCCAAATCGTTGTATTGAAGATTTCATTAGCGCCTTCAAATAATATGCCGAAATTCACTGTTTTGTCAGCCATGTTTCAACGAAGAATGAGGCTTGCGAAAAAGCTTGTTCATTTCATTTACCGAAACGTCAGTTTATATTTTGGCGGGAAAATTGACGGCGACGGTAGAGCATTGTGCTAAATAGCTCAGAGCATGTTTATTTCATACTACAGAATATAGTCCTCTCGGCGCGTCCCGCGCCTTGAGGACTATATTCCGTAGTATGAAATAAAAATGCTCTAACCTATACATAAATTATGCCCCAGGGATGCCTTGTTTTCTATAGAAACATATAGTGAAAATCTTCTCCTCTGTAACTATACCCCTGGAAGGATTTTCATGAAACTTGCCTCAATGTTTACCAAGTTAAGTCGATGTGCAGAACACGTGTCAACCATGTCGACTCAATGTCAAGGTCACATTTGAAGGTCAAGTGTTCTAACCTTCTATTTCCATTACATTTTCGTGTCCGCTCCATGTTTTCTGAACCCTTTGAAGGCTTTTCACCAAACTTGAGTCAACTGTTAGCTAAATTGAGACGATGTGCAGAACATATGTGACAGTCATGTTGGCTCAAGGTCAAGGTCACATTTGAAGGTCAAGTGTAATTCTGTCTCCTCTCCATATCTCCTATACCCCTGGAAGGATTTTAATGAAACTTGCCTTAAATGTTAACCAAGTTCAGACGATTTGCAAAACACACATGGCAGTCATGTCGGCTCAAGGTCAAGGCCATAAGACATAAGACAGCATACCAGTACGTCACAAACACAAGCACTTTGAATTTGGAAGTGTTGGTGTTTACAGATCGATTATTCAACAAATTTAAAATTAAAAAGTTCACGGAAGTTCACGTGGTACCATGTTTGACATTGATTGCATTATGGGGTATTTTTTCTGTAATACCGGGGGTAGTATATTACGTTCCTTAACACCATATAAACGCCTTTTCACGGATTTGCAAAGAGAGTAGAGTAGACACAGATCGGACGACTCCTGTAGGAGCCGTCTGATTAGGGTCTGTTTGCTTATAACGTATCTAAATCTGATTCTACAGCTTCTGTCATGATAAATCCTCTGTACAGTATAGGGTTAAACCTACTGTAATTTGAAATTTGCGACGGTATATGAGGTTTTTAACGGTCGCAAATTATTTTAATGGCGACGCCGAAGGCGGAGCCATTAAAATAATTTAAGACCGTTAAAAACCTCATATACCGTCGCAAATTTCAAATTACAGTAGGTTTAACCCTATTCTAACGCAATCTTAACACAAGAATTGCGTTAATCGATTAAGCCGGATTTGACGCATTTACTGTCCTTTGTGTCCAGGTTTTATCTATCCCGTGCACACGGGTGATTTAAATGAGTGATGAGGCAAGAAATAGTGCACCAGTTTCTCTCAGATTTCTGAAAATAATTTGAATCTTTCACCCTAGTTTAAATAAAATAAAAAACATCATACCCATTGCAAGTTTTTTATTTCAGTACTTATGAATAACTATGTCATAGCTATTTCACGTGTTCAATACACATTCAATACACAAAACAAGACACAAGTGCATATAAGAGACAACGTGCAAACTATGTGGAAAATAACTTGAAACACGGGCTAAACTGGAATATATGTCAATGTTTGCCTACGGATTTATTACAACATTTATCACAGTAAGTGTTAAATTTCGATTATTTTCTATATAAATGAAGAAACTGGAACATTTCGTGTTGCAGCCAAGTTTGTCAACTCGGGAAACATACAGTAGATTCTACCTACACACGATACAGTGACATTTACAGATCAATGGTAGTGAAAGTGGTTTTCAATGGAAACATTGCAGCCAGAGAAAGAGAATGGATTCATGTACTGTGGCATTTGTTTCTGATTAAGAACGTTCGTAACTGAACTGGAATTTAGACCTGAACATAGTGGCATTAACGGTTGGGATGGCTGAGGCTGTGTACTGTTACAAAAAGACACAGAGGTGGTAGACAAAGGGCTCTGGATGTATTCAGTAGAAACTGGAGGGGACACATTTGCAGATGATGTTTCTATGCTGGCATTCGTTTCTTGACACTCAGTGTTTTCCTGTAAAAGAATATCAGAAAACAACCTTTTCTGGGCATCACTTGAATCATTCTCATAGTTTTCAAGAGATTTCTCATTCCTGTGTTTTGTAATCCTGGCAATCGCACGATTTGTTACCCCAGCATGAGATAGCCTAGTCACAGTGGTGGCACGGACACAGTGATTGGTGTATCTCCTACTAAGACTTGCCTCCACGGACAAAGTTGCCATGAATGTACCAACTGTTTTGCTGCCAACTGGCCTTGTTGTGTACCAGACTGGGCTATCAAAACAGAAGTGCTGTTTTGACTGTTGAAAAAGCCTGTCAGAATCAGGATTCAATTTTGAGAGATACATTTTTAGAGTTTTAACAGGACAAGATGATGAATTGATATTTGATGCATACATTCGAGGTTTGGAATCCATGTTCTTAGTATGGTCTAGGCCCTGGTGATTTTTTAATTTTTCATTGTATGTCATCTCTACATATTCCCGGCCAGTGTCATCAACTTTGAATATATATGCGTCTTTTTTTAGACTCTGAATATTTTCACAGCCTCGACGGGCAAAGGCTAAAGTGATCTCAAACCACACCTTTCTTTGTAAGGCTTGTGGGTTCAGTGCATTATATTTGGCACAAATGCGTAATTTTGTCAGGTCACCCACGGATATGGGCTGGTGATGTGTAGTTGTATCAAGTCCTTCCACACTAAGTTTTTTTAAAGTTGCATGGAAGACTTGTGAAGACTTAAAGAATTCCTTTTCTGTTAGTGAAATGTTTCTATTAAAGGGGGGTGATCTTATATGTCTGTTAATGGCTGCTCTTATCCCACTGTATGAAGATCTGCTGTACATCTTTCCCTCAGTTGTACGGACTTCTGCATAGAATCGTCTCAAATAAGAATCTAGCATGTCCGCAGGTAACATCTCAAAGTCAATTTGAAGATCCCTCATGGCTAACCAATCTGTAATTTGGAAGAAAAGTAAATAAAACGTTTATAAATGCTAAAACAATTAATGTTTTGTGTAAGTAACAAGGTGCTAAATTAGCATTTTACAATAATTATTGGCATGTGTTATATTTTTTAATATTTTCTATAATCAAATTACTACATTGTATTTCATAATAATATTTGCAGTTTGGGACAAAACTGAAAATATTCTTTTAAAACAATGTAAAACAGATTTCTTCCATTTCAGCTAACATGAGATTATTAATATACATGCTAAAAATTACCTTTTTACTTACAACAAACACCTAAATTGTTTAAAACACTACCTGGCATTTATCATGAACAGAGGTTTTCATCAGTTTCAGTTTTATTACACAAAAAAATCTGTTTTTACTAAGGATTTATAATTATTATCCTAAAATTGGCAACAGTGCAGAATGAGATCAAGGGTCTAGTTAGGTCTTTTTATAAGGTTTCGCACTGTTTGATTCTAATGAAAATAGTTTTCTGCAAAATTTAAAATTGGTAGAGTGTTTTCAATTGCTAATAATGTGTAGAGCATGCTAAATTGTGTTATTTGAAGATAATGAATTGTTTATTTTGAAAATTAATAAAATTAAGATATAAAATAAACAGACTCAGTTGTTTTCTTCTGAATACTTGGATATATAATTTAACTTGTGATTCATCAGAGAAGTTGGTTAAAGGTTTGTCTAAACCTTTAACCCTTTCCCTGTTCTGTATTTAGGCCAAATTTCAATACCTACTGTATATTAATAACAAAATAGTAATGAAGAAATATGGAAGGTGAAACATGGTAGACATTTTAGAAAGTAAAGAAACAGATCCATTAAATTCTAGTAGCAAACAGTAGACCCTGATCAGACGGCTCCTCTAGGAGCCATCTGATCTGGGTCTACTCTGTTTGCAAATTCGTGAAAACATGTTTATATGAGGGAAAGGGTTAAAAGTTGTGTAACATAAAATGCAAATTAATTTCATAAATATGCCAACACAGGTATACATAATGAAATTAATGAATATAAGGAAAATGCAAATAATCTACATATAGTTTTATATTATAAAAATATATGGTAAATTATTTGCATTTTCCTTATATTCATTTCTGTAATTTTTGTTTTAATTGCTTTTTTGGGAAAATAACGGACAACATTTTCAAAGGCAAATTTCTTATTTGATTATAGCAGCCATTATTACTTTCATAGTTTTGTGGATTCGTGAGCTATATGTAAATTATTTGAACAGAACAGCTTTTGCACCAAATAAAATTCTACAAAATATGGCAAAATAGAATCTTCTGGAATCTTCCTAAATGGAAACAGATATACATACATGTATGTATGTCTCTGATGGAAACCAGATTTACTATGCAAGAAAATTTACTTTTCCAGCTCATGTATTTAAATTTCTATCATCAAGTCACATACCCAAAACCACAAATCATATCATTGCTGTAATCTGTTCAATATCAATAATTCATTAAAAAAATCTGGATCTAGTGGATGTGGATTTAAGATAAGCTAACAACAGAAAAATGAAAATTTTGTTATTCTGAGTTCAGAACTTTGTTGGTATTAAAATTATCCTAATAATTTAGCATGCAGTTGCATAAAAAATATAATTGGGTAATTTTTCGTGCGATGTTTTGTTATTAATTAAACAACGCGCAATAAAGCGTTCTTTTCACTAGCATTCTGCAGAAATGTGATTATTATGATTTGTGGTTATGTGTGGTGTTAGGGTAATCATAACAAATGATTCTTTGTTCAATTTACTCTGGCAATTGTAGAGGTTTCGGATTTTATTTACTTTTGAATTGACGGACGCTCCAATCTGTCATTTTCTTCGTCCCTTTTGACTCTCGGGACTGTACTAGTTCATCTATGTCTTCTTCACTCAGAGTGGGGAATCGTGCGTCTGTTCCATTGTTAGCACATGCTCTACATCGTCGCTGTGCTATTGACCAATAAGGTTGCGAGATTTCAGGGCGTTGGCTTCAGTACTATATTGCGTAAATTTCTGTCCATTTCATCGATAAATGACAGCAGTGAATGGCAACTGTCAATTTATCTGTGAAAAAATAAAAGGATGGACTATGAAAATTGCAAAGGATGGATTATGAAAACTGCAAATACAGTAGCACCTTTCTACACAAATTACTAAATACAATTTTATTTGTTTGAATGGTAAAATTCTTTTTTAAACGATTATGTTTAAAAGATAATTTGCCCGAATGGATATGCTGCTTTAGAGCAGTTTATCCTTAACATCATTCATTTTAAGATTAAACAATGCACAACTTTTAAACAATTTACTATGAAAGCAGTGCAAATACAGTAGCTTGTTTATTGTGTTTGTATGTGGAATATATCCATACTCTCCTGATTTAGAGGAAATAAAGATTATTATTATTCTAAATGAATTACTAAATACAATTTACACATATTTCCAATTGAATGTACCGTTACTCGGTCCGCTCTCTATAAATTCGCATGATCCACGACTTTGCCTTTTGTGATTTGCGCGGCATACGATCAAATATATGCACTTTGTTAATTCCGCATCTGATACCGGTTTTAAATAGGCGAGATGGAAGTATCCTCGTGCTTGTATTAGAATGTAAATATCGTCCAAATTGTTGTAGTGGAGATTTCCTTAGCGCCTTCAAATAATACCCTGAAATTCACTGTTTGTCCACCATGTTTCAACGAAGAATGAGGTTTGTGGAAAAAGCTTGTTCATTTCATTTAACGAAACGTCAGTTTATATTTTGGCGGGAAAATTACGGCGACGGTAGAGCATTGTGCTAAATAGCTCAGAGCATGTTTATTTCATACTACAGAATATAGTCCTCTCGGCGCGTCCCGCGCCTTGAGGACTATATTCCGTAGTATGAAATAAAAATGCTCTAACCTATACTTAGTTGCTTTTTCTAAGGTGTTTATTGCATTTATCAAAAAAACATCGTCTTCAGAATTCATCTCTACTTCCTCAAAGGAATCGCCGAGATCAAAGGTACCGAAGCGAATGTCAGCGTCCATTGTTTGTAAACAAAGCGCATTGATATATTTACAAGCACATGGTGTTATTCGGCCGTTTGCGATTGGTTGAATTTGCGACGTATAAAACACTTTTTATATGCCGCAAATTTGATCACATGAGCCAATCAGATTGCAGGAAATTGACAGATTGCGTTAGAATGGTCATTATAAAACACCAGTTAATGAATATTCATGAAATATGGTATCAATATTAAATATTCATGGGGTAAAGGGTTTACAAAAAGAATTCAGAAAATATTAAAAAGCTGAACCAATTTACATACACATTTACATAACACATTGAGATTAAGTGCTTATATTTTGACCTTGGACAATTATGACTTAAATCAGTACATGTAGGGATAAATGCATACATGTCGAAGTATTTTATGCCCCCAGATCAGATCTGGGGGGCATATTGTTTTTGCCCTGTCTGTTTGTTTGTCAGCAACTTTAACATTGGTCATAACTTTTGAGCCAGTACAGATAGAGACTTGGTATTTGGCATGTATATGTATCTCATAAAGCCGCATATTTTGAGGGGTGACATATCAAGGTCAAGGTCATCCTTCAAGGCCAGAGGTCAAATATATGGGTCAAATCACCGACTTTAACATTGGCCATAACTTTTGGACCAGTAGAGATAGAGACTTGATATTTGGCATGCTTGTGTATCTCATGAGGCTGCACATTTTGAGGGATGACATGTCATGGTCAAGGTCTCCTTCAGGGTCAAATGTCAAATTGTCTGTTTCTTTGTCTGTAACTTTAACGCAACCTTAACATTGGTCTTCACTTTTGAGCCAGTACAGATAGAGACTTGATATTTGGCATGCATATGTATCTCATAAAGCCGCACATTTTGAGGGGTGACATGTCAAGGTCAAGGTCATCATTCAAGGTCAGAGGTCAAATATATGAGGGGCATAGTGTTTCACAAACACATCTTGTCTTTTCGATTATTGAGACACATGTATATAGTAACATCATTACTATACGATGAATTAGTGTAAATATACATGGACACATCATGACATAAAGAGAGAGAATCAGATCCATATATTACCCCGTAAGCAAAAAAATCAGACCATGATCGAATGTCCCCTGTAAGAGCCTCTGATCTGCGTCTACTCTGTTTGCAAATGTGTACAGTAAAACCTCTCTATAACGGCCACTAAATTGTGTTAATTAGTTGGTATTTAGGGCAGGTGGTTGCATAAAGCAATGTGAAAGTAAAACAGAACGCTCCTATAGCAGCGTTCTGTTTTACTTTCACCTTGCTTGAAGCAGCCACCTGCCTGTAATTTAGTGGCCGTTATAGAGAGGTTTTACTGTATTTATAAAGGGAAGGGTTAGATAAGGCGGTTTTTTTCAAAATCGCCTTATCGGTACATTAGAGTAGAATATTATCTTATCTTATATTGACATCATGGTCTTGTATAAGCAGGTGATTGCAAAGGTTGTCAAATATGTTTAGCATCCTAATAATATAGTTTTTGGATTTAAAGCCTCATAATAGTACTTTGTATACATAACTATGTCTCCCCCAGTATACTGGGGAGACATTTTATTTTTGTGCGTGGCGTCCGTCAGTCCGTCCGCCTGTTCGTCTGTCTGATTTTAATTTGTCTGCGCAGTTTCTCCAAACACTTTGGTCGGATTTTCATGAAACTATACAGTATTGATCAGCACCATGCCTAGTTGTGCATATCTTATTCCTGTTTCGGTTCGATGACTTTCTGTTGAGTTATGTGACTTTGAAATTTTTACATGGATTTTTTTGTCCGCGCGGTTTTTCCAAAACCGTTGATCAGATTTCCATGAAACTTCACAGGATAAATCAGCATCATTTCTAAATGTGCATATTTTATTCCTGTTCCGGTTTGTTGATTTTCTACAGAGTTACGGGACGTGTAAACGGTTGTCGCAGTGTCGTAAAACCCAACTCACTCACTCCGCGCTGTTTCTCCAAAAACCTTTGATCAGATTTTCACGAATCTTCATAGGATTGATCAGCACTATGCCTAGTTATGCATATCTTATTCCTGTTCTGGTTCGATGGTTTTTAGCTCACCAGAGCACAAAGTGCTCAGGGTGAGCTTTTGTGATTGCTTGATATCCGTCGTCCGTCGGCGTGCGTCGTGCGGTGTCCGTCGTCCGTCGTGCGTCGTCCGTCGTCAACAATTTGAACCTTTAAAAAAATTCTCCTCTGAATCCACAGGGTTCTCAGCTTTCATCTTTGGCACATAACATCATCTTTAGGTCCTCTACAAAAGTTATATAAATTATGCCGCTGGGGTCAAAATTGGCCCCGCCCCAGGGGTGGGCAGTTTTCAGTAGAAACATATAGTAAAGCTTTGAAAATGTTATCCTCTGAAACAGAAAGGTTCTCAGCTTTCATATTTGGCACATAGCATCATGTTCAGGTCCTCTACAAAAGTTATATAAATTATGGCCCTGAGGTCAAAATTGGCCCCGCCCCAGAGGTGGGCAGTTTTCAATAGAAAGATATTGTGAAAACTTTGAAAATCTTCTCCTCTGAAACTGGAAGGCTCTCAGCTTTCATATTTGGCACAGAGCATCATGTTCAGGTCCTCTACAAAAGTTATATAAATTATGGCCCTGGGGTCAAAATTGGCCCCGCCCCAGGGTGGGCAGTTTTCAATAGAAACATAGTGAAAAGTTTGAAAATCTTCTTCTCTGACACTGGAAGGTTCTCAGCTTTCGTATTTAGTGCCTAGCATCATGTTCAGGTCCTCTAAAAAAGTTATATCAATTATGGTCCTGGGGTCATAATTGGCCCTGCCCCCGGGATGGGCAGTTTTCAATAGAAATATATAGTGAAAACTGGCAGGTAACAGTCTCAGCTTTATATTTGGCACATAGCACCATGTACAGTTCCTCTACAAAAGTTAAAATTATTAAAATAGATTGTAGCCCTGGGGTCAAAATTGGCCCCGCCCCAGGGGTAGCCAGTTTTCAATAGAAACATATAGTGCAAATTTTGAAAATCTTCTCCTCTGAATCTAAAGGGTTCTTGGCTTTCATATTTGGCACACAGCATCATGTTCAGGTCCTCTACAAAAGTTATATAAATTGTGCCCATTGGGTCAAAATTTGCCCTGCCCTGCCCCAGGGGTAGCCTTTTTTTCAATAGAAACATATAGTGAAAACTTTGAAAAGTTTCTTCTCTGATTGTCTGGTGAGCGCTTCAGGGCCATTCTGGCCCTCTTGTCTGCAGAATTACGGGGGTCGGGTATGGGGTGGGGACAGACATCAGTTTTTGTATCAAACACAATTCTAGTTTAGTTTGTTAATAACATTGGAGCATGGGGCAATGAAACGTGTTTACAAAATTCACATTCTTTCAGTGTTGGGAATGGTACCCATTTTTAGCTCGTCTGTTTCGAAGAAATCACGAGCTATTGTCGTAACTCGGGCGTCCGCGTCGTCGTTTTCGTCGTCGTTTTCGTCGTCGTCGTTTTCGTCGTCGTTCGAAATCTTAACATAACTTCAATTTTTCATTTACAACCTTCATTTTTGGTATTCATGTTCATCTTGACAATGACGACAGACGAGTGTTTGCACCCGCTTGCGGTGCTCTTGTTTTCTCAATTACGGCTATGCATCGTCTTCTCATACTGACTATCAGTTTGTTAGTGCGATTTAGGGGTATGTTTTGCCATTCTTCATGTAATACAACTCGGTGAAATGGGGTTGCATTTACCTATGAATTCCACATGCAGCCTTTTTGCACCAGAACCAACGATTTTTGAATTTCAATTTCTCTTTCCCATTGCAAGCAATGCAGATCCTGATGAGAGGGATCCTACAGGAACTCACTCATCCGGGTCTACACTGTGTGTGGTAAAAATTGTGCTTAGCAAATATTGGATTACACTCAGATCTGTTTATCACCAGTGCAAGGTTGGTGCCTATGCAAAATTATTATGAAAGCATTACAAATTGTATATATGTAATTGTATATATGTTTTCTCTCTGTTTGAGGGCCTCATGGAAGATTGGTCATAACCAAATGAGTACTCTCGTTAAATAAAGTCTTTATTATTATTATATTATTATTATTATTATTATACCCTCTCCAAATTGTTGACGTCAGCCCGCTCACGCACATGTTTCACGCGTTCTCTAATCAGGAGAGATCAGGGGATGTTTATGGCCATTGGAGTGTTGAACGTTATGTTATATGACTGCCCAGCACGGTCTGGGTATGGCTTGCAGTGTGTAAACATGCATTGTCCTGCCTCAGACAGCATGTCGTTACGTCTTCGTTAAAACTGGACATCTACAGGCACGGCCACCTCGTTACAATATCGAGCTGACGTTCATGTTTCGTGTACTGTAATCAAGTCAGTGTGTCCATATGTACAACTTGCGCTCCAAAGCATTATACTGTCCCCACCCCACCATACCGATCTCGTTGTTAGGGACATAACGTGCGGCACTTTTACTCCACATTGATGCGTCCATCTGAAAATTGAGCGCTAAATTGTCTCGTCTTGTCATGGTCACCTGTAATCGAGCATGTTTGGCCTTGCACCAACGTATCGTTTGAAAGTACGAATGCCCTGAATACGGAGCCTATTTCGGGTTGTTTTAGCCAAAACACGTGCACCGGACGCTCTATAGAACGCATTGGCAACTTTCGGAGCAGACATGACACTGTTTTGTCTGGACGTGACATCGATAAGCGACCGTCACGCTGTGCCGTTTTTCGTGGTCTGACACATTGAGGTCAGTCTCCAATTGTGCCATTGTCAGCATGCCTCTGCCTCAAACGTTTCATGATACTTGCACTTACTACACATTGCCTAGCAACCTCTTATAGATACCCTACCTCTCAGCATTCCCATTGCCATACGACGTTGCTCCAAGGTCATTGCAGGACGCTTTTATTCGCGACACTCCATGCTACAGGCCTGAGTCTGAGTTCATTCTCAAGCATCTGACTGGTCAGACTATAAGCTTGCTCAGAATCAGACCAATCAGATACTTGAGAATGATCTCAGACTCACAAGGTTTATCACCTTTGACCCATGTAACGGATTTATTGAGCATGCTAAATTAGGTATGTGATTAAATATGAGGGAATTATACCACCGTTAACCATATACCTGGTAAAACAAAGGCAGTAGACCCAGATCTCCTGTAGGAGCTGTCCGATCAGGATCTACTTTGTCCTAATGGGGTAATAAAGATTTGAAATGGCAAAAACCCCTCTCTTTTTGACTGACCATTATAAAATTATTGTTAATGAATATTCAGGAAGACATAAACAGTGTTAATATTCAAGAGTTACGGTTTAAATATGGCGCCAATTACGAGCAGGTACGAGCAGCTTTTGTTTCCGTCTGATGTACCCCGCGCTAGATGAAAGTTGTCGTTAATTTGAAAGCATCCCACGAAGCGGAACACATGTTAATAATGTGATTGGCGCTTAATGTACGTGATAAATAACATTTATTTGCAGTTTGGCTCCAGATTACACGGTGTAGTAAACGGCATATGGTCGGAATCAAGGGATTTGGGACATGTGAATATCTACAGTTTACGCTTGTATTTCGGTGCGGACAGTCCAAATATTGTGATGCAGCTGATACATGTACCATTTTTAACTCTGAACATGTTGAACTCTTTCGTGTCCCACATTGTCGCTTGCAAAAAGTGTCGTTTGCTGCATTTTCTAAACCACCCTTTTTATTTTTTAAACGTGTTGCCAATAACAAACAGTTTGGATCTTGATGAGACGCCGAGTTATGGAGTGTCTCATCTAATGTACATCCAAAATTGTTTGCTATGGTGATCCCAGATTCGCCATTGGTCTGGATAACGTTTTGACCCATTACCTGTATCCGCCACCTGACCTGCATCTGTAAACAGCCTGGATCCTGATCAGACACCTAGCCAGTCAGCGTCTCGTCAGCATCCAAACTGTTTGGCACACAGTCCTTAGTGTCTTAAAAGCTTAATCGAATCTGACGTAGTCGAGATCTAACATCCAACTTTGAGCTGACGTTTATTTTTCACAGCGCACGGTGTAAGGGTAACACAGATTGAACAAAAGAGCGGAAGAACACCCGGATTTAATAAGGAGCTCGAATGAACCTTTCAAAACGAAGGGCTTACTCGATAAACACTCCGTATGCACGGTGATGATAAATGCGTGTTTGTTTTAGGTAAAATGTCCCCAAACATACAGTTTCGGGTATCTAGAAAATGATGGTGGTTTGTGAAACATGTTTACAAAGAAAACCGACAGATATGTGACAGAGATACAGGATGAGGAATAAAGCAGACGATATATTTCACAGGTGGGCGCCATATTTTTTTTGTACTGGGGTTATTTTTATTGTCAATCACGACATCTATTTGATCGTCTACTGGTTGTGGGAAATACAGTATTTGTTAGTGATTTTCACGCTTTTGTAAACTGATAATACCCAAAATCAGACTGACAGCTTGAATAGGATCTACTCTGTTTGCTAATGGAATTATTTAGATGATTCTTATACAGTTTCTGACATTGCCTAAATTGCCCTGTTCATGATACCATTTATAAAATTAATCTTACAAATACATGTCGTTACTTGAATGAATATAAACCCATTCTTTCATATTGACACCTCTGTAAAAGTCGCAGTTTGTAACCATTGTGTTAATCACAATGGTTTCAAAACTACAGAAGTCTATTTTTGTTTTGAATTTCCTAATAAATGCTCCTTTTCAGTAGATTTATTTGAAGAGGTTGTAGGATCTAAAAATAGCATATAAGGGTTTATCAGGTAAAGGGCTTAACATTACGGATACAAGAAGTGACAGGCTAGTATTAAGTGACATTATTATTGTTATGTCTCCCAAAGTATACTGGGGAGAGATATTGTTTTTGTGGGCGGCGTCCGTCAGTATGTTCGTCTGTCCGATTTTAATTTGTCCGCGCGGTTTCTCCAAAGTCTTTGTTCGGATTTTCATGGAACTTAATGGATTGATCAGCACCATGCTTAGCCGTGTATATCTTATTCCTGTTTCGGTTCGATGATTTTCTGCAGAGTTATGGGACTTTGAAATTTTTACATGGAACAATTTGTCCGTGCGGTTTCTCCAAAACATTTAGTCAGATTTTCATGAAACTTCATAGGATTGATCAGCACCATGCCTAGATGTATATATCTTATTCCTGTTCCGGTTCGAATATTTTCTGCTGAGTAATGCGACTTTGAAATATTTACATGGACAATTTTGTCCTCGCGGTTCCTCCAAAACCTTAGGTCGCATTTGAAACTTAATAGGATTGACCAGCACCATGTCTAGTTTTGCATATCTTATTCCTGTTTCTGTCCAATGATTTTCTGCAGAGTTATGGGACTTTGTCCGTATAAAAAAACAATTCTAGTTATCATCATCATCATCATCATCATTATTATTATCATTGTTACTTACCAACTGTCGGTGCCACATGCTTGCGTAAATCTTTCCCGGTTCAATACTTATAAGAAATAATGTCATCATGATTTTTGTTAACGTATAATTTTCGAGGGAAGTTTTTGCTTTGACAATAAAACTTTAAAAAAATAAAAATTTGAAAATAAATAAGATTTATATCATATCATAGAAATAAACTGGATTAAACATCTTTCTCTTAATCTATTAACCCTTTCCCTCATATAAACGTGTTTTCACGCATTTGCAAACAGAGTAGACTTAGATCAGACGGCTCCTAGAGGAGCCGTCTGATCAGGGTCTACTCTGTTTGCTACTAGAATTTGAAAGATCTGTTTCTTTGCTTTCTAAAATGTCTATAATGTTCCACCTTCCATTTTTCTTTATAACTGTTTTGTCCATGAATATTCAGTAGGTATTGAACTTTGTAATAAACATAGAACAGGGAAAGGGTTAAACAGTAATGTGAGTTTTCTATACTCTTTACCCTCCTAGAAATATAAAAGAAAGCAACATGTAACAGTGTGTTCAAATGAGAACACAGTAATGCCTGATTAGGATCCTGATTGCCAAGTCTCACGTGTACAGTTAAACTTCACTAAACTAGATACTCAAATTGGTATTAATGCAGGTCTTGGACTATTTAGGCCATGAATTATCATGAAAAAATGACATCTTGAATATTAAGTAGATTAAATTTTATAAAAGCATGGACACGGGACTTGTTGACCATAGTAGACTATGTAGAATCCCATCTTTATAATATCATCAGCAAACAAACCAGATCCTGATCAGACGGCTTATACAGGAACCGTCTGATCCGGCCCTTCTCTGTTTGCAAAGGCAGGCATATTTATGGAATAACGGGTTAAGATAACTGGCCACTTAATGCAGGATGAAAGTCATCCGGACAGTTCCCATGGAAACGAAAAAATAGCTTTCTGTACGACGTCCTCTCTCTCTCTCTCTCTCTCTCTCTCTCTCTCTCTCTCTCTCTCTCTCTCAGAGCAATTTCCTTCATATAGACGCCTTTTCAGACCTTTTGGCAAATAGAGTAAACCCAGATCAGACGGCTACTGTAGTCAAACTTTTCTGTATTTATTCGCCATTATAACAATTCAGCTAATAAATATCACGATGTCATTATTTCTTACATGAATATTCAACAGGGATTTAGCGTTAGACAGACCTGTCTTCTAAAATATATATATATAATTTACAGAAACAATCATTCAGACTTCAGGTTAATATGAATCAGATGAACATGAATGCATGTCGCAATTTACTCGCATGATAATGATCTACAGGTAGTGATGATTTCATTGTTAGTTTACTTCCTTGTTCATGTTCATATTGAGTTAACCCATTTGCCCTCAGTGGATTCTTCCATGCTTATATATTGGATTAGTCTATCTTTTATCTAAGGGATGTCTGGTCTAAATTTTTATTTTTATTTTGTTTTATATTGAATTTCCTATCAGCAAACCGTGTCTACAGTCAGTGTCAGTCTACAATGTTTGCCTACGTCCTATATATGGGATCGTGGGAGCAAATGGGTTAATATTCATAGTATGCGCTCATATAAAAGATAAGACCTTACGATAAAAAAACACAACCAGTTTGACCTAAAGTACAATAAAATCTCTGTACAACGACAGGCGCAGTCGGTTTGACATAAAGTTCAGTAACATCTCCTAAAACGACACATGCAGCCGGTTTGGCATTAAGTTCAGTTAAATCTCTTTACAACGACAGCCACGATCGATCTGACATTAAGTTTTGTTACCTCTCTTTACAACGACTGGCGCGATATGTTTGGCATTGAGTTCAGTAAAATAATGGCACTATCGGTTTTACATTAGGTATAGTAAAATCTCTGTCCAACGACAGACATGGTCGATTTGACATAAAAACAGTAAAATATAGCAAAACCTCTACGCCGATGGATAGACGGTCGGTTTATACAAAGTATAATAAACCTCTACTTTGATAAGAAAATGAATTAGAAGTACAGTATCACCCCTCTTTATAACGATAAAGACATGATCAGTTTGGCGACAAGAATAGTGAAACCTATATAACGATAAAGAAATAATCAGTTTGACTGAACGTAAAACCTCTACAACCATAAAGAAATCAGTTTAACGTATAGAACAGTAAAACATCTCTACAGCGGTAGACACGATCAATAACACTAACACTAACAGTAAAACGATAAAGAAATGTTTGATTGATAAAAAAACAGCAAAACCTCTCTACGCCGATGGATACACGATAAAGAAATAATCAGTTTGACTGAAAGTAGAACCTACAACCATAAAGAAATCAGTTTAACTCTTGGCTTGCTAGTCGCGTCAATACTTGTAAATAGTGAAGACCCATATGAGACAGCTGCTGCAGGAGCTGTCTCATCAGGGTCCGTACTATTTACAAGTTGATTGTGCAACCAGTGCACTCCACAGCAGTGATTGCACAGCGAACTACTTGTACACAGTGAAGATATATGTAATTATACAACAGGGCATGGGTAAAGAAGGAGAAATGTATTTTAAAATTCAGTAAGCGAAGGGTACGTATAGAACAGTAAAACATCTCTACAGCGGTAGACACGATCAATAACACTAACACTAACAGTAAAACGATAAAGCAATGTTTGATTGATAAAAAGAACAGCAAAACCTCTCTTTATAATGTTAAAGAAATGGTCGGCGTGAAGTATAAACGTAAAACCTCTCTATAACGACATTTGACGCAAATCACAGTAAAATCTTTTTATAACGAGATATGATCGGTAAGAGGTAAAATACAGTAAAACCTCTGTAACGATAGGTATGTCGGATTGATTGACGTAAAACACACTTACATACTCTCTATAGCGATAAATGTATTCTGAAAGTGGGACATCCTTCGAAAGCAAAAGTAGCAATGCAGACTCGGTTTTATTGAGTGTGTTCATGAGTAGTACACACGCGGTCAGTATCGGAAACTCTCTATAACGACAAAGACACGATCGGTTTGACGTAAAGAACAGCAAAACTCAATAATGATAAAGCCCAGTGGTCAGTTTTACGTAAAGAACAGCACAACTCTATAACGATAAATGCACGATAGGTTTGACGTAAAGAACATGAAAACTTTTTATGCCCCCGCAAAGTGGTGGCCTATAGGGTTGCTCTTGTCCGTACGTCCGTACGCCCGTACGCACATCTAGAAGAATTTGTCTGGGCTCTTTCTTGTAAAGTTTTTGTCCAATCCTCACCAAACTTTACACACATGTTTGTAGCTATTATATCTTGGCCAAGGATGAGAGTTGCGGCCATTAAATAATTTTGTTTGCAAAAATGACTTTAAAATACCTTGTCCGGACTCTTTCTTGGACAGTATATGTCCAATCCTCACTTTACACACATGTTTGTGGCTATTATATCCTGGTCAAGATTGATAGCCATTTAAATAGCTTGAGTCGTTTAGGAGTTGCGGCCCATTATTTGCAAAAATGACTTTAAAAATATCTTGTCCGGACTATTTCTTTATTTCTTGGACAGTATTTGTCCAATCCTGACCAAACGTTATACACATGTTTGTGGCTATTATATCTTGGTCAAATTCGATAGCCATGTAAATCTCTTCAGTGGTTTAGGAGTTGCGGCCCTTTATTTGCAAAAATGACTTAAAATATCTTGTCCGGACTCTTTCTTGGAAAGTAATTGTCCAATCCACACCAAATTGTACACAAATATTTTTGGCCATTATATCTTGGTCAAGTTTGATAGCAATGTTAATCGCTTCAGTCGTTTAGGGGTTGCAGTCCTTTATTTGCAAAAATGGCATAAATCGCTTCAGTCGTTGCATACATGATTATGGCCCTTACTTTCTGGGACAAAATAATCTGAATTGGGGTCATCAGAGTCCTATGGACACATTTCTGGTTAATGAAGAACAGCAACACTCTATAACAATAGAGCCAAGTGGTCTGTTTGACGTAAATAACTGCAAAACTCTATAACGACAAAGACACGATCGGTTTGACGTAAATAACGGTTAAACACCATATAACGACAAAGACTTAAACACAGCAACTTTCTATAACGATAGACACGATCGAGATGCAAAACAGTAAACAACATCTCTATGACGACATACACGATCGGTTTGACATAAATTACAAATAAATAGCTCATATACATTTGCATAAATATTCAAGTAGAAAAAACCGTCATGGATATATTAATGAGACCAATTTCTATACTGCCACAGGTGAAAACGGGGCATTTTGGCCACGATAGAAACTGGGAAATCAGATCTGTATCATTATGTCTCCTCCAGTATAATGGGGAGACATTTTGATTTTGTGGGCGGGGTTCGTTCGTCTGTCTGTCTGTTCGTCCGTCCGTCTGACCGACTTAACTTTATCCACGCTGTTTCTTCATAACCTTTGGATTTTCATGAAACTTAATAGGATTAATCCGCCTACGGCACGGAAGGTCGTGGGTTCGATTCCCGGCTGCTACAGACCAAAAGTCGTTAAAAGTTGGTACTAGTAGCCCCCTTGTCTACGCTCGACATTAAAAGGGTAGTTCTAGGACTCGTCGACCCGGTGTCAGGATAATGTGACTGGGTGGGATGCCCTTGCCATGTGTCCGCGGCAGGGGCATTCCAGTGAGGCAGCACTATAACTTGTCTCAAGCGGATTAACAAATAATTGAAATACTGTTGGTCGGACGTAAAACCCAACTCACTTACTCATAGGATTGATCAGCACAATGCCTATGTGCATATTTTGTTCCTATTTCGGTTCGATGATTTTCTGCAGAGTTATGGGACTTGGAAATTTTTACATGGAAAATTTTGTCCTCGCGGTTTCTCCACAATCTTTTTTTGGATTTTCATGAAACGTCATATGATTGATCAGCACTATGCCTAGTTGTGCATGTCTTATTCCTGTTCCGGTTTGGTGATTTTCTAGAGAGTTATGGGACTTTGAAATTTTAACATGGAACATTTCTCCAAAATCTTTGGTCAGCTTTTTATGAAACCTCATAGAATTGATCAGCACTGTGCCAAGTTGTGCTTTTGCCCTGTTCTGGTTCTATGATGTTTTGCAGAGTTATGGGACTTGAAAGTTTTACATGGGAAAATGTATCGCGCGATGGGAGAGGGAAGGGAGACATCAGTTTTACTTGGAAAATTTTGTCTGCACGGTTTCTCAAAATTCTTCGGTCGGAATTTCATGAAACTGCATAGGATTGATCAGTCCCATGCTTAATTGTGCACATCTTATTCCTGTTCAGGTTCAATGAATTTCTGCAGAGTTATGGGACTTGAAAGTTTTATCCGCGCGGTTGGAGGGGAGGGGAGACATCAGGTTTTGTATCAAAAACAATTCTAGTTATATAAGCAATTAGAGCAGACCCATATTAGACAGACATCTATTGCATTTGCTTGCGAAGGCTATAAAAGGTGTCTATATGGGGTAAAGGATTAATACATGCTTCGAAGCTGTGAATGGAATTCAAATTTATTTCAGGAAATCAACACAAGAGCAGAGGGTCAATGGAAAACAAGCAGCCGCTTGCAAACTGCAGTTGTGGAACCTTGCCTATGTAAGCACATTGAACATTTGGAAAATGGCGACACAAGGTTTCTGATCTTGACCCTGTCGACAGCTCTTGGCACTGTTAGAATTCACTGACTATATTGCGGATCAGTGAATCTGGGGTACCAAAGTCGGTTGGCTATTTTCATCAAGAGGAGTCAATTAGGAAAGGCGCATCAGATATACATGTACATGTATGTGCAGAGCTACAGTAACAGATAACGCTGCGCAATCCTGCAAACTACTAAAATCGACATTTCTCCACCAAACCCTATGTAGTGACCACTCTTTAGAATCTTCTCTTCAAGACGATTCTAAAGAGTGGTCACAACATAGGGTTTGGTGGAGAAATAAAGAAGCTATACTTGAAAATGGTTTCATTTACGCGTCTTATCTGGAGCTCTGTATGTGTATTTCCAGTGAAACCCATCCAGAGTTGTAAGAGCCGAGTCTCAATAAAGGGACCACATAACACAGGTTTGTTTAAACGCAGGGGATTTCTTAATACAGGGCAAAAGTAATGCAGAACACTCCCGCAGCAGCTGTTCTGTATAACGCCTGTCCTGCCTTAAGCTACCAGCTGTTTTAAATATTCAGAATTAGACTATGTTGAATGGTCGTATGTTGTATTCGAGATTATACTTTTGTACTAGAAACACTTTATTATCATATTAGATATTTTACTGTCGTATTTTACCCTTCGCTTGCTGAATTTTAAAATACATTTCTCCTTCTTTACCCATGCACTGTTGTATAATTACATATATCGTCACTATGTACAAGTATTTCGCTGTGCAATCACTGCTGTGGGATGCACTGGTTGCACAATCAACTTGTAAATAGTGCAGACCCTGATGAGACAGTTTCTGCAGGAGCTGTCTCATATGGGTCTTCACTATTTACAGGTAGGTATATTGACGTGAATAGCAAGCGAAGGGTTAAAGACATTAAATTCGTTTTCCTGTCGTATTAGAAATGCTTTACTATCGTATCGTAGACCAAACTATCGTAAAGCATTGTCGTTGTCACCATCGTCATCATCATTATCATCATCCATCATCAGTTGAGCAGTTTTACATCCGAATTTGATTTTGCTATGGATTAACAGTTCATTCTCCGGTTAGTATGTGTACAGGGTTTAATGGCATATGTTATTCTGAGCTTTAACATCCCTTTTCCTTTCACATTAACAAATGATATTGGATTAAAGATGGTAACCTGATTAATGTCAGCAGTGTATTATTAACCACCTGCTGTGGACTGCATATAGCAGTTATCGAGAAAATAATTTTCATTTGCTAATTTCAAAGTTGTTTATTGCACGAGAATTCCAAAGGTATACATATACTGACATGCAAAAGAAAGTGTGTACTTTTATATACTGAGCCAAAAAAAGAAACCTGACTGTGCATAGTTGGCCTATTTTCGTGGAAATTGGTGGGCGTGTTATTTATTTCGAAGTAACAAACTTAAATTGGATGTGTTTTGAGCATGTATGTGAATTTTTAGCTTTCTTGCATACGTAACGTATGATTTAGACGCCAGTTTATATGGTAGGGGTGTAAAACGAAAATTTCAAAATGTGTATGTGTTTAACATGGTCTCTGGATGCCCCGTAAGTCAGGTTTCTGTGTAGTTTGTCGTTCCCATGTTGCCGTTAATATCGATTGTGACCACCCCTTGCCCGTATGAGTGCCAATATACGCCTCCTCATCGAGTTGACGTAGCGCTGGATCACATTATTAGGCATGTTGTTCCATTCTGCTGTGAGGGCGTTCGCCAATTGGCCGATGTTGTTAATGTTGTAATTGCGGCGAACACGTCACCCTAACTCATCCCATACATGTTCGATGGGATTCATGTCGGGAGACATGGCTGGCCACTGCATAACGTTGACGTTAGCAGCGGCCAACCGAGCCCTTGTGACCCTCGCTACATGTGGACGGGCGTTGTCCTGTTGCAGTGTAGCAGGTACATGTCTTTGAAGGAATGGAATGGCTTCCGGAACTAAAACTGCATTGATGTACCGTTGGGCATTCATGTTTCCATGAATGACAACGAGTATTGTCTTCCGCCCGCCCATAATGCCGCCCCATACCACCACTCCTCCGCCGCCAAACCTATCATGCTCCCTGACACAACATTGGGCGAATCCTTCACCTCGACGACGGTGAACGCGTTGCCGACCGTCAGCAAAACTCAGATTGAACCTCGACTCGTACGAAAAAAGGACAGAGTTCCAGTCCCGAAGGGCCAGTGACGGTGCCTACGCGCCCATTGCATCCGTTCACGGCGGTGGCGTAACGTCATTACACTTCCAGTATATGGACGTCGGGCTGTGATAGGGCGATTCTGTTCGCGCAATCTGTTGCGGACAGTCTGCGGGTGGACGTTAAAGTGACGTGCTGTCTGAGTTGCGGGTGTAAACCTGTTACGTACGTGACGTAATACAATAGCATGATCGTCCCGTTGGCTAGTTGCTCTTGGTCTACCTGACCAGGGACGATCATGCACAGTACCAGTGTGCCGGAAACGTCTTGCCAGTTCAAAAATTGTATTTCTACTGCAATTTAATGTCCGGCTGATGTTGATCGGAGATACTCCACCCTGCAGCACCCCAATTGCTCTATTTCTCTCTGCTTCTGAAAGCCTAGGCATTATTTCGGTCTTGATGTTTTGTTTTGTTTGTGATGTCGGTGTAGCTTAGCTAACTTGTGAGACTTTTGTCGGCCTGCTATCTGACCGGATTCGTGCTGCACAAGGTTCACGTGCTAAACAAGATAATGTGGTTTTGACCGAGTTTAAAAGATAGCACACAGTACAAATTGTACACACGTGTTGTGTGATGATAACCTGATACACTGGTAACCAAATAAATGCATATAGTGTTTTAATTAAAGTTATGTAGCGTCAGGTTTCATTTTTGGTTCAGTATAGTTGGCATTACCTTTTTAGCTCGACTTCGAAGAATAGTGGAGCTTTCCTACTGGTGTCGGTGTCGGCGTCCGCGTCACATCTTGATTAAAGTTTTGTTAAAGTCAGCACAGATTTTTGACGTTGACGCACTCACGTCACCGATTCTCGTTTTGATTCAAACTGTTTTCAAAAGTAACAACGAAATTCCCCATGGTATGAAGAGTTCATAACACTACATGAGTTATCTTCCATATGTAACAGGCGAGACGATTACTGTGAGAAATAATAAATATCATGAATATTGATTAGATTATGTTTTACCCAGTGAAACATGGTCGAGGGAATTTGTGCAATGGCATAACCTGTAGAATCAAATTTGTATTATTTCTTAAGCAAACTGAGTAGACTCTAATCGGACAGCTCCTATAGGAGCCGTCTGATCAGGGACTATTCTATTTGCAAAGTGTTTATGGAGTAAAGTGTTAAACATTTTAACCCTTAAAGACAATCTTTTGATGATTTTACAAAGTAGACCCAGATCAGAAAGTTCCTGTAGAGTATTGTTTTAGCTCACCTGGCACGAAGTGCAAAGGTGAGCTATTGTGACCGCCCTGTGTCCGTCGTCGTGCGTCGTCAACTTTTTCTTAAAATGACATCTCCTCCTAAACTACAGGCTGGAATTTTACAAAACTTTGCAGAAAAATGTTCCTTTGGGTCGACCTCTTTCAAAGTTGTTCAAAGAATGTCCAAAAAGAAGTAAACACTTTAAAAATCTTCTTGTAGCATCATCTGGTGAACCTTTATTAAGATTGTTCAAATTATGCCCCTGGGGTCAAACACGGCCACACCCTGGGGGTCACATGTTTTACATAGGATTATATAGTAAACATTTTAAAAAATATCCTTGTCTCAAACATGAAAGGCATAGAGCTGTGATATTTGGTATGAAGGGTCATCTGGTGAACCTTTACTAAGCTTGTTCAAATTTATGTCCCTGGGTCAAAATTGTTCTCACCATGGGGGTCACAAAATTTACTGAAAACTTTAAAAATCTTCTTGTCAAAACCTGTAAGGCCTAGGACTACCAAATTTGGTATGCAGAATCATCTAGTGGACCTCTACATGGATTGTTCAATTTTTGCCCCTGGGGTCAAAATTGGCCGAACCCCAGGAGTCACACGTTTTACATAGGATTATATAGTAAAAACTTTAATGTTCTTCTTGTCCGAAACCGAAACGCTTAGAGCTGTGATATTTGACATACTTACACCATGGGTCATAATTTGACGATTGTCCATAACTGGGTGCCAATTGTTTTTCTGTTTACATGTGCTTTTTTGAAAGGGAGAAAACTCTACGCTCTGGTAGTGGCTAAATATCAGCGAGGTACCAAATCGCGCGACTACGAGCCAAGTCAATAAAATTTACAGAATTTATAATGCGTGACATCACACCTGCAATGTTGATTTTGAAGGAAAGCAAGGTCAGTGGAGATCGGGGAGGGGTGGGGGGGGGGGGGGCTTTAAGGGAGGTAACTGCAACAACTTATTGAAGAAAAATCATCATTGATTACTTCCCATTTCCCTATCTCTTTTTAGCTCACCTGAGCCAAAGGCTCAAGGTGAGCTATTGTGACCGCCTGTCGTCCGTCGTCCGTCTGTCCGTCTGTCCGTCTGTCCGTCTGTCCGTCTGTCCGTCCGTCTGTCCGTTCACTTTTATTTCAAATGACTTCTTCTCCTAAACCACTGGGAGGATTTCAACCAAATTTCACAGAAATGTACCTTAGGGTGTCCTCTATCAGTTTTGTTAAAATCATGACCCCCGGGCAAAAAATGGCCCCGCCCCACTACTTTTACAGGTTTTTTTTTTAAATCTTTAAAAATCTTCTTCTCTGAAACCACAATTTCTAGAGCTTTGATATTTGGTATATAGCATCATCTAATGGTCCTTTACCAAGTTTGTTAAAATGATGACCCCCGGGCCAAAAATGGCCCTGCCCTTGGGCTTGTAGTTTTTACATAGACTTATATAGGGAAACCTTTAAAAATCTTTTTGTCTGAAACCACATAATCTAGAGCTAAGATATTTGGTATGAAGCATCACCTAATATACCACTATCAGGTGTGTTCAAATAATGACCCCTGGGCCAAAAATGGTCTCACCCTGGGGTTTTATGCTACTTAACATCTGAATCTGTAACACTTAAAAGGTAATTTCCTCACAGTTATTTCCCTTGTCCCATCAGCATAGCCATAAGGGACAAAGGGAGATAACTGCATTGGAGTTCCAGTGTCATTCTATTTATATCTATTTATGATAAAATGTTGAAGGTGAATCAGTGTAGCTGTTTTAGAAGGCATAGAAACAGATCTGTCAAATTCCATTAGCAAATAACAGACACTGATCCTACAGGAGCCACCTTATCTGGGTCTACTCTGTTTGCAGATGCATGAAAACAAGTTTATATGAGGGAAATTAAGGGTTAAATGAACAACTCCAGATCCTTCAGTTCAAAGGTTACAGCGCTCGGCTGTAAAATCTCTCCAGGTCAATGCATGACTCTTAACTCTTTGCATGCTAGTGGTGAAACTGTGATTACCTATGCAAACAGTTTGGATCCAGATGAGAGGCCGCATACTGCAGCGTCTCATCAGGATCCAAACTGTTTGTCATCTTAACCATATTTTTGCAATAAAAAGAAAGTAAGTTTAATTTAAGAATTGAAGCAGATGACAATAACTTTTTGTTGCAGACGAAACATTAAAGGCATTTTGACCTATTAACCCCAGTGTGTAGTGTTAGTGATAGCTAGATGTTACATGGTGTCTTCCAATGTCTCTCAAATTAGATGTGAGAGATATTGGAAAGTAACAATTCAGCCAATCAAGGAAAATGATCACCATCTAGACTTTTGATCTGGGTCCAAACCCAACTGATGTAAGTCATGGTAATGTTTAAGAAAACTGTGAAAACATGATTATGCAATGGCCCAACTGATATAAGTCATGGTAATTCTTAAGAAAACATGATAATGCATTTGCCCCCCTAACAATGATAGGTGTTAAAATTACTACTGCTGCCCAAAAAAGCATCTTAAATATAACATTTTTATATAAAATTTGATGACAACACATTAAAAAGTCCTAAAATGTCTGAATTTTGTATGATATTAATGAAATAACTGAGTAAATATAACTTAATTATAACAATAGACGTAACTCTTCTCAATTTCAATTGTTAAAAATACTAATGACCCGTTTAATTGAATTATCATGAGATATTCACACCTAGATCTAGAATTATTTCTAAACACCTATTAACCCTTAACCTATTTGCTTTGACAAAAATTGATCTGGGACTACTCTTGTTTGCTAATGCTTAAAAAATTGTTATTGCCATAAATAGAAGTTTTAGCTTTGAAAAAAACTGTAAAATCAAATCTATATCTTGTCAAATGTAAACAGAGCAGACCCTGATCAGACAGCTTCTATAGCAGCCTTCTGATCTAGTCTACTCTTATTTTTAATGTGTAAAACACATTATTTCTCTGAAGAGAAGTTTTTGCTTTGACAAAAACTGTAGAATCCGATCTATATTGTGTCAAAAGAAACAGAGAAGACCCAGATCAGACAGCTTCCGTAGGAGTCGTCTGATCTGAGTCTACTCTGTTTGCTAATGCATGAAAACAGCTTTATATGAGGGAAAGGGTTAAACGATTTTTAAAGATATTCTTATTGGTCATTTCACACAAAAACTGGCATTATGTACTGCCTAGCACTTTATTTGCCTATATACCTGGGTCAAGGTATAATTGCATTAATTGCATAGCTTTATTGAAGTCATTTGAATTTCTCAAAGACCAGTTTTAGGCATTTTGAGCTAAGGCAAAAATGGCACAAGTTGTAAACAGTTTAGATCTTGGTCAACCATTCACTTGGTATTAGTTCTGAATCCAGTTCAAGTTTATTCAGCAGTGAAAGGGTGAAAGCAGTGCACTAAGCTTATTTCATCTGCTAGATTGTTTTCCACTGAAAAATTAACATGTCAATATACATGTATTACTGTAACTCAGGTGAGCGATATAGGGCCAATGGCCCTCTTGTTAATCATTTGTATAACAAAATACCCATAACTCCCGTAGACTATTTATCGAACCCATTTTTATGTAAATTTAACCTAAGGCGGAGAAACTATCTATAATACAGTGTGAAAAATAAACAGCATGTGCATCATTGCAGTACTATTCACCACAACTGCACTACAGACGGGAGTTAATTTATTTAACCCTTTCCCTGTACTGTAATTAGAACCTACTGAATATTCATGGACAAAATAGTTACAAAGAAAAATGGAAGGAAAAACATTGTAGACATTTCAGAAAGCAAATAAATATATCTATCCAATTATATTAGCAAACAGAGTAGACCCTGATCAGACGACTCCTCTATGAGCCGTCTGATCTTTACCTTTATGTATTAAAACTGGCCGATACTCTAAACCCAATATACCTGTAGAACAAAGACTCTGTGCCTTTTGTGATGCTAGAAAAGTTGAAGATGAAACTCATTTCTTATCTGACTGCGATCTGTACTCTGATATAAGAGAAAACCTTTTTAATAAAGCTTCTAAAGTAAACCCTACATTTAATACGTTTGATAGTGAGGGAAAATTAGTGTTTTTAATGCACTCGAGGGAAATGCAGTTCTCACTTGGAACTTCGATAGCAAGGATGTTTAAACGCAGGAAAATCTTTGTATAGAAATTCGAGGAAAGCACATGCTTCACAAAAGTTAAGAACATGCATTGATTTTAAATTTTCAGATTCATGTGATTTCTTTTACTTGAAAAACAAATGATGTTTTTATTATAGATTTTAAGGTCTTAAATTATATTATATTCTGCCTTTATATATTTTATCTATTACTGTATGTAAATGTTTTTTATGTATATTGTATGGTGTCATGTAAGTCGCGATGCGGCTGGATGTTAATGTTAAAGGTGTATAACACTGTTAATCATTGTATATATTAACATATGACACGTTAATAAACTATTTATCTGTCTGTTTGTCTATCTATAAAACCAATGTTTCACATGTGTGGTCTTGTGGTAAAATATAACACTTGACACACGTGTAATTACAAGACATTGGCACATGCATTTCAATACAATCACATTAGTGTCTTTATTTCTAAATGAATTCTCTCCAAGCTATGTATCTTAGCAAATCCAATATCCGTATAAATGGGAATGTCTATAAAAACGGGGAAAACAGGAAAATGGCGCAACGAACGGAATAGAGGCTGTAAACTCGTCTAGGTCTACTCTTTCCTTGTTCCCAATTTCGTGCACGCTAACAGGCAATTTGGGAAACCAGGAAAACCATTTGGCCCAGACGAGACGCAGAGTAAGGGATGTCTCAAAAGGATCCAAAGTGAAACTGTGTGTCTCTCTAATTGTAGCTAAGAAGCGAAGCGGGAGAAAAAAGAACTGAGAATTGTAACAGACGAGAAGTTTTACATACATTTACTAAGCGTGCAATGATTTAACCGCTTATATGCCGGAACCTGAATAGTATTTAAAAACAGCTTAGATCCTGATGATACGCCGAGTTACTCGGCTTATCATTTGGACACAGTGTGTTTGGCGCTCGTCAATACTTTCTTAAAAGCTTGATGGAACCAAGCTGTCCCATATACAAATTTAAGCAGATTTTGTTTCACATCTGTGTAGGGGTTAAGCGTGCTTCGTGATCGAAAGTGTTTATTTTAATGAGCATGACTCTTTTGGCGCCAAATTTAAAAGTGTCGTCTGCAATAATAATTTCACTTTAAATATAATTCTAAACTAAATAATAAAGGTATATTAGTAAAACATTTGTTTTTAAAAAAACCCTGTATTCTTGGGCTAAAATAAAAAGGCGGCATCTGACCTTGGACTGCACTGTTTTCAAAGGTGCCAACAGGCGGCATTGGCACCGAAAGTGTTAAACACTTGACTGTCGGATCAGATTCTAAACTCCAACACTACGTGTAGACTTGTGGTTCTGACATAACTCCCAGCAATACGACTGTTTTAACCCTGTCCCTGTGGAATAGTCATGTAAGAGGAATGACATCCTGGATATTAATTAGACTATTTATCATTAGTCTGGCATACGGCCATGGGATATTTTAGCCATGGTAGAAACTATATTATTATCATATATATTATTATTAGAAACACAGCAAACCCTGGTCAGTCTGATCCGGATCTTCTCTGTTTGCAAAGGCGTGGTTAAGCGTTTATATGAAGGAAAGTATAATCCACATTATTAACCCTTTCACCGCCGATGTCGCATAATGCACCACGACAAATAGTGCAGTCCCAGATCAGACGCCGCCTTTTCACTTTTTGTCTCAATCTCTATTTCTATATATGTGCTTTATTCCTTTGAAATTTGCATTTATTGATCTTATTTCCTTATTGTACCGAATGATTTAACAACAATTGGATTGCAAACGACAGTTAGAAATTTGGCGCCGAAAGGGTTGAATAAAACCTCTCTGTTTCATTAAATGGAGTATACCAATTGGATTAACCCTTAATGTTTTGGCTTTTTCAAACAATTTTGACATTTCTCACCAAACCACCACAATGTCGAAAGTCAAATATCCAATACCTGCCTGTGATTACGAGACAGACGGCCTAGAGGCACCCATCGTAGCTGTGCTTCTCACAACACATTCAATTATACACAATGCTGCTGCACCGGCGCTACCAGCAACAGTTGATCAAGTTAAGCGACCTACAATAATATCGGCTGGTACTAGTAAAGATTGGACCTATTTCCTGACCAGGTGGAATGATTACAAGGAGGCAACTAAAATCAAAGACAAACAACTTAATATTCAATTGCTCGAGTGTTGCGATGAGAATCTGCGCAAGGACCTTACACGGGCCCAATGTGGCTCACTTTCTGAAAAGTCCGAAGATGACGTGTTGGCGGCAATTCGCCAATTAGCCGTTCGCGAAGAGAACACAATGGTTGCTCGCGTAACACTGAATAACGTGTCTCAAGATCGCGAGGAAACTGTTCGTGCATTCGGATCGAGGCTTCTTCGAGGACAGGCAGGTGTATGCAAATTCATTTTGAAGTGTACTCACTGTACTCACGGTGTAAATGACACAGATACTGTATTACGTGATGTGCTGATACGCGGCCTGTTTGATTACTGTATTACGTGATGTGCTGATCCGCGGGCCTGTTTGATCAGGAAATACAGCTTGAGTTACTTGGCTCAGAAAACCAAAATATGACTTTGGAAGAAGTATTAAAATTTGTGGATGCCAAAGAATCCGGCAAACGTTCAGCACCTAAATTAATTGACTCCCATGGTGCTGATGCAGCTGGCTCGTATCAAAGCACGCCCACATGCTAAAAATCAAGAATAGCCCAAGAAACCTGATTCGTGCGAAATATGTTCCTATTGTGGCAAAAGTGGACATGGCATGTGGGCCCCTGCTTCTATCCGCCAGAAGGAATGTTCAGCCTATGGACAAACATGCACCAAGCGCAAACGCCCTAACCACCTGTCATCAATGTGCAGATCCTCATCAAAGAGACGCTCTACTGAATATGAAGGTGCTATATTTGATTCATTGTGTTCAGCCACGGATTACAATTTATTTTACAATGACAAAGTTCTCGTTCTCGACCACCACGTGTACAATGACAAAGTTCTCGTTCTCGACCACCACGTGTACAATGACAAAGTTCTCGTTCTCGACCACCACGTGTACAATGACAAAGTTCTCGTTCTCGACCACCACGTGTACAATGACTTCTCTGATAAATGGACAAAACGAGCATCAAAACCTCAACCTAACATAAGCCTCACAGCAGAGAGTGTACGTGATGACTACAAAACCTCAACCTTACATAAGCCTCACAGCAGAGAGTGTACATGATGACTACAAAACCTCAACCTTACATAAGCCTCACAGCAGAGAGTGTACATGATGACTACAAATGGTTTGGATATGAATCTAATTTCCCATCTAAACCCAAGAAAACGACAGTCTTTGCCATGGCAGATACCGGCTGCCAAAGTTGCCTTGCTGGAATAAAAGTTGTGAACCGCTTGGGTATGACAGAACGAAATCTCATACCAGTGACAATGAAAATGCATGCTGCAAATAACAGGGGCATAAAGATACTTAGTGCTGCAATCATCCGCTTCTCTGGTGAATCCTCTGATGGTAATGCACTTCAGACTCGGCAAACTGTGTACATTACAGACAACTCTGACAAAAGATTTCTGAGCAGAGAAGCATGCACTGCACTGGGTATAATAACAGAGTCGTTCCCAAAGCTTGGTGAAACAATTAACAGTGCAAGTCTGACATCGAATGTTGGCGACAACTCAGTTCAGGATGCGATTGCCTCAAAAGACAATGATGCAACGAATGCACATTCTGGGTCCATGCTTATAAAGCTTTTTAGTTGAGTCTGAGTTCGTTGGTCAGATTTGAGTTCTCAAGCTTTTGATTGGTCAGATTTGAGCCAAAGGCTCAAATCTGACCAATCAAAAACTTAAGAACGAACTCAGACTCAACTAAAAGTTTTATAAGCATGGACCCAGATCCAGTCTATATCAACTCCTGTACATTTGCGACTGTCCTAAGCGAGAACCCCCACCACCTGTACCAGCAAAATTAACATTTCCTGCCACAGACGAACATGTAATGGACTTACAACAATACCTCCTAGATAGGTACAAGTCAAGAACATTTAATACTTGTGAACATCAGGCCTTATCGCTCATAACAGGACCACCGATGCAACTAATGATGGACCCCAGGCTAAGCATGTAGCCTACCTTACCTCGGTTCCAGTTCCACTCCACTGGCAGGAAGAGGTCAAAGCTGGGATTGATCAAGACGTGAGACTTGGAGTGATTGAACCTGTACCCACTGGCGAACCCGTCACATGGTGTCATCGGATGGTAGTCTGTGCCAAGAAAACCGGCACGCCTAGGCGAACAGTAGATTTCCAGGCCTTAAATGCTCATGCTGTCCGTGAAACCGACCACAACCGGGTGCCTTTCCATCAAGCACGACCAGTCCCACAATGTACAAAAAAACAAGTTTTTGATGCCTGCCTGGAACGGGTATCACAGTGTACCACTTCGTCAAGAAGACAAACACCTCACCACATTCATAACACCGTGGGGCCGGTACCGATACCTAATTGTTCCACAGGGCTACGTTGCATCTGGAGACGGATACACTCGGCGATTCGATGAGATTATCAGTGAAATCCCAAAGAAGACAAAATGTGTTGATGATGCTTTACTTTGGGCTGACGATATTGAAGAAAGCTTCTTTCAGGCTTCTTTCTGGCTTGAAATTTGTGGACGGAATGGTATAACGCTCAATCCCGATAAGTTTGTGTTCGCTCAGAATGACGTGGAATTCGCTGGTTTTGAAATCACTTCGGACAGTTGTGCAAGATATATCCAAGCTACTCTGGAATTCCCAGCACCCAAGAACATTACTGATGTGCACTCATGGTTCGGTCTTATCAACCATGTTTCTTACGCGTTTAGTTTGACAGACCGGATGCTTCCATTCCGTCAGTTACTAAATGAAATCACTTCGGACAGTGTTCGCCCATGTGTAAGATATATCCAAGCTATTCTGGAATTCCCAGCACCCAAGAACATTACTGATGTGCGCTCGTGGTTCGGTCTTATCAACCAGGTTTCCTACGCGTTTAGTATGACAGACCGGATGCTTCCATTCCGTCAGTTACTAAATGAAAAAGTAGTAAAGTCAAGCATTTGTCACTTTAGGAATCCCCGATGAGCTGGCTTCAGATGGCGGCCCGGAGTTTACGTCAACCTCAACTCGAGATGTCTTGAAGACTCGGGGTGTACACCACAGACTATCTTCAGTTGCCTTCCCACAAAGTAACTGTAGAGCCGGGGTTGGTGCCAAGACAGTAAAACGTATGATCACTGATAACACTGGTCCAAATGGCGAACTTAACACTGATGCTTTTCAGCGTGCAATCTTGCAGTACCGGAATACCCCTGACTGTGATACGAAACTTTCACCAGCTCTAGTGTTTTGGTCGTGCCGTGAAATACTTTCTCCCTATCCTACCAGGTCGTTACTTACCTCATGACACATGGCAATACACTTTAGCTCTGCGAGAAGCTGCCCTCAGGAACAAGCACATAAAGGTTGGTGAACGCCTTTCCGAACATACCCGACGCCTACAACCACTTAAAGTTGGTGATTTTGTCAGAATAATCAGATCATTGAAATGGGATAAGACGGGACAGGTCATTGAGGACCATCAGTTTGACCAATATGCGATACAAGTAGATGGCTCTGGACGAATATCGCTGCGCAACAGGAAATTCCTCCGTCGATATACTCCTGTGTATCCACCCCAACACGACGAACCATTACTACTGATCTACAGGGTCTATCGAAACCTCCTACGCTTCAGTCGAATATTCTACAGCTGCCTTCGAAACCTGTCACGCCTACCGCACATATGGGCATTGATAAGAGTAACTATGAACGAGACAGGTCCCCAACTAATAATGTTGGGCTCCCACGTGATACAATTGTTGATCTCCCGGATATCACGTGTAATAATCAAGAGCGCCCGCTGGCTGTCCCAACTCCAGTGGCCCTACCAGCTTCATCAACACCTCCATCTGGCTCAATGACTCCGGAACAACCTATCCCATCAACACCACCACTACCCGCATCCAATGCGTCTACGCCTATGGTTCCACGATGTTCATCGCGACCAAGTGTGAAACCAGCCTGGTTACGTGATTATGTGCAGTTGATAACGGGGCAGAATAATCCCCAGGTTGGAGGGAAGTCTAACCCTGTGAAGGTCGACCCACCATGGATGTCCACTTAATTTTGTCGGGCTCATCACCACAAGTGATCAAAAGTGTTGAATTTCTACTTAATTACAGTTTCAATGTTGGTCATTTGGCAGGTAGCCAATGACCTTAGTTTTAATTTGTTCAATTTACTGGTGGCTAACAGTTGAAGCAAACAGTTCTATTAGTATTTACAAGTGAACCAGCTATTGCTTACCTCTTCAATGAGCTTAAAAATGACTCAGGAGGGGATAGAGGAATATCACTTCTTTTACTTTCAATGATTATTGTTCATTAATATGTTTCAGATCTCCATCATTCTGAATGTCGATTAAAGATATAAAGAAACAGCGTTATACTCATTTAATGATGACATTATGTCTTACAGAAACATACTGAATTAGTTGTAAAACCTGAAACACCACTCCAGTCCACTTTGAACAGTCAGTCGTTAATAGGTTTACCCTCCCTCCCCCTGTTCAATATTCATGTAATAAATATATTAATTAGCAGAATGTTTACAATGGTACATGGACATGGGTAAAATCAGATCTATATTATTCCATAAGCAAACAGAGCAGGCCCTGGTCAGACGACCCCCGTCTGATGTGGATCTACTCTGCTTGCAAATGCTTGAAGAGAGTTTCACGCCTTTGCAAACAGAGTAGACCCAGATCAGACGGCTCCTACAGAAGCCGTCTGATCAGGGTATGCTCAATTTGCTCATGAAATTATAATAGCTCTGATAAATATGTATGATGTACATTTCTTTCATGAATATGCAATAGGGAATGGGTTAATGTGTAATGTGCTACCGGTATTTGTCATGGCAGGTATTAACCCTTTCCCTGTTCTGTATTTAGACCAAATTTCAATACCTACTGAATATTCATTAACAAAATGGGTATAACGAAATATTGAAGGTGGAACATTGTAGACATTTTAGAAAGTAAAGAAACATATCTATCAAATTATATTAGCAAACAGAGCAGACCCTGATCAGACGGCTCCTCTAGGAGCCGTCTGATCTGGGTCTACTCTGTTTGCAAATGCGTGAAAACACGTTTATATGAGGGAAAGGGTTAAAGCAAAAGACCAGCATATAGATCAATACCATGTAGGACTGGCGTGATGTTTGTCGCTACTGATAAGACCAGTGTAACTCAAACATTAGGCGCTCCAGGATGTAATAAAATTCAGTGTGTATTCGGGTTAATCCTTTACCTGATACCAGTATAGACTTTTTTATCTTTGCAAACAGAGAAGACTCAGATCAGATTGCTCCTATAGGAACCGTCTAACCGGGATCTTCTCCGTTTGAACGCGTCTTGAAAGATCTTATTCTTTAATTTCTGCGATAACCAAATATTCTGTAATCATATGGCATTAAAAACAACTTATAATTAATATACATGGCGTCATGACGTCCTAGAGGACAACTTCTTGGAATAAAGGGTTCAACGAAATAAGATAGCTATGGACCTTTGATGATGACACCTGGCAATAAGACGTCAAGTACATCGTCGTTCCATTGAGAATCCAAACTGTTTGGGCCCTCAACTCTTTTAACCCCTTCCCTGTTCTATGTTTATTACAAATTTCAATAACTACTGACTATTCATGAATAAAATAGTTATAAAGACATATGGAAGGTGGAACATTGTAGACATTTTAGAAAGCAAAGAAACAGATCTATCAAACTCTATTAGCAAACAGAGCAGACCCTCATCAGACGGCTCCTATAGGAGCCGTCTGGTCTGGGTCTACTCTGTTTGCAAATGCGTGAAAACGCGTTTATATGAGGGAAAGGGTTAATCCACACATACACACATACACTGTCACTTACAAACAGAGGAACCCTTTGACCAGGTTCTACAGTGTTTGCCATTTAGATTCGTCAAGCAAGTTTCAGCCTTTCATACTGAGTTGACTGCATAATTAAACACTGGTGGACTATTCCATTGTCAAATATCAGGGTTGAAAGGGTAAGTAAACATGTATCCTTTCATACTGAGTGAACTATGTAGTTAAACACTGATGGGCTATTCCAATCTGATAATTCAGGGTTGTAAAGAATGAAAACAGAACTCTGTCTTCAACTACTAATAAGAACGAAGTCAAATTCTGGACCTATTGAAGATAGATGATAACTTAAGGCTGGAAAAAGTGATGCAGAACGCTATCAAAGGAGCTTTCTAAAATTGCTTCCGGCTTTTCTGCTCTGTTTGTTATGGAATGATATATATAATCTTGTTTTACAATTTCTGTCATGACCAAAAATGCCAGTATGCATATGCCAATCAGTTACTAAATATTCATGATGTCATTGTTTCTTACTTGAATATTCATGGAGTAAAGTGTTAACCCTTTCATATAAATTTGCAAACAGAGTAGACCCAGATCAGACGTGTTTGATCAGGGTCTGCTCTGTTTGCTAATGGAATTTGAAAGTTCTGTTTGTTTAAATTCTGAAATGGCTACAATGTTCCACCTTCCATGATTCATTATAACTATTTTGTCTATGAATATTCAGTAGGTATTGAAATTGTGAATAAAAATAGAACAGGGAAAGGGTTAAACAACCGCATGCTTAAAACGTCTCCTGTATCTAATAAGCATGCGGCCCGTGGTCTCTTAACTTTTTCCCTGATATAGACTCCTTTTCACATGTTTGCAAACATGATAGACCTAAATCAGACACCCCTTGAATGAGCCCGTCTGATCAGTGTCTGTCCTGTTTCCTGATAAAACTATAATAGACGTGACTTCACTTTCTACCAATACCTAAACCTCGTGTGTACATATGCCATTATAAATATTCAACTAATAAATATGTATGATATCATTATTTGAGACATGGCTATTCAACAGGTTAACCCTTCGCTTGCTATTCACGTCAATATACCTACCTGTAAATAGTGAAGACCCAGATGAGACAGCTCCTGCAGGAGCTGTCTCATCTGGGTCTGCACTATTTACAAGTTGATTGTGCAACCGGTGCACCCCACAACAGTGATTGCACAGCGAAATACTTGTACACAGTGAAGCTATATGTAATTATTCAACAGGACATGGGTAAAGAAGGAGAAATGTATTTTAAAATTCAGCAAGAGAAGGGTTAAAATAGAACTACGGTAAAACCTCGATGATTCGAAATTTTTGTACAAAAGAAGTTAGACGCGTTTAGGCAGGTGGCTGATTAATGCAAAGTGAAAGACACCCTACCTTGAGCTAGCACCTGTCTTAAAGATGGACACGTATGTGTGTGTTCGGATAAATGAGGTTTTACTGAAATTCTATTATGTTCAAATATCTAAGGAACAGCAATGTAAAGGAGAAGGGTAACCCCCTGATATGGATACCTGTGTTCTTATCTCAAACCGGTCACATAACAAACACGGAGCAAAAGTTGATAGTGACGGCATAGGGTACTAGACATATTTGAATGGCATTTTGAACAAGATTAAAATGGATATACTATCCAGGATATTAGCAGTGTGTTGCCTTGTATGTTTGTCACAAGCCTAGTAAGTAATACTACTCATAAACTTACCTTTCCATTAATATTTGTGTAAGAAATAATAACACCAAGGATATTTAATTACATGGATTTATTGTCATATGGACACAGGAAATGTTTGCCAGAAACTGTAGAATCAGATCTATACAACCCAATACCATGGTCAAACGGTTCCTATAGGAGCAATCTGGTCTGGGTCTATCATGTTTGAAAAGGCGATAAAGGGCATATTGACAGAGTAAAGGGTTACTTCAGAGGAATCTGGTGTTTCTTATATTTCATTCATTTACCCCACCACTCACACATGCGTAGTTCGAATGGATATGTTTTAAATATAAATTTATAAACACATGATGTTTTGGATCCTATCACAACACTGTAGATTGGATCCAAAACGCCAAACGTTTTTAAAAGCACGCTTCCATGATATATTCAGAATCGGATGAATGATAAATTCTAAAGTGGTTGGACCATCGTTAGATACGGTTTTTCCTATCACCATCTTGATTAGTGACGTAATAACGGGGTGTTCCCCCGGATAAACTTTCCTATATACGACACTTACCTGGCATTCTCTTTATTTTCTTGGTCTGAAATAGTGGTTTTCTGTGAATGATGCTGTTTTCAGTTTGTTACCTCTCTATAACGGCCACTAATTTATGTTCATTAGTTGTATTTAGGGCAGGTGACTGGTTAAAGCAAAGTGGAAGTAAAACAGAACGCTCCCATATCTGTTTTCCTTTCACCTTGCTTTAAGCAGCCACCTGTCTTTAACACAAAATACTTGATGTAATTTAGTGGCCGTTATAGAGAGGGTTTTACTGTATTTGTTATAAAGGCACATGAACAAAGGAATATGTGGTCATTGTAGAAACTGTAAAATCATATCTATAGCATTCCAAAAACAAACAGAGCTGACCCTGATCAGATAGGTCCTACAGGAGTGATCTGGATCTGGGTCTTCTCTGTTTGCAAATGTGTTACAATGCGTATATATGAAGTAAAGGCTTAAATTCTTTATCGTAAAAAATCCTTCCCGGAAGCAGCACATACCAAGTGTATATACTGATCTGACCAGTTACTGTTATCATTGTTATCCCTATTTGTTACGTAAATGTTATATCCTCATTTTGTAAAGAGACTGTCTGGATTTTGTCATACCAACTATGTACATTTTACCTTGTGAGAAATCATGACTATATGAATATTGCGTAGCCAATTCTTTTACCAGCATTTTACCGTGGCCGAATCTTGATTATATTATAAAGAGGAAGTCCCTACAATGATGGCATATTTTCAATAATATCATAAAACTTGGTATTTGTTATGCTCTATCATTATTATGAAGGTTCCCAATTTGAACTTATATCGAAATATGCCCCTGTGATACAAATAAACCGATTTCATCAATACTGATAATTTTTGTTCTACAACACAATATTATCGGCCTTTTCCGTTAAATTCTTCCGCGTTTTGCCGATGATCACCCGATCCCTACATAATAGCTTTCTCGGAAGTGGTCGGAGAATCGCGAATAGGGCGAACAGTTACGAAACTAAAACCCAGCCCGAATAAAACTGAAACTTCGGGTAGTAAAACCGGGATCGGCGATATCAAACACATGGATGTTTAATCATTATAAACGGTAATTGGATGGGGCTTTTTGCGATATACTACTTTTCAGCATATAAATAAATGAGTTTTGTATATTTTAAGTGTTTATGAAACGCGTCAAATGTAGGGACATCCCCTTTATAAGCAACCAGAGCAGACCTTGTTCTCTTATCCGTCTGATCTGGGTATACCCTAATTGCAAAAGCATGGAAAGCTATCATAAGAGGGAAGGGGTTAAGCGACATTTTACATATTAAACGTAGATATCTAAAGAAAGCCTTTATTGAGGTACTACACGTCTTAAAGATTCAGTATAAGTCTTCTTTTTAATGGCCTTTTAACTCTTTACATGATAGAGCTAACAGGATATGCAGGGGAAAGTCATTCATTTGAATTTCAATATTTAACCCTTTATCTGATAGCTACACCTTTTAACGCCTTTACCAACAGAGTAGACCTAGCTCAGACAACTATTGTAGGGGCCATCCGATAAGGGTCTACTCCATTTGCTCATGGAATAATATAGATCCTATTCTACAGCTTCTACCATGGCAAAGTTCTGTGTTGATATGCCATTTTAAATATTCATGATGTCAATATTTCTTTCATGAATGTCCATGGAGTTAAGAGAGATATTCTTGTTTATTCGCCAGACAAACAGAGTAGGCCCCGAGCAGACAGCTTTTATAGGGGCCATATGATCAGAGTTTGTTCTCTTTGTTCTCGTTGTAGATCTGATCATTCAATTCTTCCAAGTTGCCTCTTTCATAATGCCATCATAAAGTTCAGCTACAAGCTCCCTCATCCATAACGCAACCATAAAGTTCAGCTACATTGTCCTTGTAACTGACCATTACGATGTCACATCAGTTTTATATGAATATTCATAGGCGGATGAGATATTCTTTTGCATGCATATCCTTCAAACAAATATTTATTGCAGTGTTCTTGGGGTTGTTTCAGTGTTCTTTTTCTTGGCCTTATTTCAGTATTAATGGGATCATTTCATTGTGTTCTTTCGTGGCGTGTTCAGCGTTCGTAGAATAAGTTCAGTGTTTGTTTACCAAGATGTTATTTCAGCGCCATTGGGGTTATTTCAGTGTTTTCTTTCTTGGGGTATTTCAATGTTCCTTTTTCACGTGCGTGCGCGTGTCGGAGGGTGTGTGTTACTTTACTGATCTTGGGATTTTTTCAGTGTTATTTTTCTTGAGGTTATTTCAGCGATCATTCAATCATAGATTCGATACTTATATTTCCAAATTTAAAACAACAACAACAACAAACAAACTTGGGTTATTTCAGTGTTCTTTCTCTTGGGGACATTGCAGAATATTTCTCTTAGGGTTATTTCAATGTTCTTTTTCATGGGATTATTTCATTGAATTTTTTTCATGGGGTTATTTCAGTGTTCCTTTTCATTGGATTATTTCAGTGATAATGCGGTTATTTTAGCGTTCTTTTTCTTGAGGATATTGCAGTATTCTTGTGGTTATTTCAGTTTTCATGTTCTTCGGATAATTTCGTTTTCGATGGGATTATTTCAGCGTGTTCACTGTTCTTTCGTGACGTTTTCAGCGTTTTTTTTCATAATGAACTTATGTTTGTTATCAAGATGTTATTTTAGCGTCATTGGGTTTATTTCAGTGTCCATCTGGTGACACCAGTGCTCCTTTCTTAGAGTTATTGCATTGTTCTATGGGTAACTTCATTGTTTTCTTTCTTTGGATTATTTCAGTGATCTTCAACCGTTTTCAAAAGAATCATGTCCGTCCGACGATTACAGAACAAACACGTGTTGGGAGATGATCAGAAAGAACATGTCATGTATAGAGATCAATATTACCAGTGGTTGTGATCAGGGATTATCGGACAAACAGACGAGCCCATATGGCGCTATTGATGCGCTCTTCCAACGACTGGGTCTCAGACCGCACTGGTTGTGGCCAGAGTAAGAAATACTTTTACCCTTTAGTTACTCCATAAATACACCTTTTAACACTTTTGCAAACAGAGCAGGCCCAGATCAAACGGCCCTTATAGGAGCCGTCTGATTTGGATCTACTCTGTTTGCTTATGAAATAATCTAGATCTGTCCCCAGTTTCACGAACAAGTAATTATTTAACTAAGCCTGTTACTTAAAAAATACAGAAGAACACAAATGTTTATTTTGTAAAAATAAATTGCAAGATGTTTGCTTAATTGTCATTTTAAGAATAAATATTGCATTTGATAATAACTGAGGGTGATCTAAATCAAAAGCAATTTTAAGAATTTGTAACTGACTTAAGAATTTTACCAAATTCATTTTGGATTTAATTAAATGTTTCATGCAAAACCAATCATAACATAATGTCTCTAAGGATATTATTTCTCTTATCTTCTCTATATGCAAGACAGTGTAATATTCCCTAATAAGTTAAGCCTGATATTAAGTAAATATTCGTGAAACTGGGGCCTGATTCTACAGTTTCTGTCATGACCAAGGTGTCCCTTGTTCATATTTCATTATAAAATCAGCTAATTAATATTCATAATTGATGTTTACATGAATATTCATGGAGTAAAGAGTTAACCTATTTACATGCTAATGTTTTTCGCTAGACTAGGCTATGTAGTAAAACCTCTCTATTACTTCAAAAAGTTCGTGTTAAAGGCAGGTGGCTTTCTGATAGGAGCGTTCTGTTTTACTTTCACCTTGCTTTAAGCAGTCACCTGCCCTAAATGCCAACTAATTAACACAAATTAGTGGTCGTTATAGAGAGGTTTTACTATAGTTCTATATGATCATGCCTGTAAGTGGACGTTGGAACCTAAGATTCGCTATAGTGAGTATTGCGTTGACCCTTATCCCGCTATCCGCGACCTTACGCGTATTTGCAAACAGCTTGGATCCAGAACAGTTGCCGAGTAACTCGGCGTGTCATCAGGATCCAAACTGTGTGACACTCGGTTTCTCAAAGCTTGATTGAATCGGAAGTAGTCAATATGCACCAGAACCAAATTTCAGCAGACATTATTTTTGCAGCAGTTTTTAAGGCCCCCTCTAAATTGGGACTACGATGTGTTTTATACTTGATGAATAGAGTACCTTATCTCCTCAGTGATGTTGTATAAAACTTGACTGAGGACAGTCCTCAGGTGCTAAGTCCCGAACAGTGAAAAAAGAGAGAATGGTTAAAACAAACAGTGAGAGAAAGACAGAAAAGAGGTAGGACAAGAGAGAAGGTAACTGATAGAATGGAGACAATAGTACGGCACTAGAGTAACACTTTCGGTGCCAAATTTCTAATTGTCCTCTGCAATCCAAATTTTCTTAAATCATTCGGTACAATAAGGGAATGAGATAAATAAATGCAAATTTCAAAAGAATATAAAGCACATATATAGAAATAGAGAATGGGACAAAAAGTGAAGTCCCTGATCAGACGCCGCCTGGAAAAGGCGGCGTCTGATCTGGGACTGCACTATTTGTCGTGGTGCATTTATGCGACTTCGGCGATGAAAGGGTTAAAGCAATAGTGTAAAACTTATTTTACACTACTATGCTTAACGTCTTATCCACATGGACTTATTAACTACTTAATCTCATATACATGTAATGCCTAATGTATTTTATTTTCAATTGAGAATGTTTACGAAAAACAGATTTATATGTATTTGCTTCTGAAGGTCTATGTTAACAATATAGATTGTTTTATATATTTAATGATTATTTGCCAATGAATAGGTACAATATAGTAGTATATGTATAGTATATGTAGTGTATGGCAATAAAGGGTAGTGTAAGCAGTACAACCGCGATATATTCAACTCCAAAAACTCGAACGTTTATATAACTTGATTTAAAAAGTCGGTCCCTTCCAAAACTTGTAACACAGAATAATAAAGACATGTGCCAGCATGATGCTGGTCGCAAGGAATGTTGAAAGCTCCTACAGGAGATTTCAGCACTACTTTCGACCTGCATTAAGCTGTCACGCCGAGAAATGTTCCAAGTTAGAAATAGGCTGACTCGAACTTCCGTCATGTTGAAGTATTTTGTATGGTCCCTTAAAGTTCGAGAAATCAGGATTATGTATACAAATCATAACATTTACAGAAAAGAAATGATGCTTGCTTTTCTTTTTTCGTCATTGTTATTGTGCCAGTAACATGGTTACAATAGCAATAAACTGAAAAAATAATCAACATTGTGATAATTAAAGCCATGCATATACATGTATACACAGCATGAAATAATTATTGAACCACGTGAGTCACATTAATATCAAGGATGTCACAAAAAAGCGAAGATGATCCCTTATTCCATTGCGGTCCATGATAGTTATGGTGTGACATAGGCATGAAAATGATATAAAATAAAATGTATTTAAATACTATAGTTGAGAGATTAATAAGTTACTAATAGAGTTAAAAATAACGGATCATTTAATCTTCTAATAGCCCTTGTAAATTAAGCAAAGCTGGTCAGTTTCCTAGTGTGAGAAGGTCGTGAGTTCCACAGCTTACACCGCTAGAATGAGAAAGATTTTAGACCAAAAGCTTTGACTTTAGGAAGAATAAAAGATCCGCTTTCTCTGGATCTAGTGCCATAAGAATGAATAGAATCTTAAGATACAAAATATTGACCCATATATCAGAAGATTGACCACTTTTGATTAAAAAAACATGACACAGGGTAATCTGTTCCGCTATTTTACCAACTGGTAACCAATCAAGGGAAATAAAAATGAGCATGCTCAATATGTGACATTTTCTCTACATTGAATACAAATCTGACCAATGTGTTTAGGGTAACCTATAGCTTGTATTTCCAAACTGTGGTCAGACCAGAAGGAACAAGCAAAGTCAAAATACCATTTGATAAGATAATGCATACATGGACTATACCTACTAGTATTATGTTTTCTCTCATGAATATTCATAAAGTTTTGTTCGTTTGTATACTTTAACCTTATCCTTATTGAAAATTCATGTTAGAAATCATGAATACTCGTACATTGTATTCTGAAAATTGAATACCGCTTAAGCCGGTGCTAGGGGGCGTGAGCAGTGTTGCACTTTCAATTACTGCTCATGAACAGACTCAATAAAACAGAGTCTGCAATTTTCTCTTTTTGTGTTGCAATTTTTGCGTTCGGGGGAACACCACCCTTCAGAATTTATAATCTTCACAACAACAGGTGTTAAGTGCTTGTGTGGCGGCCGTAAAACGTCGCCCCGTACTTCATTCTCAGTGTTGTTTTACCTTCTGATCCTTCGAGATCATGAATTTCAGTACTTCTTGTTCTGAAAATTGAATACCGCTTAAGCCGGTGCTAGGGGCATGAGCAGTGTTGCACTTTCAATTACTGCCCATGAACAGACTCAATAAAACCGAGTCTGCAATTTTCTCTTTTTGTGTTGCAATTTTTGCTTTCGGGGGATCACCACCCTTCAGAATTTATCAGTTGATTTTTATGATGGTATTTTTGGTGTTGGAGATACTGTAGCGTCTGATCTATTGTAATCCCATAAGCAAACAGAGCAACGTATCTATTAAAGTCGCCAAATATTAAAACTATCACACAATAATTATTATGAATAGACCGTACAAATATTGTGTTCGCAAACTGGTGAAATCTACAGTATGAAGGCCAAAACTATAAGGTATTACCGGCTATAACGATCATCTCGCTCATAACGTTTTCTACATGTACATGTGTATATATGCGCATGTTTATTAAAACGTTAATTGTAAGACTTATATAATAATACCAGTTATATCGACAACTCAAATTTCGAATGAGCAGCAGTTTAATTTGAAATTAAAACTTAAACTTAATGCACTGCCACTGACTGTCAAAGGAAAGTTTATAAACTGTTTTAAGTGTCCTTTCGTGTATTTATTCAAGATAACGACCGTGTCAATATCAGGAAGTGACGCAGAAGTGCTGTTTTGTATCATTAACTTGTCCAGTGGTATGGTACGGATGGTTGTGCTATAACTCGTGCAAACAGTTTGGATGCAGATGAGACGGCGAGTAACTCAACATCTCATCAGTATCCAAACTGTTTGAAAATCGAAATTAGAATACCTGTAGTAATAAAAGAGAGGAGTCTTTAGAATGAAGCAGACTGCACTTTTAATACATTTTTGATACACATACAGTAAAACCCCGCTAATGCGACCACCTAAAACAGGCATAATTCTGGGTGATATATGCAAGTGGCAGCTTAATGCAGGGCAAAATTAATGCAGAAAGCTCCTTTCTGCATTTCTGCATTACTTTTGTCCTGCATTAAGCAAAAACCTGCTTATAAAGACACACATGTTTATGTATTAAGTGGTCGCATTAGAGGGGTTCTACTATACTTTATTTAAAGTGTTTACTTCTTGACTGCACAACGGTTGACTTTGTTTGGGGCATGGTTTTCAAAATAAATCACCGTTTGCAAACATACAATGCAATGGGTAGTAAAAACCGCCATTTCTCCATCGAATCCTATGTTGTGACCATTCTTAACCCTTCGCTTGCTGTTCACGTCAATATATACCTACCTGTAAATAGTGAAGACCCAGATGAGACAGCTCCTGCAGAAGCTGTCTCATCAGGGTCTGCACTATTTACAAATTGATTGTGCAACCAGTGCACTCCACAGCAGTGATTGCACAGAGAAATACTTGTACACAGTGAAGATATATGTAATTATACAACAGAGCATGGGTAAATAAGGAGAAATGTGTTTTAAAATTCAGCAAGAGAAGGGTTAAGAATCGTCTTTAAGAGAACATTCTAATGAGTGGTGAACACGATTGGATTTAATGGAGATATATTCTTGAAGATGTTTTAATTTACGCATCTATCAGAGTCATTCAACATACACATACATGCACCTTAAAACATTTATTAAGTAAATTCATTGAACTGGTTTAACTTTCGTATGGTATTACCATTCAAAATGATAGTGTCATATCTATATTGTGTTATAAGTGGTAAACAGAGCAGATCAAGATTAGACGGTTCCTACAGGAGCCGTTTGATCTGGGTCTTCTCTCTTTGCAAAGGTGAATAAATGCGTTTGTACGCGGTAAAGTGTTGAAAACTAGTCATTATTAGATGCAGACGACACGTCTAAAGCATGTGCATGCTTAGAACAGAGTACTGGCAGGTTTACAACAGTTATTATCAGTGGTGTTGACCTTATTTGTAAAGGACAATGCTATCTATACACACTCGACTATTTCCATGAACTCCTGGTCTGTATTTTGAAATGGATTATACAGCTTTCGAACTGTTGTTTGCGAATCAGTCATAATATCGGCCAATAGTTTGGATCCTTGTGACACCTTCATTACACCATCCCATTTCTGATGTAAAACTGACCAAATATACCAGTAGGTTAGATATTATAATAAATATGTCTTTGTAATGATTTATTATGAGCACAAATCAACTAGTTAACTTTTTCATTCACTAACAATGCTAATATTTCTCACGACAAACCAAACAGTGCAGTCCAGAGCAGGCGCTGTCTTTTTTAAGGCGAAGTCTGATCAGTTCGCTTCAACCCATAGATTATTATTATTATAATGCCACATTTATATAGCGCTCTTTTCACACAGGATATATGCGTTCAAAAGCGCTTCACATGGATGAAATCACTAACCGGAACGAACTGCATGATTATCTATCCAGACAATGAAATATATACAATAGATATACAACAGATATGAAATCACTTGCCGGAAGGAACCACACGATTGTCTATCCGGTCAATGAAAGATATGCAAAAGATATGAAATCACTAACCGGAAGGAACCGCATGATTGTCTATTCGACTATTGAAAGATATGCAATAGATATACAATAAATATGAAATCACTAACCGGAAGGAACCGTATGATTGTATAGTAAATCTGTGTTTATCCCCTTGAGCCTCCGGTTGACACATGTGCATGGGCGATAGAAATTCTCCCCAGACGGAGCGAGGCCAGCCACAGTAAAACCCAGTTCTATTACACCCCCTCTCTTTAATTGGGAGGAGGAAATGTGTGAATGATATAACCCAGTTTCTCGATAAACCAAATGGGGAACTCAGGTTAACTTAAATGGAATCCCTGACGCTAGTTATGACTGGGTCGCAATTCGAACAAGATACCCGAGATACCAATATTATGGATGCTCTGTTAGATAATTATGTCTGGTATTTCTTCCTTTAAAGTCTGAATTTAATTCATGTTAATTCTTCATTTTGCCAAAGTGTTTCTTAATAAAATAGTTGCAAGACGTCTATTAGTAAGGTCGAAATCTTCATTTATCTCATTTACATACAAAAGGTAATATTCGTTAGCACACACTTGTCTTCCTATAAAGTATATCAGTATAATCACACTTATCAATTATACTAAATATTACAATAAGGATGTCATTTTCACAAACAGACACTGTGTCTTTGTTTTATCTGAACCCTTTCCCTCATGTAAACGCTTTTACACGCATTTGCAAACAGAGTAGACCCAGCTTCCTATAGGAGCCATTATATAGAATTATATAGAACTGTCTGTACTATTGCCAATTACAAGATATGGTGTTACATTATATTTATATAAAACTTTACCTGATAATGTTAGATACATGAATATCCATCAGGAAAAGGGATTAAACGGTCAGGAGAATCATTAAAGTGTTTGGCACCGTTGCTTGTATATAAATGCTCTTTCATAATAGTTTGTATGTACCAATGTTTGTGTACATGTATACATGTATTATGCTTTTCTTATATGGAGGATACCGGATAAACTACTACTACTACATTATTTCTCACTTTAACCCTTTTCCTCATATAACCGTGTTTTCACGCACTTGCAAACAGAGTAGACCCAGATAAGACGGCTCCTAGAGGAGCCGTCTGATCAGGGTCTGCTCTGTTTGCTAATAGAATTTGAAAGATCTGTTTCTTTGCTCTCTAAAATGTCTACAATGCTCCATCTTTCATATTTATTTATTTATTTATACATGTAACTATTTTGTTAATGAATATTCAGTAGGTATTGAAATTTGGGCTAAATATAGAACAGGGAAAGTGTTAATATTGAACAGGTAACGGGTTAGAAACAAATAAATCTGGTTAAAGCTATATATGTGTAGTGTACAATATACGTTTATAATTAATAAAATCATAAAATATGGTGTTGGTTATGTTCAATTATTCTTATGAAGATTGTTAATCTGAACACAATTAGAAACAAATCCGTCTTGATACTAAAGCATTTTCATCGATAATTAAATCCTTTTGTTGGGAAACATTTTTCGAAGAGTTACGAAACTAAAAAGCAACACGAATAGAATCTAATACATAGGCTATTAATATCTAAATCTTCTATATCAAACGCATAGACGTTGTCTTCTTCGGCGTTTATTCGATTGGTTTTCTTGCGACATACTTATTTGTAGCATATTAACAAATGATATATGGAATTTAGACATGTTTCACATGCGATGGAAGTAAAGACTATCACTTTACATAGAGCTGCATTATTTTCTAGGAACCATTCTTCATTTGCCTTGACAGTGAACAAAGTGGTATTTATGAACCGATTATTAACCTGTTACAGGTACTTTTTTAATCACATTTACATACAGAGTAGACCCAGGTCAGGATATACTCCGTTTCCAAATAAAAATGGAATAATAAAGATCTGATTCTACAATATGTACCATTGTGAGCTATACATTTGTATATAATACCACGATAAAAAAATCAATTAATTAATGTTCAAATAGTCTTGGCCCCAAGGTTATGAAACATTTTGCTTGGATGAGATCATTCTCAAGCATCTGACCAATCAGATACTTGAGAATGATCTCAGACTCAGGCTAAGAAGTTTTATAACATTGGACCAAGACTTCTAACGTGATTAAGCAAAGGGTTGAGAAACCTATCACCCGATGGTATTCATAAATGAAGTTCGTGTTTTACCATTTATTCCATAAAAACGTCTTTTACGTATGTGCAATTAGAGTAGACCCAGATCAAATAGTTCTTGTAGGAGCCGTTTGATCAGGCTCCGCTCTGTTTGTTTATGGAATAATAAATATCTGATTCTACAGTTTTGACTAGAGTCAAAACACTTCTCTGCCGTTATAAATATTATACTAATCATTATTCATACATGCACTTTTTCTTACATACCAGTCTTATACAGTAACCATGCAACAGTGGTATTTGTAGTGTGTCCTGCCAACAGTAGACGCAACTACAACTACAGAAAACACTCTCTATAACAACCACTAAATTGTGTTAATTAGTTGGTATTTAGGGCATGTGGCTAGGAGCGTTCTGTTTAACCTTCACCTGCTTTAAGCATCCACCTGCCTTTTACACAATATACTTGATGTAATTTGGTGGCCGTTATAGAGAGGTTTTACTGTATCATACAACAAAGCCCCTCTGATTTGACCACCGAACAGATGTCTTATTCTTGGTTGTAGAAGCAGGCGGTAGCTTAATGCAGACATTCGACCTGCATTAAGCACTACCTGCATTACATGTTTTTAAAAAAGCACTCATATTTATTTATTAAGTGATCACTTGTACTATACACGGATATTGAGGAGAAACAAAAAGTGTAACCGTTTCACTCATACAAACGCTTTTTCACGCCTTGCAAACAGAGTATACCAAGATCAGGTGGATTCTGTAGCAGCCTTCTAATCAGGGTCTGCTCTGTTTGCTTATTAAATCATAATAGACCAGACTCTACAGTTTCTGCTTATAGCAAAACCCATGTCTACATACGCCATTATAAAGATTCAGCAAATAAATAGTCACGTTGGCATTAATTCTAACATGAATATTCAACAGGGAAAGGGTTAATATTTGCATGATTCCATGGAATTAAAAGAATGTAAAGCGATCACCAAAAGAGGTCATAAAACACATGGACAAAGGAATTTTATCCGTGGCAGAAACATATAATCATATCTATATTATATTATATTATAAACAAACAGAGCAGCTTGTTTGTAAAGGGGTGAACAGGCGTTTGTATTAAGGAAATGGTTATGTAGAAAGCTTCCATAGCAGCTGTCTGTATGACTTTCGTCCTGCATTAAGCGGTCATCTCTAATGAAAGAAACCCATATTTACTTTGAATGATCGCTTTTGAGAATGTCTCCATTTCAAATATACCTTGTGCTCATTTCAGCGTATGCTATGATGTCGTCCGAAAAAACTGCACGGTAAGCACTTGCAACAGGAAGTGTTGTTCTGGCTGGACCGTAGATGAATACGGGGGCTGCATGGAAAGTAAGTTATACGGCAGAAACTTGCTAAAGCGACCACATAATAAATAAGTATGTTATGTGTATCTTTATAAACAGGTGGAAAAGATCGCAGACAAGTCATGAGCATTCGTCCTGGTCGTGGTTATAAACTCATGAGTTTGAGTCTGTTTTTATCCTCAAGTATCTGATTGGTCAGGTGTTGAACTGAGCTCGAAATCAAAACCATTCCTGTGATTACGAATGAGCTCAGACTCAAGATAAACGATGTGGTTTCATATATTTTGGAACCCGGTGAGACACAGAAAGAACAATCGCTTGTAAACATAACTTACCAATTTGCTGGAATCATGGAAAGAGAAGCATGTACATAGATTATGGTCACCGAACCATTCGTGTGTCCAGTAAAGCATTGTAGGACCTCGTTTTTCACACACCTATGTGAAGCCGTAGATCGCATATGTCACATTTTGAAATGTGATACATGTATATGTATCTGTCCAGAAACGATTTTAAAAGACGACCACTCCTTTCATAGATTCTGTTCCTGCGTTTTAGTGTTGTAACATACTCAGGACATAAACATTAGGCAACCTTACTATTGTAATTCACAGTAACCTTTTCGGTACAGGTACTACAACTGCACATTAATTTTGTAAAACATGTGATTTCATGTAATATCAAAAACTGGCATTGATAACAAATTTCATGGAAAAAATGTGAAATATGTGAAAGAGTTGCGTGACGCCTGAGACAAATGCTATCGCATTCTTCACATGTGTGTAAATATGTGACCTAGAGAAATGATGTCCTACAAATGATAACTCTCGCATCTATTGACAACAGTTAATAACATTTTGTATTATTATTTTAAAATGTTACGAGATGCTGCTAACAATGATGGATCAATGTGTTGCCAACTGACTGTCTGCTGTGGATGTTAAACGAGTGTTGTTTGTGTATGAAGACACATTTACTGCCCTGCGTCCAATTAACAGTTCTGTTCGTGTATGAAGACATTACTGCCCTGTGTTCAATTAACAGTGCCGTTCGTGTATGAAGACACATTTACTGCCCTGCGTTCAGTTAACAGTTCTGCTCGTGTATGAAGACACATTTACTGCCCTGCTTTCAATTAACAGTTCTGTTCGTGTATGAAGACACATTTACTGCCCTGCGTTGAATTAACATTGCCGTTCGTGTATGAAGACACATTTACTGCCTTAGTTCAATTAACAGTTCTGTTCGTGTATGAAGACACATTTACTGTCCTGCATTCAATTAACAGTTCTGTTCGTATATGAAGACACATTTACTGCCCTGCGTTAAATTAAAAGTGTTGTTCGTGTATGAAGACTCATTTACTGCCCTGCGTTGAGTTAACAGTTCTGTTCGCGTATGAAGACACATTTACTGCACTGCGTTCAATCATCAGTAACCGTTACAGCTTTATGCAACCGTTCTATATGTCCATTGCAGGATTAGACGACAAAATTCAATGTGAAAATGGCGGCACCAGATTCAGCAACACATGTTTTTGTCCTAACGACTTTTCGGGGAAGCATTGTGAACAAGGTATACACCTCTTAGTTGACAAAACCCTTTACTTTATAAATATTATTGTAAGAAATACCGACATCATGAATATTAATTAACGGATATTGTATAGTAGTGTGTATAAATAATGGACGCTTTGGCCATTGAAGAAACTGTAGACTCGTATCCTTATCACTAAATAAACAAACAGAACAGACTCTGGTCATACAGCTCTTACCAGGGCTGTACGATCTGTTCTCTTATTTGCAAAGACGTTGAATTGCGGGTATACAGTAAAACTTCTCTAATGTGACCACCAATCCTGCTAAGGCTCTTTTTCGATATTACTGTCACGCCGAGGACTGTGGAAAGTCGCCACATGGACTTTGCCCAAAAGTCCCTGACCCCGATATCCACAGGGAAGATTCATTTGTACCATCCATTCTCCATGCATTCTCTCTGCACTGCCTCTGGAGGTCAGAGTACTTGGCTGCCTTCATCACCGATACCTCATCACAGCGTGACTCCGAAGGGACTGTTAGTTCTCTCCTTGCCAGGCACTTGTTCTTCGCTGACCAGATAGCCTTGTCTGGTTGCTGAGTTGCCTGGACACCATCTGGGAAAACCAGCTTTCTTCCAAGGCAGTCCGTCATCTCTCAGAACTGAGCATGGACTAGGAGTGATGCTTACGGAGTGCATGGCTCCTTAACGGTATGCCCTATGCTATACAAACAACATTTTCCTGGTCTTCTTACGATCCTCTCTTTCATATCTCTCGTTCCATTATGTCTGTCAGTTCCTGTAAGACACGGTAATGTCTCTGTCTGGATTTCCCCTGTATTATGGCATTTTGGCAAGAAGATAGGACATGATCCATACAATGGACAGGCTGAGTTGATTACCCCCCCCCCTCCCCCAGATGCGAATGCTCGCTGGCGAAGGTAGCAGGTGAAAGACCGACCTGAGCAAGAAGCTGATTCGCAGGCGCTCCGTTATGCCAGTTAGCTTGCCCAATCTTTCTGTTGTTGGCTATTTGAAACATAGCCCTGTGCCCGACCGCTGTTGTGCCGACAATGTCCTTGTGGCGTGGACGGCTGTCTGCTTACGTGGCAACTTGGCTAGCGGACAACGTCCTACCAGTCCTACTTTCAACACTTACTCTGCGGTCCAAATCGTCTCTCTCGAATCCCTCAGCGCCATGACAAGATGCCACTTGCATTGCTCCACTAATGAACTCAAGCGGAGCTGGAGCTGACTGGATCGTCCTTAGAGCCCGATGTTGCTGAAACAGGATGGTACATCTAGGAACTTGCGGCGTTGTCTGCTGATGAATATCTCCAGACCTACCACGGTTGTTGTCACTACTTTATATAACATCAATAGTCGCATCAATCGTGGGAAAAGTCCATTTTGAAATAGTCACGCCTTGAATTTACCAAGGAGTCCAGTTTTGTCAATTTGCTTCAGTCCTTCGGTGAGCTTGATCTTGATGTTGTCCCATTTTGGAGTGTAACATCATAGCATTTGCCAAGGAACTTTATGGGACTGTCCGTGATATATGGTATGCCATCGCCTTTCACCGTCAGATTTAACTTTTTGATTGTATGGCCTTTCCAGCTTTCCTGATAACAAGGGATCTGACTCTTTGGACTTGAATCTCATTCTGGCCCATGTTGCTGCTGAACTATTTATAAGCATGACACAGAAAGTTAGTGACTTGTGCGTTTATTCTCATTTTCGTTTAAAATTTAATTATGTTTATACATGTGTACAAAATAAAGTATTATGGACTTTTTAGTTGTTTTCGATTGAATTGGCGTTGAAACATTGCCCTCATAATAATAATCACACATATACTGGTATTACAACTAACATGGTTCCTGGTCAGATGCCATGCAACTTAGCCTTTGTAAGTCGGTGTCTGATGAGGATCTAAACATTTTGACAATTGTCATATAGCTTTTAAAAGTTTCAACAAATCAGGGGTTTGAACTTTTAAGTTAATATATGTGTTGTGCAATGAAGTATTGCTAAAGCGACCACGTGATTTATTAACATAGGAGACTATAAAAACTAGTGCTCGCTTCATGCAAGATACAGAAGTGATACAGAAAGCTCCTATAGGAGCATTTTGTATCAATTTTGTCCTACATTAGGCTACAATATGTTTTAAAAATCTGGAATTAGACTTATCTTGAGTGGTGGTATTAGTGAGAATTTACTGTTCAACAAAGAAATTATTTTGTTTTAGCTTTGTGTTCAGACACATGCCTCAATGGGGGTACGTGTACTCCGACTACTTCAGGGAATAAGTGCAACTGCCCTGAGCCGTTTTACGGGTCTACCTGTGGTGTGTTTAAAGGTACGTTGCTTTAGTGCACACGTAGTTAGTTATGGTGTTATGTTAAACTCATGGATAGCCATGTAAGGAATAATTAGTTAATGGCATCATTAATATCAATTAGGCGACTTTTAGAATCAGATCTATATTAATATTTAAAGCAAACAGAGCAGAAATAGAATAGATGGAATCATTTTCCACAGGATAAGTCATGCTAAATATAATGGGACTTAACTTATTTATTGGTATCCTTGTTCTTAAACATAGTCCCACTCAATGAGCTCAATCACTTGAGAAAGGTTCGAACAGTTGTAAAAGGGGTTAATATGTGTGTCATATCCTGCCTGTAAGGATTGTTTAACTGTAAAAGGGATGCACTTTTGACCCTTTACCACATGCATGAATAGTTTTGTAAGAAATAATGACAAAAATATCAAGTGGATATTTATTATAGTATATGAACACAAGATAACTTTGGACATAGCAGAAACCGTACTATGAGGTTTCCAGTAACACCTCGATTATTCGAACACCCAAATTTGTATTACAATCCATCTTTAAGACCGGCGGTAGCTTAACCCTTTCCCGTTTATTATTCATGTAAGATATCATGAATTCATGAATATTTATTAGCTGATTTTCTATAAAGGCATGTGTAGGCTACATAGGTGATCGGGTATTGGCAGAAACTGTAATGTCGGATCTTTTCATAAGCAAACAGAGAATACCTACAGGAGCCGTCTGATCTGGGCTGGGTCTACTCTGTTTACAAGTGCGTGAAATGGTGTTTGTGTGAAGGGAAGGATTAATGGAAGGTGAAAGTCTTTCGCCCTGTATTAAGCAGCCACCTGCCTAAAAGGCTCTTAATACCGTTTTACTGTTATATCATTTCGTAAGGAAACAGAGCAGAACGGATCAGGATCCTGTAGTAGCCGTCTGATCTGAGTCTACTCTGTTTTGCAAAGCATGGTTAGTCTTTCCTCGCAGGTAATGGGTTAAAATCAAATACCAAGGGATCAACTTCTTAAACTCGTGCTCGCAAGCAGATAATTCGTGCATAGTGTTTGGAGCACATGAAACGCCGAGTAACACGGCGTCTCGACGTTTGATCATGATACAGACACTGTGAATTTTTAGGGTTTCGGCTTTGCCGAAATCCTTATAAAATGGATTGCGACTCAAACTTTCGCGGAAAACCCTATTGCACGAGCTCTACCTAGCGGGAATCCCCCTAAGAGAATACGCGCATGTGCAGTGCTTAGATTACAACCCGGTTCCGGAATCTTACAAAATATTTATAATGAAATATGGAAGGTGGATCCATTAGCAAACAGAGCAGACCCTGATCCTATGGGAGCGAGCTGTCTTATCTGGGTCGAATATCTTTGCAGATGCATGAAAACAAGTTTATATGGGGAAATAAGGGTTACATATAACGCCCGGCTAGCTCAGTCGGTAGAGCATCAGACTTTTAGGCCTGATATAAAACTCAGACATCTGAGGGTCATGGGTTCGAGTCCCATGTTGGGCGAATACTTTTTAAAAAACGTTTGTGAACTGAAGATGCTGAAAGACAGAGTGAGTAGTTTGGAAACAGATTTGCTGCTTACGAAACAGCGCCAGGTTGCGCTTGAAACTGCGAGGTCGGAGGAGATAAGAATAGTCAAGGCGACTCTTTTGAACACTCAGTCTCTCTTTCAACATCTATCAGATGTAGTTGGCACTCACTGCTCATCAATTAAAGATTCTGTACAATTGTGTTCGGAAGAGCATACCAGTATTGCTGGCAGTGCTCGTGAGGCGAAAGTCAGCATCTTGAAATTGTCGGACTCAGTAGCAGACGTACAGAGACAGGTGTTGGCCATGTGCGCGTCTGTACCTCCTCTGGTTAACTCTCCTGGGCCGGAGGCCGGGTCTCCCGCTGGCCGCAACCAGGTGAGACAAACGCCTACACCGCCAACGCCTGATCTCGGGACGCTTAAGTTAGATGCTATGGCTCAGAGTAGTGCTAGTTTGGTCGCAGCCCGCGATTCTGACGTTGTAGATCTAAATCCTGCTGAAATTCAGCTGGCCAGTACTCGTTTGTCGTCTCACGCTAATTGTCGAATGTCGGAGTCTGATGCAGGTAAATATTTCGGTGTCAGTAATTCCCCCGTCACTGTGGAAAACGCGATATCTCAGGTACCGGCAGTTCTCCCCTCCCAGTCCGTAACTGACATAGGTACTGCCCCTTTGGTAGATATTTCTGGCATGGAAGGTATCACTGAGTTTGGTGGTGCTCAGATCCCCACTGTTATATCCGGCCAGCCTCTGCATAGGTCTCGTAAGGACACCGCGATCAGTAAGCAAAAGACCCAGCCTAGGGTTCGAAACAATGACAAATCTTATAGGGATGCCCTTGTTTCAAAGCCTGTCAGTCATGACAATGGTCTGGAAGGCATGTCATTTGCCAGAATATACCGTGAGTCTGGTAAGCCGCGTTACGATTCGAGCTCGAGTTTAGATCAGTCGGGGTCAGGCGCCGGTAGGAAGATCCCGGTACGCATTGAGCGTGACCCGAGCCCTGTAAATGTAAATGTAAATGACACGTACGAGGTCTACAATGAGGCCGATTTCATAGAGCACGTTAAAAGACGTAGGCGCACGAAAAGGTTTTACGTTGGTGGTTTTTTGCCGACTATATCCGAGTTTTTTTATCAAGACATATGTGTCTAGACGAGGGTTTAAACCCTCAAAGGTTACTATATTCCGTAACTGGAAATACAACTCGGCTACCGTTAGGCTGAATGTAATTAGCTGTTCGGAACTCGGACAGTTGGTAGAGCCTCATTTTTGGCCTCGTGGTGTCACGTGCCGGCCCTGGGTCACACAGAACCAATACAAACGGGAAAAGTATCAAGATAGGTACTCACCGTCCTATTATAAACCTGATAATGATGGGGTGGATAGAAGTTACACGTCAGACTGCGATCAATACGATACCTACAACAGGTACACAGCTCTCGCGAGCGAAATTGACTAAACCGCTTATGTCATTGACTCTTGTTAATTGCAGAATGGCCCGTTATTCCATGTTCTGTATGTTTGAGCCGAATCATTGTATTTGCTATACATGTATTTTATATGGTGACGAATATCGATTTTGCATTTCAAAGACTCTGCATGTGATTTATGTATATTGCAAACTGTGTTTACCTACTCTCACAGGAGTCAGCAACTTATGTGCTGTAAATGTAAAGTCCCGCGTGGCACACAGTGTAGTCCTGTTTCACATGTTAACTGACCCTGTCCTAGCTGTTGACGGTTTTTTGTGGATGTTTTTGTATAGCTGTGTAACTTCTTTGATATGTAAATCGTCAAATGTCAATGGCGAAGCTACTAATTATATATGTAAGACTGTGTATCTGTATAAGATGGTATACGGAATCATATTACTTTGAGTAATTAATGTTATGCTTATTTTAAACAGTATATACATTAATAAGGAGGAAAGGGTCTGTGAGGCAAATTTGTGCTTTGTTTATTCTATCCTCTTTAATTATCCCTGCATCAATAGCTTATAATATACTGGCATGGAATGCAACTGGTGTAATGTCCAGCTCTGGTTATTTGTGTGAAATTTTACAGGAACGTAATATTGATTTTTGTGGCATATCAGAGCACTGGCTGATGGAAAATAACAGTAACTTTTTAAATTTGCTTGATAGTAACTATAAAAGTGTAGTAGTTGTTGACAATGATTGTAGATACCCGTATAAAAGGCGGTCAGGTAAAGGGGGAGTGGCATTATTATGGCATGTTAAATATGACAATTATGTATCGCATGTACCAGTTGATGATGACCTAATTGTGGGTATTCAGGTTTCGCTGGGTGAATATCTCCTATTTATTTTTCAAGTGTATCTACCGTGTGTTAATCACTCAGCTGATACTTACGGCAGGTATATCGATACTTTATTTAATCTGTGGACTGTTTATTCTGCACTGGGAACGGTGTTGTTTATTGGAGATTTCAATGCCAGATATACATTATCGCGACAGTCTCAGAGTAGGCCTAGAGACAGACAGTTCACACAGTTTCTCTGCGACTGTAACCTCGTTGCCATTGACACTTTACCCTCATGTATTGGAGCTAATTCTAGTTATGTTTCGTATGATAAAGCTACTGAAAGCTTAATTGATCATATCTGTGTCCCGATTGAGAAACAGTACTGTATAGAAAAATGTGAAATACTAGATGATCACTGCCTTAATGTATCCAACCACAGACCAATAACCTGTTGTCTCCGGATACCGTGGTTATATGGTTCTTGTAACTCCCCCGGATATGATAATCCATACCGTATAAACTGGGGTAAAGTATCGAAGGAAGAAAAAGACTGTTATTCAAACTCGCTAAATGAGTCTGAACTGCTTTTAAAATCAAGATTCCGTAGTATTGGTTCAAAGGAGGATATTGATGATATGTATGAGTCTATTACCAAAGCAATTGCTGATGCTTCTATTAAACATATTAAGGAACGTAAATTTAAACGTTTTTTGAAACCTTATTGGAACTCTACACTGACAGACTTAAACAGAAAGCTTAAGACTTTTAGAAGTATGTGGTTATTAGATGGAAAACCACGTGGGTTGGCAAAATCCTTCATTGATTATAAACAAGCTAAAAGGGTCTTTAGACGACATCATAGACAACAAGTTAAGCGCCATCTATATGACGAAGATCGTAAACTTGACGAATGTGCGGAGCTGGACCAAAATCGCTTTTGGCAGACTGTAAGATCTAAAACGGGGAATCGAAAGGGTGTAGGGAATGAAATTAAGTTTAACGAAACAGTATATCATGATACAGATTCTATCACTAAGCAGTGGAAATATTATTTTGAATCATTATATAGTTACTCAAATAATACCGATAATGACTCGGACTGGGAGAAAACGGTAAACTCCAAGGTTGAAAATATTTGCCTTTCAATGGAGCAATTACCTTCTGAAACAGTTTATATAGGTCTCAATACATTCTGTGAACGGCTGAAACTGTGTAAACGCGGTAAAATGTGTGGTTATGACAATGTGTATTATGAACACATAATGTTTGGCGGTCCAAATTTACATTGGGCCTTAATCAGGCTGTTCTCTTCAATGATATCGTTTGGTTATATCCCTCCACAGTTGAACAGAGGTGTTATTGTAACGTTACATAAGGGAGGAGGCAAACGTAAAGATGAGCCACAGAACTATAGAGCTATTACGCTTACATCATCCATTCTTAAATTATTTGAGAGTATTCTGTTACTACGCTTTGAACAGAACATTTTAGAAATTCTTAGTCCTCAACAAGGCGGATTTCAACGAAGCCTTGGGTGCATCATGACGTCATTTGCGTTAAAAGAGACTATCAATTTTGCGCGGGAAAATAACAGTAAAACTTTCGTTGCTTTTCTCGACAGCAAACAAGCATTTGACAGGGTATGGCACAATGGCCTCATTTATAAACTTAATGAAATTGGTATTGACAGTGGTAGTCTTAAAACTATAATAAGTTTATATAGCTCTATGCAGAGCTGTGTAAGGTATAAAGGGTGTCTCTCTGACTGGTTCAGCGTTTCACAGGGTACCAGGCAAGGCGGGAAGACCTCGCCTATATTGTATCTCTTATATATAAATGAACTTATAAAGTTACTGGAAGAGTCGAATCTTGGACTCTGTATATATAATATGCCTTTTTCTAGTCCTACCGTTGCGGATGATATGACTCTACTCACCCTATCCAAAGATAGCCTTAATAAAATGTTTCATATATGTTTTAATTACTCCATGAAATGGAGGTTTGAGTATAACCCGAAGAGGTGTGCGGTGGTTGTATATAATGAATCAAAGTCTAATTATGAAAAGTGTTCAAGAATCTGGAAACTGGGAAACAATGTAGTTAAGGAAGACATAAAATACAGTCATCTTGGTATCATTTGTAACAAGTTTAATGATATGTATGAGAATATTCATAACTCATGTAATAAACTAAGAGGCACACTGTTGAACATTGCTAATATTGGGTTAAGCTCTAGTGCTCTTAATCCTCTTACACTTGTTAAAATATATCAGTCAGTCGTTACACCGAAAGCTCTGTATGGTTGCGAACTGTGGAATTCACTTTCTCCAACCAATACAGAGGAGTTAAATAAAGCCCACTCATTTTGCTTAAAATATATTCAGAAATTGCCTAGATATGCAAATAATGATGTATCATATCAGTCAATATGTGGACTGCCAATTTTATATGTTATAGACTATAAGAAACTTCAGTTTTTGGGGCAGCTTTGTAGATTACCCTGCCATTATTTAGCCAAACAAATGTTTGTTCACAGACTTTTTCGATACTGCAGTGGGACAGAAAGGCAATCCAGTGGTTTTATACCGGATATTTTTAACATTCTACATAAGTACAAACTTCTCACGTATATAAACTACTTTATGGAAACTTCGAATTTTCCAAATAAGTATATGTGGAAAGCGGTGTTAAACAGGCATGTTCTTAAACCTGCATATGACTCACGTATTGTGCGTATTAGTGCCATCTTACCTCCTGACAGCTTCAGTGATATATTTCCAGATATGGGTTCCGCTTATTTTTGGCGTTGTGCTCGCCTAACCCCATATAGTCTGCCGTTCTGTTTCAGTGCTATGTATATATTTACGAAACTCATGTCAGCAAAATTTCCTGAATGCTGCAGCCTATGCTCTACCTCGGTTGAGAATGTTGTTATACACAAAATATTTCAGTGTTCGGTCAATGAACACCTGCGTATTAGCCTCTATAAGAAACTTATAGGACTCATGGGTATAGATAGATATAGACTATACATTTTGCAAACGTCTGAAGTCCAGCTTTTGAAACTTTTTGGCTGTAGTTTTCTTTCAAACAGTAAGATGGCCATCGGGTGTCTAAAATTACTACACGCAATGATATTGCGATAAATCTATCTTCTTTTTCCCCCCTTGTGAATACAGTTCATTTATTATCAACCCTTAATGGGACACCAATGGGTCTTGTGTTTCGTTTCGGCAAGATTCATGAACTTGTGAATATGTATTTTATTATCCTTCCTAACGAATGTCTATGTATTATTGATGTATCTTGCATTTCATTTCGGTAAGATTCATTATGATGGCATAGCCTTCGTTGTCAGTAGTATTTAATTGTAATGTTATTGATAGTGATAGTAATGTTAATGACGATAATGATGCTGATGATAATGATATTATCGACAGTGATCGTATAGTTGCTGTCGTCGTCATAATTGTCATTAATTCCAACTTATTTAATGCCATCTCATCTTAGGATCCATCCCTTCAGGATATGGTTACTATTCACTCAAGGTACTGATACTATTGCGTTATATGTAATTGCTTATTTATCTGTTATGAACATGTATTTCTTGTATTGTATATTGTAAACTTTGTTCTGTCAACCTGTATATTATGTCTTGTTTCGTTCAATTGTGTTTTTTCCATGTGTATGTGATTTTCTTATATGTGTATATGTAGCTCTCCATGAATGGAGGTAATAAAGATCTACTACTACTGGTGGTCAGTAGTGCAGGGCAACTGATACATCATCCTAAAATCTCTAGAGGTCATACGCTTAACTCTTTGCACGCTAGCGGCGAAACTGTGATTACCTATGCAAACAGTTTGGATCCAGATGAGAGGCCACATAATTCTGCGTCTCATCAGGATCCAAACTGTTTGTCATCTTCACCATATTTTTGCATAAAATGAAAGAAAGTTTATTGAAGAACTGAAGCAGACGGCAATTGTTACAAACGAAACATCACTCAGCATTATAAGGATTAAGCAAGCTGTAGAGATCTGTAATATCGTCTGCTTCAGGTTTGTCATCATTTGAATTTCTAAAAGATCAGTTTTAGGCATTTTGACCTGAGGCAAAATTGTCACAAGTTGTAAACAGTTTAGATTTTGGTTAGACAGTTACTTGGTATTAGATCTGAATCCAAACAGGGTGTCCCACTTTGCCAGCCTTTATTGTTTAAGTAGCTTGGATGGCAGTATTAACAATTACTATTAAAAGGAAACAAGGGTTTTTGTATCCTTGATATTATTAAAAAATCATTAAAAAGAGAAAAAGGAGAAAGGCAAACAAAATGAGACAAAGCACTTTCTTATCTTTTAATTTATATACATTTCATCATTTATTGATTTACGTGTCAGGCTTATAGTATCTTATAGTGTCTTATAGTATCTTATGGTAATGTATGTAATTTATTTCTAATTCATATCATTTATTTATATGACGCCGGTTACTGATCAGGGTCTGCAGTGTTTACTACAGCACTAACTGTAATTTGCATGTATGACTATAATTTATTTTTAATTATATCATTTATTGATATACTTGTTACATGTATGATGCTGCAAATAGCAAAGACCCTGGCCAGTTGTGGTAACTGATCGGGGTATGTATTGTTTGAAGCACAGACTCACAAATTGACCCTGAACAGACTCACACTCGCAGTCTCCCCAGGAAAAAGTAAGAAAATACAACGCAAACACACAAAAAGACAAGGTATAGGCATGGATAAACTATTAAGGGTCTTTTCTGTTTGCAAAAGCACAGAAAGGCTTATTTTTGCTCAGACCAAGTGTACCCGATATGGAACCCTTAAATCGTCTTCACTATATAATATAAAGTGAAACAATATTATGTGTCTAACAACCCATGTACCAATGGGAGGTTTTACTTCAAGTTTTCACCCATGATAAGCTGTCAACCTTGATGTGAAGATTTTCTTAAAGAATGTAATTATTGCTCTGACCATTTTACCAGAGTTATGGGACTCTGAAATGTTCTTCACTGTATAACACATAGTCAAAAGTGCTTGATATAGAGACACTAGTGTTAGTTGTTAGAGGTAGGGGTGCATCAGTGTCTTGGAAACAATTTTCTAGTTAATTTTATTTTCCCTGTTGTATCCTGCCATGCTAAGTTGAAATATATTTGTTACTTTATAATTTGTCATATTGTTAACATCACCCCACAGTATATTTGGCAATTATTGTGTAGGGTATTTAGAATCATAAGGAATATGTCTAAAATTGGTGGAAGTGTATATATGGATAAGTGAATGATGCATGCTAATTACTGTTATGGTCCACCAGATAGTAGCAGAAGTATGACCCTTACTTTCAAATAATGCAGTGATGGCTCTATACTACATTAAACATCAATTTTGGCTCTATTGGCACAAAGTGGCAAGTTGAGCTATTGGAATCGCCCTGTGTGTGACATGTTCATAAAACAATTCTTTAAATGTCTTCCAAACTACTGACATGATTTTCAGAAAAATCCACAGCAAACAATCAATATAATAAATATATATTATGTCCGAAACCTTCAGTACTGTCAGTACTTTGATTAAACATAGGTTTTGAGAAAATAAATTGGAGGAAAATGACTTCCACAATTGCATCAGACCGGATATTTTGCAGAGGACAATTTCTGGTTAATAGTTAATGGTTAATTTATATTCAGATCATGCGCTTTTGTTTCCATGGTAGGGGCAAGCTACTATAACATTAGTTGTGGTTGGTGTTATATATCAGGGCCCCATATAAGATGCGAAAATTAAAACATTTTAAGAATAACCTCTTTATTTCTCCACCAAACCCTATGTTGTAACTACTCTTTAGACTCGTCTCTTTGAGACGATTCTAAAGAATGGTCACAGCATATTGTTTAGTGGAGAAATGACGATTTTATTATTTGATTACGCACCTTTATCTGTTGCTCTGTATATAAATACAGTGTCACCTCTCTATAACGGACACTAAATTACATCAAGTATTTGTGTTAAAGACATGTGGCTGCTTAAAGCAAGGTAAAAGTAAAACAGAACGCTCCTATAGGAGCGTTCTGTTTTACTTTCACCTTGCTTTAAGCTGCCACCTGCCCTAAATACCAACTAATTAACATAATTTAGTGGCCGCTATAGAGAGGTTTTACTGTACTAATCATTTGTCTGATATACTACAATTTTTACTTACTTTCGATTCGTCAAAGCTTTTAGTTAACTCTTGATAGAGTGGCAAACAGCTTGGATCATGATGAGACGGTGAGATACTCGACGTCTCATCTCGTAGATCCAAGCTGTTTGCAAAATTAATGTCGCGCAGTCTTTTCTTGTCGCTTTAAGTAGACGACGTGTTTATACAGTAGAATCTCACTTATCCAAACTTTTAGTAAAAGTAAGTGATAGCTTATGATGCAAATGACTGCTTAAATCAAGGTGAAAGTAGTGCAGAAAGCTCCCGGAGAAGCTTTCTGCGTAGCTGTCTAAGTGCATTAAGCTTCCACATATCCTAAGGAATGGTAGTGATACTAATGTGAGCGTTGGATAAGTGAGGTTTGTGTGTTCGAATTAGTGAGGTTTGAGTGTTTGGATAACCGATATTTCATTGTTCGGTTATGTATAGGTTAGTGTTTGTTAGTCAGCATTTACAAAAATAAATCGGTCTGGCGGGGCGCAGCCCCGCGACCGATTTATTTTGTAAATGCTGGCTAACAAATACTAACCAATTTAGTGATTGAAATTATGTTTTGTTCACAAACTGTCGCGCGCCCTATGTAATAAACATACCTGTCACCACCGTCATCTCTTTCATAAGAGTATCGTGCGGCAACCGCTTGTATGTACCTGAGACGCGATACATTTCCGACAGCAACACCACAGTTTTCCGAGAATAGCAGTGGATATTTAAGCGAATTATAAATGGAGGATTTTGATTTATTGAAATACATTTGTATGTATGAACCAATACTGTCCAAACATGAGGTCACGGCAACTCAAGCTCTCAATAACCGCTTCAGAATTTCATTAATAAAACCGGTAGGTGATTACATTGTACTTTGCAGAGATTCTCTGTGATTTCGATTGGATAATCAAGAATTATTATCTATTCATTTTCGTCAATGCACATGTCTACCAATCGTTCAACCCTTTACTTCATATAAACGCGTTTCACACATTTGCAAATGGAGTAGACCAACGTTTGCAAGTTTATTTGTATAAATGCAAGAACAGACGACTTCTATAGGCAGATCTTGGTGGCCCCATCAGCGAAATTGGCAGCAACACAACTCTGTCTATATTCGATTGAGGAAACACCGGTCTTAACCCTTTCCCTCATATCAACGCTTTATCGCAAACATAGTAAACACAGACCAGACGTTTAATAGCAGGGTTCGCTCTATTTCCGTATAAAAGTATATAGATCTGATCTGATCCTAGAGTTTTTGTTTGAACCAAATGTTCCCTTGAAAAGTTTACATTATTAAACAAATGGGTTATTAATATTCCTGAATTGATCAATTCGTGTAGATCTATAAATGTTCCTTAGAGAAAGAGCTAAACACTGCTTCAAACCGACCTGGCTCCAAGTTATAGCTAAAGACTCGCAAATCCCCTTTAACAACCAACTCACACAATGTTTAGTAATTCAACCCTCTGAGAGTGTCATAAAACATTGTTTTCGTTAAGAGACAGCAAAAATGATTACTGTTTTTAATTTATTTTTCATTTACATGCATGTTTAATGCTAACGTCCAGCATAATGACTGCAAGAGTTATAAAAATCATTTTATTATTTATTGTGATAATTGTGTCTTTTGTATCCCCCTTCTTGGAAATCATTTCAAAAGCTTGAATCCACATCAGTTGCTAAAAACTGTCCGGAATATCGAGGCGTCATGTCAATTTCATTTGCTCCAACAGGCTTCAGCCGCTAGCCGCCATGAACTGATTCTGAACGCAGGTACAATATAAAATAGACCGACTTACTGGGTAAATTGTCACTTACTTCGGTAAATAGACACTTACTAAATAAATGGCCAGTAACGGCTGATTTACTAAAATAAATCGCCAGAGAATTTGAAAAATACTGCAACGCCATTGGACAAAATATAATTTCAATCACTAAATTGGGTTTACTTGTTATAAAAAAAACAACCATATCAAACCAAACCATATGTCATTTGTTTTACTCACAGCGAACTGCCCGTGGGAATGCCTAAATGGTGGAACATGCATTGTGTCGGACACAAAGTCTGTCTGCCTGTGCACGGACGGGTTTTATGGAAAAGACTGTTCTTACTGTACGTATATTGATGTTTTAATATCCTTTGGGCATGCAATATATGCATGCAAGAAATATTGTATGTATCAATTGTATTTGTTTAACATCTATGATATACGACAAGAAAGGTTTTAGAACTGGTAAAAATGTAGAACCAGCTCTGTAAAAATTCATTAGAAAACAGAGCAGACCCTGATTATCCGGCTCCTCCAGGAGTAGTCTGATCTGGATCTACTCTGTTTACAAAGGCGTTAACCCTTTCACCGCCGCAGTCGCATAAATGCACCACGACAAATAGTACAGTCCCAGATCAAGGCGGCGTCTGATCAGGGACTTCACTATTTGTCTCAATCTCTATTTCTATATACATGTATGTGCTTTATTCTTTTGAAATTTGCATTAGTTTATCTCATTTCCTTATTGTACTGAATGATTTAACAAACTTGGATTGCAGACGACAATAAGAAATTTGGCGCCGAAAGGGTTAAAGGTGTATCTATGAAAATAGCAGAATATCCTCGGGACCTTCCAGGTAGATCTACCAACTACAATAGTACTTTTACATATGCTGTTCTCTTCCTTTCGAAATTATTAGGTCGAACTGAAAGTCATCAGGTTAGAAATTAAATGGATTATCCTATTTGTTATATTATAAAAGATGTGCCTGACCTAAATGTTGAATGTGTATGAGGGAAAGTTCTCATGTTTTTTGTACAAAAATGCAAACTGAGAAAATAAAGAGTATTTGAATTGAATTGAATTGAAGTAAAATGTTAAATCTCAACCCAGAGCAACAGATAAATGTGTGTTCTCAAATATTAGAATCTTCATTTCTTCATCAAACCCTATGTTATGACCACTCTTTTGAATCGCCTCTTCGAGAAAATGAATATAATAGTCAACTGACTCAATGATGATAAATATATTCGTATATATTGTTCTCTGTGTATTGTGCGAATATATTTGACCATGATCTAGAGTATATATATAATGTATTGTGAAAATATGTGCACGAACATTTTAAATAATGACTGTATGTACATAATTATATAAGCTGAGTTTAATATTGGCATCATAGAGAGGTTTTACTGCAGTATATATAGACTCCCATGAAGCGACTCAGGGCCCTGTGGTTTTACTGTGGCAGAAACTGTAGATTCATAGGCAAGCAGAGCAGACCTAGATCAGACGGTTAAGCTGGATCGACTCTGTTTGCAGATGTGTCAAATATATCACAACGAGTTTTTTTTTTACTTAAAGCGGCAGTTTTCGCGCCTTATTGTCCGATGCCAAACGACACCATCTGCTTTGAGCCTCACTGTCATGACAAGTGCAAAGGCGACAGTGACTGTGGACGAAATCTCGTCTGCTGCAACGACGGCTGCTGTAACACGTGTATGATGCCTGTAGCGGACGTTAAGTGCAGATTCGAGGGGAGCGTGTACTTGCCCGGACAAACTTTCCAAAAGGACAAGTGTACAGTGAGTCTACATACATGTACTTTTACAGAATAATGTACAACAAACCCCCGCTAATGCGACCGGTATAACTATTGGTGCTAGATGCAGGTAGTAGCTTAATGCAGGACAAAAGCAATGCCCAAGCTCCTAGAGGAGCTTTCTGCATTACTTTTGTGCTGCATTAAGCAACCACCTGCTTATAAAGACACCCATGTTTACTCATTAAGTGGTCGCAATAGAGGAGTTCTACTGTAATAGCTCATTGTTATATATATATATATATATGAATAAATATATGAACAAATATATGAACAAATATTTTGATTATGGTAGAAACTGTAGACCGTGCTCAGACGGCTCCTTCTGATACAGTCAGATCTGGGTCTACTTTGTTTGGAAAGGCGTCAAAAGGCATCTCTTTAAACAGACCAGCATAAGCCTATTTTTCATCGTGCACTACATAGCCTTCAGTTTATTGAAGATGGAGCATTTTACAGGTTAATGAAAGAAATACAGATATGAGAAAATCCACAAAATGCGGATGGGGTATAAATTTACAAACCTACAAGCAGTGTAGATCTTTACCAGGGATTGCACAAGAGGCACCGTGACTGAAGTGTGTGTACATGTACACATTTTCAGAGCTACAGATAAAGGTGCGTACCCAAATATTAAAATTATCATTTCTCCACCAAACCATATGCTGTGACCAGTCTTTAGAATCGTCTCGAAGAGAGGATTCTAAAGAGTGGTCAAAGTAATGGGTTTGAAGGAATTTAGGAGCTACATGTATTCCTGAAAATATTTAAATTCACTCATCTTATCTGGATCGGTTATGTTTGGAAAACAATGCGAAAACATATTTTTCTTGGCTCATATTTTACAGGTATGTAAATGCTCAAATAATGGGGAAGTGAACTGTGCAGAAAGAGTGTGCCCGTCTCGGCTGCCGTGCAGAGAAGATTACGTGATACACCCTGACGAGTCCTGCTGTCCAGTCTGTGACAGTAAGCCTTATAAGTCATAGTTAGCCATTAGACTACTCAGTGAATTCATTTTTGGTTGGATAAAACGTCATCTCTGTCAGATTTCATAATGATATATCTTGAATAACAATTTATTTTCATAAACACGATCAGGGTATCAAGTAGTTTGGATACCGATGAGACGCCGAGTTACTCGGCGTCTGATCTGGATCCATCCTATTTGTATAGTGTTTCATGGATCCTCCTTCAGTTAACTGCTACTATATGATATTTCGAAATACTTTTAGCACATGAACTTGTCTATACAGTTGAACTTCGATATCTCGAACTCGGATAACTCGAACCTCTGGATAACTGGAACTAAAAATTCGGTCCTTCCAAGATCTTTCAATACAGAATTGCTCTAAAATGTATCACTGCGCATAATTAGTAACACATTTCACAACTTAATGCAGGTCTACAGTAATGATGAAAGCTCCTGCAGGAGCTTTCAGCATTACTTTAGACCTGCATTAAGCTGTGAACTTGAGAAATTGTCCAGATTACAAATCGGATAACTCGAACTTCTGTTATCTTGAACTAATCTATATAGCCCCTTGAAGTTGCTCTAACGCGATGGATGGTCTGGGTATACACTGTTTGCAATGTAATACAATCATTTTCCCAAGAGAGCCGCTCATTTGAAAGTGATATAGTGAACCATTTACTCCATGAACAAATGACATCAAGCTAATCAATCAGCTATTTTTTTTCTAAATTGGCACGTGAACACAGGAATGTATGGCTCTGGCAGATATGATAAGAATCAGATTCTGGTTCTGGTATGTTTCCTTCAGAAAATAATATAGATCAGTTTCTACGATTTAAAATATGGTCACAATTCCCGGTGATCATGTATCATAATAGAAATCTGCTAATAAATATCCCTCCTCTGGCCTCCGTCCGTCTATGTAGACGATGGATTGTGCCCTGTCGAGGTAACAGGGCAACGTCTGTGGTGGCTGTGAAGACCAACCCTTGAGTGACAGTCCTTGTTATAGACATGCAGATAAATATTCATGGTGTCAATATTTCTACAAGAATATTCACGAAACAATGGATTGATACATTCCTCCCTACTGACGCCTTTTGACGCCTCTGGAAAAGGCACCTTTTTAAAAACCATTGTGATAAATACAGCATTTGCTTCTATGGAGCAAATGCCGTATTTATCCCAATGGTGTCAAAACTACACAATTTTAAGATGTTCCTATTATTCTAGTAAATGCTCCTTTTCGGTAGGTTTATTCAAAGAGAATGGGTCTAAAATCGTCTATGAGAAAATGGGTCAATTAACAGACACCTATGTTTATTCAGCAAGCAGTTGCTTTAGAAGGGTTCCTACTGTATGATGTTTGTTTCAGATCACGACGACCTGCCGATAGGATACCACGGTAAGTTAGTGATCAGTATTCGGTGTTCCTTTGTTTCTGTCCAAATATACATGTATACGTAACAAAGCTTTGCTTGAAAAATGCTTTTCTTAATACTGGTCCACTGATGAAAACTAAACTCTTGAAACTTATCAGCCATTTTGATTTAAATCACACCAACAAGCAATAATTCAATGTAATGTGAACTTATCACAGTGGTATCATTTATTTATTTATTTTTGCCCATGTGTACTATGTTTCCTTTTTATTTACCATTCCGCAGTATGATATCTTTCATTTGTGTCCTTGTGCACTATACTTTGTGCCTAGGTGAACTATTTATCAAAACAATGAGTGCGATTTTAATGAAATTTGAACAAGAAATACTTTCACCAAGAATACAGGGTATGACTCAAATCTGACCAGGATCTACACCGTTTGCGTATGAAATAATATAGATATGATTCTACAGTTTCTGCTATCGCCGAAAGAGTATGTATGCATTTGCCATTATTTAAAACCAGTCAATTAATATTCATAATGTCATAAGTTCCTTCATGAATATTCATCGAATACAGTGTTTAAGAAGAATGCATGTATGTACTTACAGATCCACGGATCAGCTGTCCTCGTTATGGTATATTGGAAGTCATGTCCTTCAGTGATACAGCCTACGTGAACGGTCTAGGAGTCAAAGCCTATGACTACAGGAACAAAGCCCTACCGGTACCCATTCCACCGCCGCCTCCCTCATATATATATATACATGTTTTTGCGTCTTTGCAAACAGAGTAGACCTAGATCATAGGCTCCTGTAGTAATTGTCGTCGGCTAAAATAGTAATCTTCTATAAGTTATTTTTCCTCCAATGTCCTTCCAAGGCAGAGACAAGTATCAAGCAGTTTTGACCCTGATGAGTTGCCGAGTTACCCCGCGTGTCATCTGCATACAAACTACTTGCATTGGGTATAACGAATCGTGCCAAGTGTTAACACCTTTATCCCACAGAGACTCATTCGGCACATTTGCAAACAGAGTAGATACATGTCAGACGGCTCCTGTATCCTGATCCGGGTCTATTATGTTTGCTCATGAAATGATTAACAGATCTATTGCTACAGTTTCTGCCGTAGTAATACTCCTCTTGCTGATGATGCCATTATCAAAATCCAACTAATTGATATTCATATATAGTCAATATTTCTGATATGAACTGATTCAGAAATGATAAAGACACCATTCTCTACTGCCAAACATTTAACCCAACTGGCTAAAGGTTAAAGGCTCATTTAAGCAAACCATATTTTCATAATTTTAAAGGTAATCTACCACCCTGTAACACTGAAGCATTGCAAGTGCCCTCTGGCCAACCGGGACAATCAACTGGTGATAGCATCAACCATGGACATCTACGGCAGGACTGCAGAGTGTCACTTTAACGTACTGGTTATAGGCAAGTGCATTTGTACTCAGATTTATCCCTTTTACTGTTTGCTCTGTTTGCTCTGTTTGCTTATGGATTATGAAGATATGAAAATCTACTTTAACCCATTACCTCATAGGTTATGTTTTAGATACATCCTCTTTGAATAAATCTACCGAAATGACCATTAACTAGAGAAAATGTTTGTTTTTTTAAAATCGTGTAGTTTGAAACCATTGTGATAAATAGAGCATTTGATCCTATATGAGCAAATGCTCTATTTATTACAATGGTTTCACAAAATTACTTTTACAGAGTCGTCAAAAGTCGTCAATATGGGGGAATGGGTTAAGACCAAAATGTTGCAATTGTTGTTCACACATTTTGGAAAGACAGAAATGTTGCAATTACATCAGTAGTCTTAAAATGTGAGAATGTAACGTTTAATTTAATAAACTGAACGCAGGAATGATTTTGATGGTACTTAAAATGTAGTTATTTGTCCCCTATCTTACATAATGAGATATATCACAAATGAGGTCCTAATAAGTATGTTGAATGTCACCAGTATTGAAAGAAGAAGACTAATAAAATATTTGCTGGTATAAATTGACATCGATGGGTCCAGCAAACAGTGCAGACCCTGATCAGAGAGTTCCTTCAGGAACCCTCTGATCTGGGTCTATACGTTTTGCCTATGTCCTTCTTAAGCGACACTTGGCTCCAATGGGTTAACTTCGTCACGGCCAGCAAGTGGTATATATGGGGAAGAATGGTTTAGTGAGGTGAGTTTACGTTGTTGAATGACAAGCAGTGCAAACCTGATCAGAAGGCCCCACTAGGAGCCCTCTGATCTGGATCTACACTGTTTGAAAATGACAGCAAATGCGTGTCCCGTATTCGAAACGCCCTCTCACCGCCGCAGTCGCAAAATGCACCACGACAAATAATGCAGTCCCAGGTCAGATGCCGCCTTTTCAAGGCGGCGTCTGATCAGGGACTTCACTATTTGTCTCAATCTCTGTTTCTATATATGTGCTTTTATTCCTTTGAAATTTGCATTTATATATCTCATTTCCTTATTTTACTGAATGATTTAACAAACTTGGATTGCAGACGACAATTAGAAATTTGGCACCGAAAGGGTTAATAATGTTATTCCAGTTTGATTCACTGGAATGTTTTGTGATTTAGATCGTCAATGCCTTAAGGTTGTAGTAAAAGGTTTATACGCGCTGAAGTATCCTAACGATTGTATAAACTCCGCGTGTTTATGTATATATTTTCGCTATAATCGCGGAGTTGTCTGCCTTACTTTTGCCCTACATTAAGCAACGACCTGTTGTTTTTAAAGATCTGCGTGCAATCAATTCAAAGTCGCAGCGACGCTTAAGACAGGTTCTACTGTATCTTGTCAGAAATCTGTCCAATGTGTCAAACAGTTTGACACATGTTTGTTATCACCAATTCGCCAGTACAGTGCGGAATATTAAGCGGTTACTTGATAATCTTGCTTTTCTGTATCTATGCAAGCAGAGAAGATACAGACAGTTTGCTATAATGTGAGCTATCTGCATGATCAGGGTCTGTTCTATTTACTTGTACTGTATAAAGCTGGTTCTCTTAGTTTTTGTCATGGCAATATATGTTCATATCTTAATGTCATAATCAAGTTGATTTACACGGAGACCCAGATAGGATATCTCCTTAATGTCTCCACCAAAGCTTATATTTCGAAGAGACGATTCTAAAGAGTGGTCACAGCATAGGGTTTGGTGGAGAAATGACGGTTTTAGTATCTGAGTACGCTCATGTATCTGTTGTTCTATTAATAGTCATTGTCTTGCATGCATACATATCAAGAACATGGTTAAAACCACTGTTATCCCCTATTGTTCTAGACAAGGCTCCACCAAAGTTCATCTCTTGCCCTGCTGACATCTACGCTATGGACGATGAGGAAATTTCTTGGGACGCGCCAAGAACCAGCGACAATGTGGGGGTTCGATCGGTGTACCTTGAGCCACAAGGCTGGGGAATTAGTCGGAAGTTTCCGATCGGGAACCATACTTTGACATATAGGGCAACAGATTTTGATGGAAATATGGAGTTCTGCCAGTTCACGATATTCATTTTTGATAAAGGTATTTTTCGTCCATCGAGCATGTTTATAGTACAGTACAGTCCTCAAAAAAGGAAACGACCACATCAATACCAAACAAAGTTGCTGTTAACACAATGTGATTGCTTAACCATTTCCCTGTTCTATGTGCATTCCAAATTACAATACCTACAGAATATTCATAGGCGAAATAGTTACAACAAAATATGGATGGTGGAACATTGTAGCCATTTTAGAAAGTAAAGAAACATCTTTCAAATGCCGGTAGCAAACAGGGCATACCCTCATCAGACGGCTCAGATAGGAGCCGTCCGATCTGGGCCTACTCTGTTTGCAAATGCGTGAAAACACGTTTATATGAAGGAAAGGGTTGCAGCAGGACGAAATTAAGGAAGTAAGCTCCAGCAGGAACATTTAGGATGACTTTCGTCTTGCATAAAACTCGTCTCTACAATAAAAATATATTTTCAATAAAACCATAAACGTGATGGTTATGTTCAATTATAATTGCCAATTTGACCTTCCCCTATGATTCATAATACACCTTTGTCGTCGATATTTATAATTTGTTGTGGGACAACAACATATTATTGGTATGTTTCGAATAGCTACAGAAAGTTAACTCAAATGAATACTTCGATACTTTTTGTCTTCTTCGGCGTTTATTCGATCAATTTTCTTGCGATATACAGTAAAACCCCTCTAATGCGACCAACAAAAATGAGCATAATTCTGGGTGGCAGAGACAGGTGGTAGCTTAATGCAGGACGGAAATTATGCAGAAAGCTTTCTGCAAAACTTTCGTCCTGCATTAAGCAACCACCTGCTTATAGAAGACAGCTATGTTCATTCATTAAGTGGTCGCATTAGAGGGGTTCTACTGTACTCCTTTTAACATATAAACAAATGATTTATATAATATCTGCAAGTAGAGACTATCATTTTAAGCTATCACACACACACGCACCTTTAAAATTAAGAATCACACCTCTTTTTGTGGTCGCACTTTAAGAGTGTACTGTATTTAGTTATGTTAATTTAAAGAGAAAAATAGATATACTTGAGATGGCATTGGCATTTATAGAGAAAAATAGATATACTTGAGTAGCCATTTATCTACATAGTTCAGTAAACGTTACAATTCGCTAATTTAAAGACCGAAATGTACGCAACAGTTCGGTCTTAAACTTCGCGAACAGTTGTATAAAATTGTAATAGTTACTGTTAAATAACGCAATGTGGTTGAAATGCGTATAAAATGTAGTAAATACGTTACTCGTCTACTGTCGGTGTCGCCGGAAAGCAACTCATAGGGCTGGCTGCAGTGAGCGAATATGTGATTACTTTTGCAAACAATTTGGATCGAGATGAGGTGCCTAGTAACTGGACATCTCATCAGGATCCAAACTTTTTGACACACCAAACTTAGCACCAAAAAGGTTAAACAGACATCAGTATTGTTTGTGTATCTCTTATATCGTATTCTTGGATTATTTTGTTTTGTCCTTTATTTAAAGACACGCCGCCATCTCAGATGCCCCCAGGACTAGCTAGAAGACATAATGGTTACACTAAGGGTGTCCAGATTATTGGCAAGTATTGAAAATAAACTGAGGTCTTTGTGTAGACCCCAGCCGAAATATTGTACTGATATATTATACTATACTGATGTTACTGATATATTATTCTATACTGATGATACTGATATATTATAATATACTGATGTTACTGATATATTATACTATACTAATGTTACTGATATATTATACTATACTGATGTTACTGGTATATTATTCTATACTGATGATACTGTTATATTATAATATACTGATGTTACTGATATATTATACATGTGTATGGGCTATCATACTGATATAGAGGATCTGTTGCGAGTTGTCTTTTAAGATCACGTGTTCCTAAACGAGCCTTAGAAATTGTTATTAAGCGAGCCTTTGGCGAGCTTAATAGCATTTTCTTGATGAGTTTAGGAACATGTGATCTTAAAAAACAACGATCACCAGATTCTTTTTCTCACACCAAACAGTGTAGATCTAGATCTGTTTTCGCCCTTTTAATGACCTGTAAACATCGGTGTTCCCCCAGTTCGACGTCATATATGACGTATGCCGTCATATATATTGTAAAGTGATCTTACACGTGTTACTGATAAGAGAATCTTAACCCGTTGTTCTAACCCGGAGAAAAGGGAAGTTATGTGAGAAAATATTATACATCTACATGTATACTAGAATATTATAACGATATCGCTGATACATTATACATATTATACTGATATTACTGATGTATTATAATAATTTATAACATAACTCGTGGCTTCAGCGTGACGTAACACTATCATTTATTTTTTGATAATCACGGGCATATATTCACTAGTGAATAACATTCGAACGACCGAACTGTATTCAATATTCATACGCGCTGTCACAACAAACAAAATGGCCGACGTTGACCTAGCTGTGAATGACAGAGTAACAATAGACGGCAAAGGTCTAGGGATAATAAAATCACGTATATTCAGAGGTTTTGGGACATGTTATACAGTAGAATTGTTCGGTAGTGACTTTCAAGTGGAACTTCCAGGAGAAAGACTCACAAGAGTGGAAAACAGCTATTCTGAGCTCAGTAACGCCCACCCGCAGACGACAGAGGTAGTTCCAAATACAGAGCAGGCCAGCAGATTCAGGGTAGTTTCAGATCACTGCCAGTGATCTCAGGACATTACGAGCTTTCTTAGACCTGCCTGACATCAAAGAACCCCGTGATATCCATCAAATCCCTGTTCCTCAATTGTCATCTGTACTCTGTAGGTTTCTCGTAAGCGTTAAAAAGAAGAATGGTGATGAGTACGAACCATCTTGTCTTAGGGGCATGATATCGAGTTTTGATCGTCAATTCCGTCGCAAAAACTATGAACAATCTATCGCAAATGGCCCCGGATTTGCTAAAGTGAGAGAAACTCTTTCTATGAAACAGCGTCAGCTTAAGAGGGTTGGCAAGGGGGAATATTCCGCAAAAAGTGAGGCCCTCAGTGACGATGACATTGATAAACTTTTGATCACAGGCCAGTTAGGATCAGCCACCCCAGACAGTATCCTACAAACTTTATGGCTTTATAATACGGTCCATTTTGGTCTTAGAAGTTGTCAGGAACACCGTGATATGTGTTGGGGTGATATCGCTATAAAGAAGGACGACAGAGGACATGATTATTTACAGTTTACAGAGAGACAAACTAAAACTAGATCCGGCGAAAATCCAAGGGACGTTAGAGCTGTTGCACCTAAACTTTGGTCAAACAATACAAATATTGATCGCTGTCCTGTAAAAATATACAAAATGTATGCAGAAAAAAGACCTACCGGATATTCTGATCCAAATCACCCCTTCTACATCGCCACCACAACTGTACCATTTCCTTCTCCACGTGACATTTGGTTTAAAAGAAATCCTGTTGGTATTAACAAATTAGCATCCACTCTGAGACGCATGGTACAGAAAGCAGGTTTAAATCCAAGCAAAAAGCTATCTAACCACAGTGCGCGAACGTACTTGATCCAAAAGCTGAATGATAATAATGTCCCTGCCAATCAGATCATGCAGATTTCTGGCCATAGAAATATAGCGTCTATTAACAACTAGAGTCATCTCAATACAGCTCAACACAAACAAATTTCGAACATTTTATACTCAAATACAACTGATCGTGAACATCTTCCTCCAGTTTCAACACAGTCCTATGCAGCAGTTCGAACCGAATCTAGGTCATCTAGTACTAGCAGTCTACATGTGTCCGGCGGGTTCCACAACATTTTTGGTGCTCCAATACACGGCGGTAATTTCCATGTGCATGTGTACAACACTGATGAAGATCATAATCCACCAAAACGAAGACGAATTTGGAATCCCATTGATAGTGACAGTGACGCGTAGAGAACTGTATGTAGGTCATCGTTTTGAAGAAAAAGCGCACTTTACACAGCTGTGTTATGTAAAAGTGACGTCATGGTGTGACAAGTTTGTATAGTGTAACTGTCACTCAACATTTATTTTGACATGTTTCTATTCGGGTTTTGATCATAAACTTTCATATTTAATTGAATAACAGAGAAATCAATATTAATTTCATTTTGTTATGACATAAAGTCAATAAAAACAGTGACAGTTTTGAAACTACTTTTTCCCCAGTCACTTACAAACCTTATAACACATTTCATTGATCATTTCTATATAAGGAATGTTTACTACAATCTACGTTACTTCTGAAAAACTGTTTGCAAAAATCGGTTATGTTATAAATAGGATCTTGCATTCGTGTTCATGATTATTGGATTTATTAAATGAGTCTTTTTAAAATGAGTTTTTTATTGTTTTAAAAAGACTCATTTAATAAATCCAATAATCATGAACACTCATGTAAGATCCTCTATATACTGATTACTGATATATTATAATGCTATACTGATGCTCCTGACGTTTGTAATAACTTATCCAAATATGTCAATGTAATTTAGTTAAAGTTTTCCCCGTTCCCCTCCATTTAAAATAACACAAAGTAGTGTCTCCAATTTATCCTTTATCTGATGAATATTCACGTAAGAAATAATGATATCATGAATATTCATTAGATTACATTTAATAATGACATATGACCAAAGCAGAAAGTATAGACTCATATCTATAGCATAACAGAACCGACCTTGGTCAAACCGTTCCTAAAGGAGGCCTCTTGTCTGGATCTACTCTGTTTGCAAATGCGTAAAAAGTCTCTATCGGGGAAAGAGTTACAACATACATGTACTTGCAAGCTTACGCACTTTGTCTTACGGTGTTGGAGCATTTTGATACCTTCCCTGTAGAAGGTGGATTATTGGGCCTCAAGAAATGCTTCAACAGCTTGTTTTGCGTCATCATCAGTGTGAAAATGGCTGCTGAGTTCCTTTTTCATCTTGGGGAATAGGTCATAGTCAGAGGGTGCTAAATCAGGGGAAATGGTGGATGCTCAACCATTTGGAAACCACATTCCTGAATGGCAGCCATGGCAACAATGGACTTGTGTGCTGGAGCATTGTCCTAATGGAAGAGCACACCTAATGACAGCTTGCCACGCATTGTCTCCTTGATTTTTCACGAATCTGCCTCATGAGGTCAGCATAATACCTTCCGGTAATAGTGTGGCCTCTTTCAAGATAATCCACTAGCATCACACCTTTCGCATCCCAGAAAACTATGGCCATCGCCTTCCCAGCGGATGTTGTCGACTTGGCGTTTTTCGGGGGGGGGGGGGTGATCCTGGGTGTTTCCACTGTTTTGACTCTTGTTTTGTCTCAGGTTCGAAGTGGCGAACCCATGTTTCATCAATAGTTACAAACTGCTTGAGAAACTTCTCCTGATCCCGCTCAAACATGGCAAGGTTTTCCCTGGACATGTTGCACCGAACTCGTTTCTGGTCGAGACTCAGAAGTTTTGGGATCCATTTGGCAGAAACCATTGTCATTTGCAAATCATTATGGATACTTGCATGGACTCGTTCCTGTGATATACCCAGCTGTTTAGCAATGTACCGCTGTGTAATTCGCCGATCTGCCATAATCATATCATGGATTTTATTGATGGTGTCCATTGATGTGACAGTTGGTGACATACCAGGACGGGGTCATCTTCAAGACTCTCTCTACTGCGTTTAAATTCAGCGGCCCATTTTTTTACCATGCTATATAACGTGGGGCATGCTCCCCTAATGTAGCTACCATCTCCTCATGAATCTCCTTAGGTGATAAGCCTTTGAGGCCAAGGTATTGAACATTCGTGCGATGGCCAACATTGTCCATTTGCTTAGAATTCCTCATAGTAAGTAGCTTTGAGAATAGAATTCTGGCAAACAGCAGAGAGAAAAAAAACCTGTCTCTGCAGAGTGATTATGACATCTTTTCTACACGTACACCAATGGTTTGTTTATAAGTGGTCTGTTTCTACCCCAGGACTTATCAATCACCCCTCGTAGAAGGGAAAAATACATTAAAAATGTATTATGCGCATTTTTCGTATTAATCAATCAACACCAGAAGCTGTACACGTATACATACTCGTACAATGAAAATAATGCTTACACCCCCCTTTTCTGACAGGATATATTTTTTCAGCTAAATATTATCGCTATCCGAATACTGCTATTTTTTTTAAAAGGAGCCTTCTTTTTAGAAAGGTGGGTTTTGTACGGAAATCAGCGGACATCTTCGGCCAAGTTCCGAATTACTCCAATTCTTTTTCGGAACAACGCTTTGAATATTAATTAGGTTGTTACCACATGTACAATGGCCGAAACTGGTTGTTGACCTACATACACATCGAATGATTATTTCCGGTATGTAAATTTGAATCTTATTACATATTCCGGCCAATAGTGAACGCTGTTCCGTTGGTTTCCGTAGCAATCGATTTTTTCTAATTTTTTTCGACACAAACAGCCATTTACTAACCGTTCTGTTTAGTGTTAAATAAGTGTTACGGTACATAGATTCCGATTCTGAGGTCAGTTTGAAACGCAAAATTTGCGCAGCATACGTCTTAACATTTTTCTCTAATGAAAGCTCAATTATCTTTGTAGCTGGCTGTCTCACATTCGTCTTTATCATCATTGCGATCGTGCTGTTATTCTGCTTTATCCGAAGATGGCGGGTACACCGTGCAAGACAGAACCAAAATCGTCAAACCAGCTCGACTGTTCCAACTGTAAGCAACGGTGCTTATGACAGTTTCATGGATTATTTCGGTAATGGCGGTGTAAAACTTCCGCCCTATTCCCCACCTTCAGCACCTCCCGTGTATGAAGAGCTGGCGGTGAATGCTGGGCCGTCTGAGACCGACCTCCCACCGCAGTACGAGGTATTGTCCAACCAATCACCGTCTTTTCATAGCAACGCTTATGACAACGCAGTGTACGACGACAGTGAAGAGACAGAGAGCCAGGTTACGAGCAGTCAAGGTCAGACACAGACGGATTCAGGTGACCCTGTCTACGACAATGCTGAGAGTGCACCGGAGAGAGATCGAAGGGAGACAATTGTGTAAAACAAATCGAACAAATGACTACAGTGGTTTCCTTCCTTTATTCAAACATATTTTCTCCCCTTATGCAAAGTTGATGCATGTGTCGTTTAAATTGTTCTTCTGATGTTTGAATATTGCATGCCTCTGAATCTGTATCCATGCTTATAAAGCTTTTAATTGAGTATGAGTTCATTGTCAAGTTTTTGATTGGTCAGATTTGAGCCTTGGCTCAAATCTGACCAATCAAAAGCTTGAGAACTCAAATCTGACCAATCAAAAGCATGGACTATGATCTGGGTCTACACTCTTTGATACACCAGTGTTAAACATTAAATGATTTGTTAATTTAAATAAAATACTATGAATACTTATGGATGTCAAACATTGTTGACCCTGATCAGTCAACGGAATGGAGATATGACGACTTGTTATAGTCTACACTGTTTTAAAAAAAACCATGTATATATTTTCTTATATATTTTTGACTTTAAAAAATTCAATATGAAATATTTCCTTTGGTTAGTTTATGCCCCGTTGACAATAGTCATAATGTTTTGCATCTATCCGTCCGTCCGTCCGTCTGTCTGTCTGTATGTCAGTCTGTCACACTTGTACGTGCAGATGGTTGTCACAGTTTTTTTCAAGAACCACCACGGTGACATCGCTGTGTCTTACAGACACATTTTACTAGTTGCATATGTACAGTAAACCCAGTTTGAATTGACCAGAAGTCTACCCCTGGGTCCCTAAGACAGTTTGCTTAACCCTTTTTGTCTTTTTCTCGCATTGGCAAATAGGATAGACCCAGATTAGACTCCCATAGGAGCCGTCTTATCAGTGTCTGCTGTGCTTTCTTATGATAATATATAGATCTTATTCCAGATTTGTTTAAGTCAACTATTCCTTTTTATTTTTATGCCTCCGTTTTGCATCTGTCCGTCCGTCTGTTTGTGCTTCTATCCATCTGTCTGTGTGTCCGTCCGTCTGTCTGTGTGTCACGCTTATACGTGCAGTTGGCCGTCACAGTTTTTTCAAGCACCACCACGGGGGCATCACTGTGTCTTACAGACACAATAAAATTGAGTTAACACATTCCCTTCTAGTGAGGCATTTTGGCGCCTCTGTAAAATTCACTTTTTGAAACTATTGTGATGCATGTAGGAAAAATGCTCTGTTTATCACAATGGTTTCAAATCTACTCAATTCTAAAATTCTCCTTTTTTATAGTTAATGCTCCGTTTCGGTAGGTTTATTTAAAGCTAGAAGGGAATGAGTTAATGACTATTCATTAAGTGATCCAATCATGCATAAATGTTCAGTAGGGTAATGACTAATACCGCAGAAATGCAGAATGCTCTCCAAGGAGCTTTCAGCATTCGTGTTGCACTGCATTAAGCAACTACCTGATCTTAAATCAGAGGCAACTTAAATGTTTCCTTTATACAAACGTCATTTCACGCCTTTGCAAACAGAGCAGACCCAGGTTAGAAAGCCCATGTGTGTATATGCCATTATAAAAAACAACTAATAGATATTCATGATGTTCAGCAGGGAAATGGTGACACGAGATTTTACTGTATATTATCTAACCCCTTCCCTAATGAACATTTGTGTGTGAATTAGTCACTTCATGAATATTCATTTTTTATAACGTAAAAGTTTCAAAGGAGTGCTTGCTTTGACAAAAACTGAAGAATAAGATCTATATAAATTAATTAGTAAGTTCAGCAGATCCTGTAACAGTCGTCTGAGCTGGGTCTACTCTGTTTGCAAATACTTGTACAGTAAAACCCGTCTAATGTGACCACTTAATAAACAAACATGGCTGTCTTCATAAGCAGTTGGTAGCTTAATGCAGGACGAAAGTTATGCAGAAAACTCCTATAGGAGCTTTCTGCATAACCCTCTCCTGCATTAAGCTATCACATGCCTTTGCCACTGTGAATAAAGCCCTTTTTGGTGGTCGCATTAGAGGGGTTTTACTGTACGCCAAAACGCGCCCCTACCAGCACAAGTGTTAGTTCCTCATTTTCCGAATGAAGTCTGGTCTTGTCTATTACTTGTAATTTTGCATTGAAATTTCATTTATATATATAACAGGATGTTTATATTTATCATTATTCTCCTTGGTCATGAACTGAACTGTGTTAAACAAAACTGTGGGCGTGAAATATCTCCAAACACAAGTTAGAGTTACGCTCCTTGAAAGGATGGACCCGTCGTTCGCTGTTTAGTGTGTTTGTCTAAATTTGCCCTTAACCCGCTATTTGCGACCTGACCGGCAGTAGCAAACAGCTTTGATCTAGATGAGACGCCGAATAACTTGGCGTCTAATCAGGATCCAGGCTGTTTGGCACTGGGTCAATAGTTTCTCAAAGCTTGAGAAGAAGTCCAACTCGCATCATATCCATATTTAACCCATTACCTCATAGGCTATATTTAGATACAACCTCTTTGAATAAAACTACCGAAAAGGAGCATTTACTAGAGAAAAGGAAACTTTTTGAAATGTGTTGTTTGAAACCATTGTGATAAATAGAGCATTTGCTCTTATAGGAGCAAATGCTCTATTTATCACAATGGTTTCACAAAGGGACTTTTACAGAGTCGTCAAAAGTCGTCAATATGAGGGAAAGGGTTAAGCAGATATTTTTAACCAGCGGGAGAGGGTGACATATATCGATACACCAGTTTCTGATACTAACCATACACAAGGTTTTGAATGTTGTCTTTACTTTTGAATAAAATAGTTCAGTCATCTGGTAGTTCTCACTTCTTTGTGTAAATTTGTTTAACCATTTAAGAAATTATGAAATAATGAATATTTATTAGCTGTCAGGTATTTAACCATGGCAGAAACTGTAGAATAGAAACTATTTAACTCCATAAGCAAACAACAGTGGTCTGATCTGAGTCTACTTTGTTTGCTCCGGTGTCTAAGGTGTCTCGGTCAGATACATAAGGGTTAAAGTTCAGAATAATAAAAAACTCCAAAGGGTCTTTATCGCGTCAGAAATGTTATTGTAAAGTTTTCGCTGTCAACTTACTGTGTCGCATTTGCAAACAGCCTTGTCTCAATCCAGCGTTAACATTGAACCAGTCTGTGTGTAACACGAACACATGAAGAAACATGAAGAATACAGAGACTTTAACGCCTGAAACATACGTCCACTAACCCCTATGCGTTCTAACCGCTGCCATAAAATATTCCTATCTATAAAATCGTATCCCTTCTTAAAATCAATGAAAGCACAAAAATGTTGACAACCTTGACTTTTTCTTTGATCTATTATATTAGCTACTGTCCCAGTAGATAATTGATCAATAGTACTTCTGTGTTTACGAAAACCATTTTGTTCATCAGCTAAAATATCATTACTCTCAACCCAACGTGTAAGCCTATCATTTAAAATAAAACAATACAATTTATACATGGAGTTCGCTACGGTAATGCCTTTATAGGATAAAGAATATTTAGGGTATGTAGTACTTGACTTCGGGATAGGACTAATGATTCCCTTTCCCCAATCTTCAGGTATATATCCCTGTTCAAAACAAACATTAAAAAGTGCGTGCAAAACATAAACGCTATAGTCATTGCTCAAGATATCAACAGGAATTTTATCAACTCCACACGCATTACCTTCCTTGGCATGTAGCACTGTTTTTTGAACTTCAAATATGGTTATATTTTCGTTGACACATGCTTCCATCTCGTTAGCAAATACTGACATATTGATATTAATAACTGCATCTTGAACAGGTTCTGTAAAATGTGAACTGATGTCGTTTTTCCATTTACTTAAAACAGCAGTTACATCATTTAAATCCACTTCCATATGCATCCCTGTCCTAGTCCAACTCTACCAATAGTCTTCCAGAATTCTTTAGAATCATTTGTTATATCACTGAGCAATTTCGTTTTGGAAATCAAACCAATAAAGACGTTTAAATTTCTGTACATTTCTATCAAAAAGTTTCCTACATGAACTATAGATAGACCTAAGAGCATTCTTTCCTGATCTTGATGTGCATTTGTTTTCAGATTTACAAATTTCATTCCATAGAACCGTAAGATTTTCATTCCACCACGGCTTACCTATTTGCATTCCCTTGTTGGACTTGTCATTTAAAAGAGGTACATTTCTAACAATTAACTATTCATACATTTCTTCCTTCAATAAACTACACAAAGATTGATAGTCATTATTAACATATTCTTGTAAACGATTAAAGGACCATGATAATACAGAATGATCAGGAACTGAGGAAAGAGTATGTAAACAAGTGGAAGCAACATCGAACATATATTGACCCATACACTGTTCTGTGTTTCTTCCATATTTCCGTACCTACTGAATATTTATGGACAAAATAGTTATAATGAAATATGGAAGGTAGATCATTGTAGCCAGTTTTGAAAGTAAAGAAACAGATCTTTCAAATTCCATTAGCAAACAGAATAGACCCTGATCTTGGTCTACTCTGTTTGCAAATGCATGAATATACGATATGAAGGAAAGAAATAAGTAAACTTATCGCCAGAAGTGTCGGAAAACACGATCTGTACCAATTATAAATAAACATATGAAGAAGCAAAAACGTAGCGTAGGAAAAGGCTAGATAAAAATAATAAGGAAAAACGAAAACAGGAATATAAAATGTGTAAAATAATGAAATTCAGTATAAATAGCATGAGGAAGATACATGTATGTGCAAAACACCTTTTGTAAACAGAATGCCGTCAGAAAACTGGAACTTTTTCTGCTGAGGACGACAGACAAAAGTAAACAACAATAGAAACATACATGTACCTAACCCATTCCCTCATAGGCTATTTTAAGATCCTACCTCTTTGAATAAATACACCGAAAAGGAGCATTTACTAGAGAAAAGGACAACTTTAGAATTGTGTAGCTATGAAACTATTGTGATAAATGGAGCATTTGCTCCATAGTAGTAAATGCTTTATTTATCACAATGGTTTCAAAAAGTGACTTTTACAGAGGCATAGAAAGGCGTATTTATGGAGGAAAGGGTTAAATTCACAAAACACGTTAATGATAACATTCGCTGAATAAATACTAAGTAATCAAATCCCCGATAAAAGGACTAAGTGTATAAGATAAGGTATCATAGAAAAGTCAAAACCTTGTCTGCACTGCATTGAAAACATTGAATGATGTATTAACGACAGTGAGTGGGAAACATTAGAAAGTGTTTGTGTGTGTGTGGGGGGGGGGGGGGGGGGGGGGGTCTGTAGGAGCATATTTTTGTCTCACGAGGTGAGACTGATGTGCTCGTAAACATTCATATTTGCGATAAATTGGAAATGAGACAGATGTGTTCGACACATTAAAGGAAGGACACTCGAAGCACATTTGTCATATCCTACTAAAATTCTACATAACCCTTTCCCTCATATAAACTTGTTTTCACGCATTTGCAAACAGAGAAGACCCAGATCAGACGGCTCCTATAGGAATCATCTGATCAGAGTCTGCTCTGTTTGCTTATGGAATTAGATAGATATGTTATGTTTCTTTAGTTTCTAAAATAGCAACCACGTTTAACCATTTTGTCCATGAGTATTCAGTAGTTTTATTGAAAGTTTGATTAAACAAAGAACAGGGAAAAGGTTTAAAAAGAAGACTGCTTAGTACATTGTAATTGCCCGAAAAGGCGGATATAGAAAATAGAGGCATGTATCTCTCCCTGGCCGTCTGTCTGTCTGTTCACATTTACAACCTGAAATTATCTGCGATAACAGATCGTTATTAGCTGTGACACGTTTCTTTCCGATGCTTAAAGTTTTATAAATGATTTAAGAAAGCAACAAAAAGGTAGTACCAAGTAGCAAACCATGTATTTTATGTATAAAATAATGGCTTATAAAAAGAGTACATTTAACCCGTTGCTTGCTGTTCACGTCAATATACCTACCTGTAAATAGTGAAGACTCAGATGAGACAGCTCCTGCAGGAGATGTCTCGTCAGGGTCTGCACTATGTACACGTTGATTGTGCAACCAGTGCACTCCACAGCAGTGATTACACAGCGAAATACTTAAACACAGTAAAAACAAAAGTGATTATACAACAGGGAGTGGGTAAAGTAGGAGAAATGCATTTTAAAATTCAGCAAGAGAAAGGTTAAGAATTATATATGATGTAACAGTATTTTATGGTTTAAATGTTGCGGTATGTGTTTGTTTTTTATGAGTTTTAATTTTTCGCCTTAAATTTCGAAATCAACTTTTGTTCAAAATTTCGATCCAAAACTATGACATTTGGATATACGATTTGTTGTGATAGGTTTAACATTGCACTGGGATATCAATATGTAATATGGCGACATTTGCATCTTTCAGTGTTGTATAAAGACCCAAAGTGTCATTTCGGGTATATTTACCGACCTTCCGCAAGTCAACCGGATGTCTTCCTCGCATGAAACAGTTCGACGCCCCAAGTGAGGGTCACACCTACAGCGGTTAGGGACAAGTGGTCAGCAACCTTAACCACTCGGCCATGGAGGCCTCTAAATGATCTAAGGGAGAAAATGAGTAGGCCTTCCCACATGTATTTTTTCAGAACTATATATATTTTAAAAATCGCCATTTTCCGAGAATTGCTGCTTTCAGATATTTTAAAAAACACACCGTGCATGAATTCCCAAAAGAACCTGGGCAATGCCATAATTATGGGGTCTCGCAGAATCGGAAAATACTTGACATTCCGACGAGACACGTAGCGAGGCGCGATATTGTAACACGTGATCTAGCAATGTCGCAGTATCCCATGCCACGATATTTCACAGTAGAATATCGTACCCCACTTCATGTGTTGCCGGAATCTCACTGTTCGTGTCTCTCGGTAAACTATCCCTCATCACTTCGTGTCTAGCTTTGTCCTATTTTCGCAACACAAAGCGAGGCACTGTCTTCTCGTGTCTCGTAGTTTGAACATCTACTGCGACACAAGAGAATCGGGCGATATTTGAACGATACAATATCGTGTCTTGCTTCGCATCTCATCGAAATCTCTCATCTCGCTTCGCATCTCGTGCCTCGACAAAAATCCAGCGAGGCGCGATATTTTAACGTGAGTAACAAAGTAAGACGTGATATTCTACCGCGAAATTTCATGGTACGGGATCTCATGGTAAGGGATACTGCAAGAGTAACGAGATCTTATGTTACAAAATCATGTCTCGCATCGCATCTCGTCGGAATTTCGGGTTTCGCCCGATTCACGTGTCTTGCCCTAAGGATGCGAGGCACGATGTTCCACATGACACTAACAGGATTCCGTACGTTTCTGTGTACATCTTAGAATTCAGCCAATCGAATTAAATTCATTTAGAGATATTGGATTTAATAGTTGCACGGCAGATTTCAGGTTTAAGATTCTATATAAAAATGCATTAGCAGACCTATTGATAATTACACTTGGCATGAGGTAAAACGGCGAACCTGGATTCTAAGATTTTTTTCTGCCGTGATAAAATATGTGACAAATGAGCTTGAATTTCATAAAAAATGGCGTGACACAATTGTGCTTTCTTGTCCCTTAAAAAATTGATCGGAGCACATCTGTCACACATTTTTTATGAGACATTTGAGGTCGCATTTGTCTTACGTGAGACAAATGCGACCGCATCGGTCTTACGTAAGACAAATGTGCTCCAAGACAAATGTGCTCCTATAGGGGTCTAGCCAAAGTCTGCGGTATGTCTGTCTGTTGAGTGCGGTTTATAACTGACATTATTAAAAGTAAAGATTGCAGTTGAAATAACAAAAATAAAACGAAGCCAAGATAAGGGTCCAGGATTATAAAACTTCTCAGTCTGAGTCTGAGATCATTCTCAAGTATCTGATTGGTCAGATGCTTGAGAATGATCTCAGACTCAAGCAAAAAGTTTTATAACCTCGGGGCCTGGCGTAATTTCACAAGACAGTAAGAGAATGTCTGGTTAGTGTCTGGTTACTACCCATTGTATCACGGAAATCGGGAAATAAGAAGGACGTGAACAGACAGCGGACTTCGTGAAAAACTTTTACCTCACACATGGTGCAGGGTTTACATTAAAATCAAGTCGAAGTTTATCAAGAAATAAAATCCCAAATGTTGTGGGATAGAAATTTGGCAATTGTACATTCGGCTTCCTTTATCTATTTAGAGATTGAAAGTAAAAAACAACAACACACACACAAAAATAACATTGTTATATCCGAAGCACTGCATGCAAACTATCTGCCATGTGTTGATCACGTAATTGCGACAATGTATATAAATTAAAAATGATGATTGATATTTCATCCGTATTTTCAAAAATGATGATTGATATTTCATCCGTATTTTCAAAAACATTTTTTTTGCATCTTTAACTATTATGGCAGAGAGTCCGTATATGCTGTCTTAACCGTCGACGCCACGTGCAACTCCTGGGGACACCAGGAGCGTACGCCAGGTGTGACAGGTGTGAGCCCACATTCAAGCTGATATCCGAGGAAAAAAGATAATAAGAGACAATGGTCGCTGTCGAGACACATCGTTCGCTTAACCCTTTACTCCATAATACGCCTTTCTTCGCCTTTACAAACAGAGTAGACCCAGATCAAACAGCTCCTATAGGAGCCCTCTGATCAGGGTCTGCTCCGTTTGCTTATAACTTTATGTAGATCTTATTCTACAGGATCTGTCTGCGCCAAAATACCCCGTGTTCATATGTCATTATAAACAATCTAATTAATATTCATGATGTCATAAACGTCTTACATGAATAATCATGGCGTAAAGGGTTAAACCAAGAAAACAAGGAATATGGGATCAGTTGCTTGTACTTTCAGTTCTAGTTTCTGTTTCGTTGTTTGGTTGCAGTTATCGATAGAGTATAGATAGACCAGAATTTCTTTATAAACCACAGTCAATGGACACATCATATACGCGCTCAATTTAGATTTTTTTGCTTGTTTGTCCATGTTTTCTTGTGTCGTATTTTTGAGCAAACAAAGCGTAAAATGATGCAATTTTCTATACAAAACCAACCTCATGTGTAGTCATTTGCGAGCTAAATGAGCGCGGAAATTAATTCACATGAAAATATAATTGGACTTTAAATGATGGAAAGGGTTAACCTTAGGGAACCTTTAACTAATTTGTCATACTCTTTACAAACAGTTTGGATCCAGATCAGACGCCAAATGACTCAGCGTCTCATCAGAATCCAAACTGTTTGGACAGCAGGATCATTTTCACTTGACCCTGATGAATATCCATATAAGAAATGATGAATGGATGAATATTAATTAGCTGAATATTTAGAATGGCATCATGGAAAAGTGATGTTTTCACAATTGCACACACTGTAGAATAATAACATCTGCACTGCGTCATAATCAAACACAACAAACCCTGCCTGACGGGTCATATAGCGGTTGGGTCTATTCTGATTGCAAGTGTGTCTCAATCAGATAAGAGGTTAAACTCAGAAAAGAGCCGCTGAGTTTTGTTTTTGCTCAGCAAGTTAAGGGCTAAACGATCCTCAACTTGACCTCAAGTATTGAAAATGTTTACTCATAAATTCAACAAGCTACAGTTGAACCGGTCTTAAACGGCCATTAAAAAGAAGTCTGAATCTGAGTTTTTAGAACAGGTGGTAGCTTAACCATTCCCTCATATTGACGACTTTTGACGACTCTCTAAAAGTCTTTTTGTGAAACCATTGTGATAAATAGAGCATTTGCTCCTATAGGAGCAAATGCTCTATTCATCACAATGGTTTCAAACTACAAAATTCTAAAATGTTCCTTTTCTCTAGTTAAAGCTCCCTTTCGGTAGATTTATTCAAAGAGGTTGTATCTAAAAATAGCCTATGAGGTACTGGGTTAATGTAGGACAAACATGACACAGAAAGCTCCTTAAGGAGTTTTCTATGTCACGCTTGCCCTGCATTAAGCAACCACCTTTTTATGACTCCTATGGTCAATATATGATTGGTCGCTCAAGACAGGCTCTTTTGTAGTCACCATACAGAAAAGTAAACTGTAGGGGTTTATTTAGAATTACTGTATATAATACGCAAAACATATAGATCTATACTGCAAAGAAAACTAAGTAGCATGTAAAAATTATATTAGGAAGAATCTGTATGCAAAAATAAATAGCTAAAACCATACTTTAGTATTCATGCCAGACTGTATTAAGTGTGTGGATCCAACGAGTCTCTTTGGATAGTGCTTGATGTCAAATTTAAGATTTATATACAGCAAGAGTACTGTGGGCGTATCTAAACGCTTGTCTGTAACTGATAAAATCGAGTGTATAACCCACATTTCTACTTGCCGACTGCAATTTAATTTTGTTAAAACATTTCAGTAATAAGTGTAAAATTTGAAAGAATAAACTGCAGCCATAGAACTAGAGGTTACGACAAATAGTGTAGTCCCTGAATAGACACTGTCTTGAAAAAGGAAACGTTTAGACTTTGGTAGCTTTTAACCGTTGTGATACATTGCTCCTATAGAACACATTTTCTATTTATCAAATTTGTTTCAAAACGTGAAAAGGTGTCAAACGGTGTCAGGATAGAGGAATGGTTAAAGAAATTACTGACAATGCCTTTTCAAATAGAGAAGGCCTAGGTCAGAAGGCTTCTATCAGGGTCTGCCTTTATTCACTGAATCTTCATGCAACAAATAATGACGCCATGAATATAAATTATATTAATGCTTTATGATAGCGCATGGACACATGAATTTTTAGCCAAGGCAGAAACTATATTATCATATCATACCTGTATGATATTATAAGCAAACAGAGAAGACTCTGGTCAGACGGCTTCTATAGGAGCCGTCTGATCTGGGTCTACTCTGTTTGCAAATGCGTAGAAAACGTATTTATAGAGTAAAGCGTTAACCATTCCTCTCATGGTGACGTCTTTAAGCCTTTCGGCGCCAAATTTCGAATTGTCGTCTGCAATCCAAGTCTGTTAAATCATTCAGTAAAATAAGGCAATGAGATAAATGAATGCAAATTTCAAAGGAATAAAGCATATATATACATGTATATATATAGAAATAGAGATTGAGACAAATAGTGAAGTCCCTGATCAGACGCCGCCTTGAAAGGGCGGCGTCTGATCTGGGACTGCACAATTTGTCGTGTTGCATTTATGCGACTGCGGCAGTGAAAGGATTAACACCTCTGTAAACATAGTAGACCCAGATCAGACAGCTTCTTTAGGAGAGTTCAATTCACCGGCTGCACTATTTGCTTAGGAAATTATATCGATATGATCCTAGAGTCAATTATTACATTGCTCAATTTATATTATAAAACAAAGCTACAAAATATTCACCAAGGTCTTAATTCACACATTAACGATCTTAAGGGAAAAGGTTAAATATACCTGATAGAGTGTTGGCCCCTACCATATTGTAAAATCTCTCTCTCTCTCTCTCTCTCTCTCTGTCTCTCTCTCTGTGTGTCTCTGTCTCTGTCTCTGTCTCTGTCTCTGTCTCTCTCTGTCTCTCTCTCTCTCCATATATACACTCTGCACGATTAACACTGACTATTAAAATAAATATCTCTCTCTCTCTCTCCCTCTCTCTCTCTCACACACGTTCTCTGTCTGTCTGTCTGTCTGTCTGTCTCTCTGTCTATCTCTGTCTGTCTGTCTCTCTCTCTGTCTCTCTGTCTGCCTGTCTGTCTGTCTGTTTGTTTGTCTGTCTCTGTCTCTGTCTCTGTCTCTCTGTTTGTCTGTCTCTGTCTCTGTCTCTGTCTCTGTCTCTGACTCTGTCTCTGTCTCTCTGTCTGTCTGTCTATCTCTCTCTCTCTCTCTCTATCTCTCTATCTCTTTATCTCTCTCATCTCTTTCACACACGTTCTCTGTTCATTATTTGTCTTTCCTCTATTTTTTCGTCTCTTTCATATCAGTTGAAAGGTCATGCGTTTGAAGTACAGTGCAAATAGGGAAGATAACACAGGTTAGTAGAGTGTCAGGCTCGTTGACGCCATTTAATGGATCAATTTGAGGTTAAACAAGCCAATTGACACAAAATAAGTGTCAAACTCAAGTTTTACAAACTTTAACAAAATAAATCGCAGTCGTTTATCAGGGAAAATGTCAAGTTATGATATGATCATTACAGTAGAAGACAATGCAATGAATGAACGTATGGGTCTAGATGGTTGCTTTATGAGGGACGAAAGTAACACAAAACTCTTAAAGGAAATTGCTGTATATCTTTTGTCCTGCATTAAGTTACCATCTGTAGATATTAAAACAAGAATTAGACTTATTTCGTATGGTCTCTGTATACAGGTTTTATTGTACAGTAAAACCTCTCTATAACGACCACTAAATTACATCAAGTATTTTGTGATAAAGGCAGGTGGTTGCTTAAAGCAAGGTGAAATTAAAACAGAACGCTCCTATAGGAGCGTTCGCTTTTACTTTCACCTTGCTTTAAGCAGCCACCTGCCCTAATATACCAACTAATTAACACAATTTAGTGGCCGTTATAGAGATGTTTTACTGTACTTCAATCGATTATAGTAACAACCCCCCCCCCCCCCCCATAACCGGAATTCTAGTAGAGAAGAATTTAGATACTTTTAGGCAGATGGCTGTTTAATGCAGGGTGAAAGTCATGCGGAAAGCTCCCATAGGAGCTTTCTATTCTACATGACTTTCACCCTGCATTAAGCTGCCACCTGTCTCCAAGACTGAAATTTATACTAAATTTAACGTCCAGTTTAGAATGGTTCTACTGTATTGCAATGCTTGTCTGTAGAACTGGTCGTCCGCTTGTATCTTTACTCGTGTACTCCATGAATCTTCATTTAACTCTTTCGGCGCCAAATTTCTAAGTGTCGTCTGCAATCCAATTTTTGTTAAATCATTCGGTAAAATAAGGAAATGAGATAAATAAATGCTAATTCAAAGGGATAAAGCACATATATAGAACTAGAGATTCAGACAAAAAGTGAAGTTCCTGATCAGACGCCACCTTGAAAAGGCGGCGCCTGATCTGGGACTGCACTATTTGTCGTGGTGCATTTATGCGACATCGGTGGTGAAAGGGTAAAGAACTAATGAGATTATGAATATAAACAAAATAAATGCATATAATAGTCCCTGGACACACGATACATTGGACAATGCAGCAACTGTACAATGCGATCCATATAAGTTCATGAACAAACAGGGCAGACCCTCATCTGACGGCTTGCACAGAAGCTGTCTGATCTGGGTCTAATCTGTTGAAAAATGCAAAAAGGAGTGTCTATGGAGAAAAGCGTTTTACAAGAGTTGTTAAAAGACCAGTTGTGCTATTTCTTTTTTTAAAGTCAGTATGGAATGTCGAAACGATCATTCAGATCCAAAACGAAAAAGGTCACCAATAATTAGTCCAAAGGTCACCAATAATTAGTCCAAAGCAGTGAGTTAACTCCGTACAGTGATAACCTTGTCAAATAATTTCGACCTACAGTGACACGCCTCACTATCAAGATTAAAACTGTCAGGTGTATTGATTGTATCTAACCTTATGCACCCTTAGCAATTGTCGTCTGCAAATATTATAGTCTGCTTCAATCCCCAAAGTACTTTATTCCTTTATTTCTCTTAGAAAAAAGAGTGTTATAGTGTCTAACAGTTTGAATCCTGATGATGCTGGGCTTCTCGGCGTCTTATCTGGTTTCAACTGTTTGCAAAAGGTTATCACATATTCGCCAGCAGAATATTGAAGATTAACCCTTTCCTCCATTAATACACCTTTCTACGCCTCTGCAATAATCACTTCTTGAAACCATCGTGATAAATAGAGCATTTGCTCCTATGGGAGCAAATGATCTATTTACCACAATGGTTTCAAACTACAACATTCTCAATTTTACTTTTCTCTAGCAAATGCTCCTTTTGGATAGATTCATTCAAAGAGGATGAGTCTAAAAATAGCCTATTGGGGAAAGGGTTAAACAACCCAAAAATGTTTTGCAAACAATGAAGACCCAGATCAGCAACACATCTTCTTAACAGGCTTTGAACAGTTTGCTAGCCATCAGAACATGTTCTATTTAGTTGACCTGTGTTACAAACAAATACTTTAGAATTGTAGCTGACGACACATTGGTTTTGTAGACTTCAATTACTTAATAAATAAGGAGTTAAAGGGGCGAGTATTTCTCCTAATCGCGTTAACCCCTTCCCCGCCACCTTAATATTTTTTCCTTCATATAAACGCCATTTCATGCATTTGCCAACATAGTAGACCCAGATCAGACAGATCATCTCGCTAATGGAATTTTGAAAGATCTTTTTCTTTACGTTCCAACATGGCTACAATGTTTCACCTTCCATATTTCATTATAACTGTTTTGTCCATGAATATTCAGTAAGTATTGAAATTTGAAATAAATATAGAACAGGTAAAGGGTTCAAATAAATATAGAACAGGTAAAGGGTTAACCCTTAGCCCGCTACCTTAACCCTTATCCCGTTACCTTTCCTTATCCAGCTGTTAACGACATGGCTCCCATTTACAAACAATTTGGATCTAGAGAAAACGTCGAGTAACTCGGTACCTCATCAAGTTCTAAGCTGTTTGACACTCGGTCAGTAGTTACTTAAGAGCTTAATCGCACCAGAGGTAGCTTAAATTGCACCAGGTCTAAATTTCAGCGGATATTATTTCCTCATCCCTGAATTAAGTTAAACTTTAACTCGAAATCAAGGTTTTTCACTATAAGATTTGCTAAACATTTATTTTGTCTAATCAAAAGCCATGGTGTGTGACACCCCAATCGCGTTATGAAAAGAAACGTAAGAAAATGTCTGTTTGATTATTGAAGCACACGACACAATGCAGAATATTTAACTTTTTCGCTGCCAATGTCATATCTGTGATTACCTATGCAAACAGTTGGATGCAGATGAGAAGCCGAGTAACTCGGCGTCGCATGAGGTTCCAAACTGTTTCTTACTGTGACAATAGTAACGAAGAAAAAAATATATTAAAAAAACAAATGCAGCAGACGAAAAAATTTGGCAACGACAGGGTTTACCCTAAAACTATTTCACGCAATATGAATAAAACAGTGATAACCTTTGTATATTAAATGAGACGCCGAGTACTCTCGCACTGTCTGACACCATGCTGGTGTTTTTGATAAAGTAGTGTCTGTTTGAGGATCCAAGCAGACGGCAATTTTGCTAAGCCTGCTAACATTAACATAATGCCTTTTCACTTGTTCACAAACAGAGTAGACCACGATCAGACGGCCCTTGTAGGAGGTGTCTGATCAGGGACTGTTTTGTTTGCTTTAGAATTATTACAGTGGCTGTCCTGACCAAAACATTCATATGCCAAAAAACCCAGAACTGAATTAATATTCATGTCATGATATTCATTGGTAAAGGGCCAATATCCCTTACTCAATCTCATTCGACTTTTACAGTAAAGCCTCTCTTAACCGGAAATCCGGTTGAGAAGAATTTAGATACTTTTAACCAGGTGGCTGCTTAATGCAGGTTGAAAGTCATGCAGAAAGCTCCTAGAGGAACTTTTTGCATGACTTCCACCCTGCATTAAGCAGCCACCTGTCTCCAAGACCGATATTTATACTAAATTGATCGCCAGGTTTAGACAAGTTTTACTTGTATTTGCGAACGATGTAGACGCAGTATCTTCTCGTGGAATGGCTATCATTGTGTGAAAGAAAGAACTATACGAAGCGAACATGTATAATCATTTATCTATCAAACGTTAAGCATTCTATCAAACCATTTGTTTAAACGTTTGTTTCCATGCATATTGATTAGATTAATTTTGTAATATGATGATATAATGCAGAAATGTTTGGCTTTTACACAAAATGTAGAATCAGAACTATACTATTCCATGAGCAAACAGACAACTCCTAAAGATCTTTGTCTGAGTCTACTCTGTTAAGGAAGATGTCAAAATGTGTCTATATCAGGAAAAAGTTCAATCAACCCATATATTCCCGTATATAACTAAATGGACTTGTATAAATGGGTATTTGGAACGATACGACTAATTACAATAGGGTAGATTCTCTGTTCTCTTTTGGCGTAGAAGAACCCATAGTTCACATGCAAAGAGTTAATGCTTGTTCCGCTATTCTCGACATGATTCGCATTTTGAAATATCTTGGATCCAGATGAGATGCCGAGCTACAATGTGTCTCATCAGGATCCAAGCTGTTTGACACTCGGTTAATAGTTCAATATCAAAATCTTGAACGAATCGGGAGTAGTCAAATTGCACCAGGCCCAATTTTGAGCAGACATTATTTTCTTAGTATGGTAAGGGTTAACCTTTCGCTTGCTATTCACGTCAATATACCTACCTGTAAATAGTGAAGACCCAGATGAGACAGCTCCTGCAGGAGCTGTGTCATCAGGGTCTGCACTATTTACAAGTTGATTGTGCAACCAGTGCACTCCACAGCAGTGATTGCACAGCGAATTACTTGTAGATATATGATATATGTAATTATACTACAGGGCATGGGTAAAGAAGGAGAAACGTATTTTAAAATTTAGCAAGAGAAGGGTTAAATGAGAGCCCCGAACTTGAATGTTATGATTACTAATCGCGTGCGGAAAATAAAGGTTTCCCACGCGACACATACCCCTCTTAACTTCCCTACTGTTATCGTTTACTTGGGTTTTAGGGGTTTTCCTAACCGCAAGCTTTTCATGTGTCGCTTCCAATAGCATATCTGTAAAGACATATGCAACCAGTTTGGATCTAACTGAGACATCATGTAACTCTCAAACTGTTTGGTGCTGTGATTATAATTATATAAACAAGAAGAAGAAACAAAAATTAAAAAAAGAGAGAAATGAGCAAGCGACAAATTTTGCAGACGACAACATTAGCCAGTGAAAATAAATGACAGACGACACTAGTAAATCCCCGGAATTAACTTCCGTGTGGGTATCTATCTAAATTTAGATTTTAACATGGAGACCTCAATGAATATTAATTAGCGTCATCAATAAATCATACATCTATACGCGTGTTTGCTTCCAACGATAAAGAGTGTTGTGTTTGCTTCTAACGATAAAGAGTGTTGTGTTTGCTTCTAACGATGAAGATTGTTTTTGTCTGCTTACAAGAAAATGTAAAGTTCGACATGACGTTTTGAACTGGTTCAGCTTAAAAACTGTTTCCTAATGCATGTCGAGCAAATAGCTGGCCGCACGGAAAATAATGCAATATTACTGATATTGTAAATATTTATATGAAATATAGATATCACAAATACTTATAAGAACTACTGATATTATAAAAATTTATAAAAAATATTGATATCACAAATATTTATAAGAAACGCATATATTACAATATTCATAAGAACTATTGATATCACAAATGTTTATAAGAAAGATTGATATTATAAATATTTCAAAGAAATATTGATATCACCAATATCTATAAGACATATTGATATAATAAATATATTCAAAAGAAATATTGATATCACAAACATCTATAAGAAATATTGACATCATAAATATTTATTTGCTCAATTTCTATAATGGTACATGGATACAGCCTTTTAACATTGACAGAAACTGTAGAATCACACCATTGAACCGGGCTGGGCTTATTTGCTGTCTATTCAAATTGTTTGAATATTAGTTCACGGCATTCTCCAAATGCAAAGATGTGTGTTTTCTTCTTCTTTGTAAACTTGCTGCACGAGTAACAAACATTATCGCATGAGTCACGCCCCTTTACTTGATGAATATTCATGGGAGACCTCTCCAATTCAAAAAAAGAATTAAGGTTAATGATTGCGTTAAAAATATAATATAGTAAAACCCCGCTAATGCGACCACTTAAAAGAGGCATAGTTCCATTTGCTAGATGCAGGTGGTAGCTTAATGTAGGACAAAAGTAATGCAGAAAGCTCCTCTAGGAGCTTTCTGCATCACTTTTGTCCTGCATTAAGCAACCACCTGCTTACAAAGACATTTATGTTTATTTATCAAGTGGTCGCATTAGATGGGATCTACTGTATTAGAAAAAAATGTTGCCGTGGTAAACGTAGAAAAATTCACGCGATCTACCATCAATACAGTATAAGTTTCCGCTTGATAATGGTCAAAGGTCATCAGTTGCAGCAGAGTTTTCTACGCATTAGCTGCAAACAGTGTAGACCCTTATCGGAAGTGTTTACATGGTGAAATAAATGCATAAAGTTAAGAAATGAGTGTCCTGTTTTCAAAAATAGCGATTTGCTCCAAAAAAAAGAACTTTTCGCGTATAGCAGTCACCTGTTGTTTTTATAGATTCATACAGCAATTTAGTAATAAGTAATTACTTGAGATTATTACTTGAGTAATTAGTTACGAACTGATTACTAGATTTACTAGTTGAGTAATTAGTAAACTGGACGACATTTTTTTACCTTTAGCCTGCTGGGAAAATTAATTTACAGTCTTTTTGACCTACTACATTTTCGAAATTCGAGCTATAATCAATTTGTCTACCAAAATGCAATCAGGGTATCAAACAGTTTGGATCATGATGAGACGCCGAGTTACTCGGCGTCTTATCTGGATCCAAACTGTTTGCATAGGTATTCACTCATCCACCCATAGCAGGCTAAAGATTAATAACATTTGCAAATATAGGAAAAAAACCCTCGATATTACGAACACTCAAATACGCACAATTATTGATCTTTAACACAGGTGGCATGCGTTTTCTGTCCTGCATTAAACGGCAACCTACCAACAAAGACATACTTTCTTCATTACTAAAATTTCGTAGTATCGGGCTTTTACTGTAATGTGCAAACGTCAGTCAGATCGGAGTTAGGATCCATGGACTCGTTTGCTGCGAATTCGTTATAACCTATATAAACAGCTTGGCTCCAGCTGAGACACAAAGTAAGTCGGGATGTCTCATCAGGATCCAAACTGTTTGACATCCTGACTGAAGTTTTGTGGGAAAGCATAAAATAATGCAGCAAAGTCTCGCTAATACGTCCACTCAAATGAACTCTAATTCTGAAGTTTTAAAACAGGTGATAGCTTAATGCAGAACGAAAGTTATTCAGAAAGCTCCCATAAGAGTTTTCTGCATTACCTTTGCCCTGCATTAAGCAACGCCCTGCTTTTACAGATTCATATGTTAACCCTTCGCTTGCTATTCACGTCAATATACGTACCTGTAAACAGTGAAGACCCAGATGAGACAGCTCCTGCAGGAGCTGTCTCATCAGGGTCTGCACTATTTACAAGTTGATTGTGCAACCAGTACAATCCACAGCTGTGATTGCACAGCGAAATACTTGTACACAGTGAAGATATATGTAATTATACTATAGGGCATGGGTAAAGAAAGGGAAATGTATTTTAAAATTCAGCAAGCGAAGGGTTAATACACTATGCGGTCGCTTTAGCTAGTCTCTACTGTATTATGTATAGTCTACGACTAGTTCTGACAGTGGTTTGATATTTACTACCTCTGGGTATTATCAGGATCCAAACTGATTGACACGTGGATTTAATTTTGAAAATAAATACATAATTTTATATGTAACAGCTGATGTTGAAAATTTGAGATATTTGCAGATAAAATGCATTCAGACTATTAACCCATTTGCTCCCACGACCCCATATATATGGGACTTAGGCAAACAGTGTAGACAGTGTAATGCGGCGTCTGATCAGAGTCTACACAGCTTGCTGATAGGAAGTTCAAAATAAAACAAAACGAAACTGAAAATTTTGACCAGGCACCCCCTAGATAAAAAATGGACTAATTCAATATATAAGCATAGAAGAATCCACTGGTAGCAAATGGGTTTAAAGTTATGCAATAAACACGATCCCGTAGATTGGACATAGGCAAACACTGTTGATCCAGATCAGAGAGCTGCTAGAGTTACACTGTTGATCCAGATCAGGGAGCTGCTAAAGTTACACTGTTGATCCAGATCAGGGAGCTGCTAGAGTTACACTGTTGATCCAGATCAGGGAGCTGCTAGAGTTACACTGTTGATCCAGATCAGAGAGATGCTAGAGTTACACTGTTGATCCAGATCAGAGAGCTGCTAGAGGAACCCTTTGACACGGACTAAAACTGTTTATTGAACCTATAGATATCCATCCCAATAACCGTTTACCTCTAGCGATTTCTATAGATGGGACATATGCAAACAATCTTCACCCAGATGAGAGGGCTCCTGAAGAAGCTCCTGAACAATCCCTCTGATCTGAGTCAAGAGTGTTTGCTGAATCCATGCATGCATGTCTATGGTTTATACCAATATATTCTTTGCTTGCGATACTCCCTCAATATGACACATAGATGGGCTCTAATAGCTGATATGAACGAGATGACTGTAGATCATAGTGGTGCCTTTTGACACCTCCTTAAAGGTCACTTTAAGAAATCATTGTAATAAACACATCATTTGCTCCATGGGAGCAAATGCTCTATTTATAAAAATGGTTTCAAAGCTACACAATTCTAAAAAATGTTCCTTTGTCCAGTAATTGTTCCTTTTCAATGCTTTTTTCAAAGAGGTTCGGTCTAAATATAATATATTAGGTATTTGATTAAAGGATTATCTCTAATCATGTCCAACATTTGCAGAAACAGTTTGGATCCAGAACAAGAATGCTTGAACGAATCTGAAGTAAGATGAAATTGACAGCAGATCAGAGTCAGAGATGTCGTTATTGTTGCTTTGCAAGGATTAAAGTACACAGCAGCACGTCATCAGAAAACTGCATATTTGATTAGCTTCTACACAATATCTGATTAGGTTCTACACTGTAACTGATCAGGTTCTATACTACATTTGATTGGGTTATACACTATAGCTGATCAGATTCTATACTACATTTGATTAGGTTCTACACTATATCCGATTATCAGGTTCTACACTATATCTGATCAGGTTCTATACTACATTTGATAAGGTTCTACACTATATCTGATAAGGTTCTACACTATATCTGATCTTGTTCTGCACTATTTCTGATCAAATTCTACACTATAACTGATTAGGTTCTACACTATATCTGATCAGGTTCTACACTATATCTGATCAGGTTTTACACTATTTCTGATCAGGTTCTACACTATATTTATGATTAGGTTCTTCACTATATCTGATCAGATTCTACACTATATCTGATCAGGTTCTACATTATATCTGATCAGGTTTTACACTATTTCTGATCAGGTTCTACACTATATTTATGATTAGGTTCTTCACTATATCTGATCAGATTCTACACTATATCTGATCAGGTTCTACATTATATCTGATCAGGTTTTACACTATTTCTGATCAGGTTCTACACTATATCTGATCAAGTTCTACTTTATATCTGATCAGGTTCTATACTACATTTGATTAGGTTCTACACTATATCTGATCAGGTTCTACACTATATCTGATCAGGTTCTACACTATATCTGATCAGGTTCTACACTATATCTGATCAAGTTCTACACTATAATTGATCTGGTTCTACACTATATCTGATCAAGTTCTACATTATATCTGATTAGGTTCTACACTATAACTGATTAGGTTCTACACTATATCTGATCAGGTTCTACACTATATCTGATTATCAGGTTCTACACTATATTTATGATTAGGTTTTACACTATATCTGATCAGGTTCTACACTATATCTGATCAGGTTCTACACTATATCTGATCAGGTTGTACACTATTTCTGATCAGGTTCTACACTATATCTGATCAAGTTATACATGATATCTGATCAGGTTCTATACTACATTTGATTAGGTTCTACACTATATCTGATCAGGTTCTACACTAAATCTGATCAGGTTCTACACTATATCTGATCAGGTTCTACACTATATCTGATTATCAGGTTCTACACTATATCTGATCAGGTTCTACACTATAACTGATTAGGTTCTACACTATATCTGATCAAGATCTATATACTATAACTGATTGTCAGGTTCTACACTATATCTGATCAAGTTCTACACTATATCTGATCAGGTTATATCACTATAACTGATTAGATTCTACACTATAACTGATCAGGTTCTATCACTATAACTGATCAGGTTCTACACTATATCTGATCAGGTTCTATCACTATGTCTGATCAGTTTCTACACTATATCTGATCAGGTTCTACACTATGTCTGATCAATATCTACACTATAACTGATCAGGTTCTATCACTATAACTGATTAGGTTCTACACTATAACTGATCAGGTTCTACTTGTTGGTCGCTTAAGACAGGTTACTGTACTTAGAAGCTTCAGCGTACATTTATATGTAAATCTTATTGAATAAATATAATAACAGATTTTACGTGATAAAATGTAAATCAAAAGAATAGTATCCAGGCTTTATAGTCGCCATTTACAGTAAAGTTTTATAAACAAGCCGTTCAGCCGTCACGCATTTAATAAATGAGAGTACACGCGATAACTCGCGCAGGTGGAAACAGCACGCTTGTCATTTTACATCGCGTCAACTGCTCTAGCTGTCATTCCGTAATAAACAAAACATTAACATGCTGCGCTCTGCACTGTGTTTAGTAATTCTGTTTTATCTTCATTCTATCTTAATTGGAATAAGCTCAACGACCGAGGCTACTGAAAGGAAGTGCTTTAAACCGGTATTTATTTTTATCTATTTATCTTATCTTGTATTGATTTAATTAGCATCCCTCTATGCATGTTAACATTTTCCCTGTTCTATATTTATTCCAAATTTCAATACTTACTGAATATCCGTGGACAAAATAGTTATAATGAAATTTGGAAATAGGAATATTGGGGCCATTTTAGAAACTAAAGGAAAAGATCCATCAAATTATATTAGCAAACAGAGCAGGCCTAGATCAGACGGCTCCTATAGGAGCCGTCTGACCTGAGTCTGCTATGTTTGCAGATGCTTGAAAAGGCGTTTATACGAAGAAAGGGTTAATTATAACATAGGTATGGAAATAAGAGTAACCTATGTATTCAGATATTAACTAAGGAGAAAGCCCGTCCAGATTTATTTTGGAACACATCCATTATTTCATGCTGCGGTTTGGGGTGGGGGTGGGGGTGGGGGGGGGGGGGAGCAAACCACATATTTGCTGGTGTAAGCCATTACCATCGATGGGTTCAGCAAGCAGTATAGACCCTGATCAGAGGGCTCCTTCAGGAACCTTTTGTTCTGGCTCTATACTATTTTCTTATGTCCCTTTCCTCCATGAATATTCATGTAAGGAATAATGATGCCATGAATATTAATTAGATACTGTTTTATAACAGCATGTGATCATAGGAATTTTTGGCACTGGCAAAAAAAACTGTAGAATCATATCTACATCATATCATTTGCAAACAGAGCAGACCCTGATCAGACGGCTCCTATAGGAGCCGTCTGACCTGGGTCTACTCTGTTTGCAAAGGCGTAGAAAGGCGTATTTATGGAGTAAATGGTTAAAGGGGCCCTGGACAAAAATTGGTTAAGTGCCAAACTGTAGATTCATTACTGATTAATATTTATATCGTGAAGTTTATTGATTTTTGCATGTCTTGCATGCATATGTCAGATATAATATACATTTATATATATTGCTACATGTTTATTATGGAAAAATATGTAATCAAAACAAAACAATGTACTTTATGAAAATTAATGTATGAAATAATGAGATGATGAATGTGTATTAGCTGGGTTTTTAAATGGCTTGTGAGTACATGCTCGTTTGGCCATGACAGAAAATAGCAAACGTATCAGACTCTATTCAAACGGGTCTTACAGTAGCCGTTTGATCTGGATCTTCCCTGTTTGCCAAGGTGATAAAATGCGTATTTATGGAGTAAAGAGTGAAACTGAGCCATGCGACAAGACCAGCCCCGTTAAGGTATTGCAAGCAGTGTAGACAGATCGGGTTGACCAGTGTCTCCACTATTTGGCACGCACTTTCAGTTTTATTTATTATTCAGCAGAGCTGTAGTAAGAGGTCAAATGCTTCATACACAATGTATTCGGAGTCAATCTAAATGGTTTTGGTAGTCGTGAAAATTACATATAATAGGCGATTCTAATGAGTACCAACATGCTAGCATTTCGCGGAAAAAAGGAAGGAAATAGTTAATAATGACTATTAGTTTCAGGTTAATTTCCTTTATATTCTTCTTATCGTACTGCTCTGTGAAAAATGCTGATAAACAGTATAAATCCTGATATGATATCCTGTTTGTGATGCAGTAGCCAGTCCGGTTCTACAACGTCTGCAAAATTCACAGTGCTTTCATTTTCAAAGCGGTGCATGTAAACGAAAGAAATATAATAAGAGCCTCTCAAGCTACCAGCAAAAAGAGGTCTAGTACTGGGCCACAGAAGCAGTCGAAAGCTTAATACATGACGAACATTATACAGAAAGCTCCTACAAGGGCTGTCTGCATTACTTTAGTCTTGCATGAAGCAACCACCTACATGTATTATAAAAGGCACCAGAGTATATTCATCCTTCGTAGAAGGCTCCTATTGTAGAATACATGATAGTGCATAGATACCTATATAAAACTGCCATAGTACCAAGTTAAATTTGTCTGTCTTACTTTCTTGCACAACTTTCTTCGTGTCGAGGTTTTGCATAGTTTTAACAGTATTTCAATCATATCGCAACGTCCAGCTAAATTACTGGTGGAGGAAGACCCAAGATGTTACTCTGCATACGGAACAAAGAGCATTGTTTAGCACAGACTACCTGGGTAGAATCGCCAGCTGCAAGGCTTCTTCACATGAGAAATTCAAATACCCAGGACGGGGTTCGAATCACAACGGCGAAGGTTTAATCATAAATGCGTATTTATGGAGGAAAGAGTGAAACTGAGCCATGCGACAAGACCTGCCCCGTTAAGGTATTGCAAGCAGTGTAGACAGATCCGGTTGACCAGTGTCTCCACTATTTGGCACGCACTTTCAGTTTTATTTATTATTCAGCAGAGCTGTAGTAAGAGGTCAAATGCTTTATACACAATGTATTCGAAGTCAAGCTAAATGGTTTTGGTAGTCGTGAAAATTACATCTAATAGGCGATTCTAATGAGTACCAACATGCTAGCATTTCGTGGAAAAAAGGAAGGAAATAGTTAATAATGACTATTAGTTTCAGGTTAATTTCCTTTATATTCTTCTTATCGTGCTGCTCTGTGAAGAATACCCAGGACGGGGTTCGAATCACAACGGTGAAGGTTTAACCCTTTCCTCATATAAACGTGTTTTCACGCATCTGCAAACAGAGTAGACCCAGATCAGACGGCTCCTAGAGGAGCCGTCTGATCAGGGTCTGCTCTGTTTGCTAATAAAATTTGATATACCTGTTTCTTTGCTTTCTAAAATGTCTACAATGTTCCATCTTCCATATTTCTTTATAACTATTTTGTTAATGAATATTCAATAGGTATTTAAATTTGGCCTAAAAATAGAACAGGGAAAGGGTTAATTGATTGTCAGTCGAAGACTATAACCACTTGGCCACGGACTCCCAACTTCTTACAGAAGCTTCAAACTAATCTCAATCTTTATCATGCCGAAAAAACTGTCTACTCAAACTTTGATTTACTGCATTTTTTTCTTAACCATTTACTCCATGAATATTCATGTTAGATATAATGACGTTATGACTATTTATTGGGTTTGTTCTTAAAATGGCATATTGACAGTTTAACACATGAATTTTTGACCGAAACAGAAACTGTAGAATCCGATCTATATTCCATGAACAAACAGAGTAGACCCTGATCAGGCAGCTCCTATGGACAGCGTATTTATGGAGTAAAGCTTTAGTGAATCTATTGACCGCATAACGAACAGTTTGGGTCCTGATGGGTGCCGAGTCACTCTGCTTTTCATTAGGATCCAAACTGTTTGCAAACTAGAGTCAGGTCGTGATTAGCCTGATTAGGATCATTGCAGAACTTATAAAGCCTTTCACAGTCACAGCCTTAACTCTTTCACAGCAACAACTTTAAATCTTTTACCGCCACATCTTTAAATCTTTCACCGCCACATCTTTAAATATTTCACCGCCACAGCTTTAAATCTTTCATCGCCACAGCTTTAAATCTTTCATCGCCATAGCTTTGAATCTTTCATTGCCACAGCTTTAAATCTTTCATCGCCACATCTTTAAATCTTTAACCGCCGAAAGGCGACTCATAGGTCTTCTTGCCATTTGTGAATCAGTGATAAACTTTGCAAACAGTTTAGATCCAGATGAGACTCCGAGTAGCTCGGTCTCTCATCAAGATCCAAATTGTTTGAAAGTCCACTTATGGTTTTGAAAAGAAATTTAAGATACGTCTGCATTGAAACTTAAAACAGACAACAACGTTTGCTGACGATATTTATTTGACTACAACAGTGTTTGAGAAATAAATAGAACCGTATTTTCCTAGTTTCATAATGACACACAAAAAGGGCTATCCTATTTGTAGATTACAATATCCAAGTACACCACAGTTTGATGCATTGTATTTCTACTGCACAACTATTTCCAACCTTACCCCGCTATCCGCTACCTGACTTTGCAAACAGCTTCACTCCAAACGAATAACTCGGCGTCTCATCAGGATCAAAACCGCTAGATACTCAGTTAACCCTTTCCCTTCATACTGACGTCTTTTGACGACTCTGTAAACGTCACTTTGTGAAACCGTTGTGATAAATAGAATGGTTGTGATACCACAATGGTTTCAAACTACAAAATTCTAAATTTTTCTTTTTCTCTAGTTCATGCTCCTATTCGGCAGATTTATTCAAAGAGATTGTATCTAAAAATAGCCAATGACGTAATGGGTTAACAGTATCTCAATAGCATGCATGGATCAGAATTAGTCAAACTGACTTGATATTCAGATTTGACGAGACATTATCATCTTTTCACAGCGGGATAAGACTTAACAATGAGTCCGACCACAAACTTTGGTTTGAAATTACAGTGCGATTCCGGACTTTCAGATCTCTAACCATTATCACAGATTTGTTATCATGTATCCATTCACATTGTTCTGTAATAAATACACTGTTTGGGTCAAGAAACCTAGTAGAAAACTTAATATTGGGTTTTACATCTACATGTATATAATTAACTTCCATATGCATGATAAACATTAAAACTTAGAATAACAGTATTCTTTCTTCTCTCTCTCTCTCTCTCTCTCTCTCTCTCTCTCTCTCTCTCTCTCTCTCTCTCTCTCTCTCTCTCTCTCTCTATAATTGCGCCTGATGATCTGATGAAACGCGTCGCGCATTTTTAAGTTATTAATTAAAGATTTTAAAGCCATATAACATTTAGTCTTTTTTAATATATATATAGCCTTTCCGGTTGTATTCTATTGCCAGTTATAATATATATATATATATATATATTCTCTTTTCCTCTCTATCCCTCAAACTCTCTTACTTTATCTCTCTCTCTTCTCTCTCCCCTCCCTCCCTCTCTTTCTCTCACCTTTTCTCTCTCTCGCTCTCTTGATTTTGTTCTCTGTCTCTCTATATGTTTTCCCTTTGTCTCTCTCTATGCCTCTCTCTTTCTTTCTGTCTCTGTCTCCCTTTCTCTCACCGCAATGGAAGAGTTTTTCGTCATAAAAATCGTTGTCGTAATAGTAGTCGTGATCGTCGTTGCAGATGTAGTAGTCGTTACAGTGATTGTCGTCGTCGCAGTTGTAGCAGTCTTAGTAGCCGTCATCGTCTGAGTGGTAGTATTTGTCATAGTGCCCGTTTTGATCGCAGTTGCAGTAGTCGTCATTGTAGTGATCGTCGTGGTCGTCGTCACAGTTGTAGAGGGCATAAAAACTAAAAAAAAAAAAGACAAAACAAACAAGCTAACTGGCATTTGCAAACAGTGTAGACATTAGAGTCCCGTTTATTTACGACAATTTTCTGCTATAGCCGCAATTATCGTACATTCTCGTGTGCAGCAATAAAAGATAGCCTCGTACGACAGATACTATCGTAAGTACTAACGTACGATACGCAACTCCTGCAGATGCGATTTGTTGTTAGAAATGTCGTTAATCTTTAGTAAAAACGGATCACTGTAGATGCCCCATGCCCCATCCCACCCTCCTCTCTCCGACTATATACGGTGACTTTTCCCTTCAAACTTCTGTAGCAGAGAGGTCCCTATCTTCCAGCCATGTCAAGCTTTCCAAAGATCGCTATACTTTGCCGGGTTTTTTTCAGTTCTCGAGTTGTACTCACCTCTCATTTTATTTCTACAGATTGTTAGTCATTAACCATTCCCTCCATAGAAACGCATGTTCGCGTCTTTGCAAACAGAGTAGACCCATATCAGCAGGAGCCGTCTGATCAGTGTCTGCTCTGTTTGCTTATGAAATTGTAACATATCTGATTCTACAATTTCTACTAATACCAAAACATCTTGTGTATATATATGCCATCATAACCATAAAAAACTGCTAATAAATATACATTATTTCTTACATGAATATTCAGCAATAACATTGTCATGAATTATACTAAAGTATGCTTTGTGCATATCGACCTGATATTTAATCATTTAACCCTTTCCCTCGTACATTGTATATATCTTTGCAAACTGACTAGACCCAGGTCAGACGGCTCCTATAGGCACCGTCTGATCAGGGTATACTCCCTTTGCTTTATGACATTATTATAATATAAATATGACTCTACAGGTTCTTCCAATACCATAAAGTTCATGTGTGCCTATTCCATTATAACAAGAGTGTGTTTATGCCCCGACCTTTGACCCTGAAGGATGACCTTGACCTTTGACCCATGGACCAGGGAGTTGAACGCGACACATCGTCTTTGTGTGGTGAACATTTGTGCCAGGTTATTTTGAAATCCATTCACAGATAAAAAAAGTTACAGAAGGGACACGAAATTTAGGACGGACGGACGGACTGACAGACGGGCAGACGTACGGACGGACAGACGGAAGGACGGACAATTCGATTACTATATGCCCGCCGTTGGGGGGGGGGGATAAAAATAAGCTATTTAATATTAATTTTGATTGGACGGGATGTGATGCAAAAGAAATATAAAAATTATGCTGGTATAAATCTTTGACTTTAATATGTTAATCAAACTGCAGACGCTCATCAAAGTGCTGCTGGAGGATCCCTCTGATCTGGGTATACATTGTTTGGAATGTACAGGGTATACATTGTTTGGAATGTACAATGTATGGGGTGACAGCAGTTAACGGGCTAGCTTGAACATTCAATTCACATTCGAATCATATTTTCGCTCGTACTCACGATTTCTGATTTTTTCCACATGTTATTTATTCGACCTGTATATTTTGCAGGAAAATAGTAAAACCTCTCTGAACGGAATTTTCAAAGAAGCATCAATGGCAGTCTATAAAACAGGAGACACCTTAACCCTTCGCTTGCTGAATTTTAAAATACATTTCTCCTTCTTTACCCATGCCCTGTTGTATAATTACATATATCTACACTGTGTACAAGTATATCGCTGTGCAATCACTGCTGTGGTGTGCACTGGTTGCACAATCAACGTGTAAATAGTGCAGACCTTGATGAGGTCTTCACTATTTACAGGTAGGTATATTGACGTGAATAGCAAGCGAAGGGTTAATACAGCGTGAAAGTCACACACAAAGATTCTTTGGGAGATTTCTGTTTGACTTTCACCATGCATAAAGCAGCCACCTGCCTACAGATTCTCTTAAATGTATGCAAAATCAGACGTAAACCATGTCAGTAAAATAAAATAACATTGTACATAAAATACTTTTGTGCTTCCCACAATTGCAGTAAATGCATATTAATCCAAATTTCGGAACCGCCCCAAGTAAACATATGGAGGACGATCAACGCCAAAATTGCATCATGCTTTGTGGCATTTCAGTTTGCTTCATTGTAATTGCATCATGCATTGTGGCATTTCAGTTTGCTTCATGATAAATGCATCCTGCATTGTGGTGTTGAACAATTTGCTAAACGATTATTGCATGTCAAGATGGGAGTCCTTCTTTCATTGAAGTTTCTTCAATGACACATGACCCAATGCGGTAAGCCCATAGCAACAAGCATAAAGCCGAACGACGAACGCCGAAGGCATAATGCACTTCAGCCGAACTCGCCATATAGGTGGCGCTGCATGTAAAACTAATCAAACTACTGAAAGTACTGAGGATGGATTCAACGTAGATCGAATTAAATGTTTGGTTTGGTTTTTAAATGTTGTTTTGAGCGAAAAAAAAGAACATTATTCGGACGTGTGGGTATGGGGGGGGATTAATTATTTAAAAAAGATGTTGCCTTTGGTGCAATTTTATTTGTTGCTTTTTTATGTCCGTCTGATCAGGGTCTGTCTTGTTTGCTGATGGTCTGTCAAGGATATCATTCTGCATAGTTTGCCCTGATAAAATTCACGTGCCCATATGCTATTTCATTGTCATTATTTTTCACATGAATATTCATTGAGTAAAGGGTCAACTGTGTAGTACCCTGATCGCCGATGTGTGATAGACCACGCGTGGATCATGTACGGACCGTCTGATCAGGATCTGCTCTGATTGCTAATTGAATTTCATTCATCTGTTTATTTAGAATTTCTGAATGACTTCAATGTTCCACCTTCCATATTTTCATTATAATTTTTGGTCCATAAATATTCTGTATAGGTATTGGAATCGGGACTAAATATAGAACAGGGAAAGGGCTAAGATTACATGTATAAATATAAACATGTCTAATATATCATAAAATAGAATATTTTTTATTAGAATTATATTGGGTTTGAGAAATACATTACATTACATTATTTTCATTTTGTGTACAATATACTTATAATATGTTTACTAACCCTTTCTCTCATGTTAACATCTTTTCACACATTTGCAAACACAGCAGACCCAGATCAGATGGCTCCTATAGCAGCTGTCTGATCAGGGTCCGCTCCGTTCGTCAATAGAATTTGAAAGATGTTTCTTTACTTTCTAAAATGGCTACACTGTCCCACCTTCCATATTTCATTATAACTATTTTGTCCATGAATATTCAGTAGGTATTTAAATTTTGAATAAACATAGAACAGGGGAAGGGTTGAAAATAAATTAAGATATGAATAATAATAACTCACGAAGGTGTAATGAAAATATCTGAAATTTTGAACATTGAATACTTTATTTAACGAGGGTAGCTAAATTAGTCATAATGACTAATCTACCTTGAGGCCCTCAAAACAAGCATTTCATACAAAATACAAAACAGTAAAACACAGATCTATATACACAAGAAATAAATGTTCAGAAGTTCAGTAATGTTGCGTCTGGATAATTAATAAATGTTGTCTGCTTCAATTTGTAGATTTATTCTTTATGGACACGCATTTGGATCCTGATAAAACTCCGAGTAAAATGGCGTCTAATCTGGATCCAATCTGTTATCATAGATTTGATTTGCCACTAGCATCCAAATAGTTAATATAAAGCTATAATATATAAAGTATTGCACATAAAAAAATGAAATGCATAAATGACATCTGACCCCGATTCAGGTGGATGAATGCACGCGCTATTAAAATCACATATTTGTGACGTCATTTACTCACGCTGTAATTATTATAAATACGAGAAAATATTTTTGCTCAATACTAGTTAATCTAAAATGATCTCTGCTTCAAATTTTTAAAAATGCAAATAGAGAGTAAACTAATTGAACCTGATGAGACTTTGAGTTATTAACGATATAGATTAATATATTCTTTCTGAAATTCAACCAATTTGCCCAGGGAGAGGGTATACATACTTTTGTGCATGCCCTTATTTAGATCTACATTGTTATATGTTTAAATTTCATTTACATTTTCTTAAATTTTCTTCACTTGAGGTCCTCTACAAAAGTTACATAAATTATGCCCCTTGTGTCAAAATTGGTTCACCCCAGGACCGGCTAGTTTTCTATAGAAACACATAGTGAAAACTTTGAAAATCTTATCATCTGATTGTCTGGTGAGCGATGTCAGGGCCTTTCAGACCCTCTTGTTATTATTATTCTTCTCCCAGCAGTAAATACCCCCCCCCCACACACACACACACACACACACACTCTCTCTCTCTCTCTCTAATGTAATGGATCAGTAACCCTTCTATTTTTTGTGTGTTTTTTTAAATCCTTCTATTTCTATGTCTTCATAGCGTTTTCCTTCTTTACCTATGTATTCGGCAAATCACTTCAGCATTTTAGTCCGAGCTGACTAGAGTACGACAAAGACCGGGGCGAAGATGGAACAACGAACCACGCATCAAGCATCAAGCACCAAGCACCAAGCGCTAAGCAAATAGCACAAAGAATATGCTCCAAAGAAGTTTAAACAATGAAACACATTATTTGACGTTATTATAATCAATAAACAAGTTTACAGAAGGTCAAATGTCGGATCGAGGAAGAAACTTTAAAGAAAGAAGAAAGCACATCGTGACATGCAATAATCATTTAGCATAATGCATTTAACATGAAGCAAATTGAAATGCCACAAAGCATGATGCAATTTTGGCGTTGATCGTCCTCCATATAAACATGCAAATTATTTAGTTCAATGTTGACCGATACAAGTGAACGTTATGTACAGACTGAAATAAAATCATATCACCCTATGCGTATTGTATCTATTCGTATGCAGAATTTGACTTATATCGATTGAAAGTAGACCAAATAATTTGCATGACTACTGAGTATCGGTTTCGACATTTGGTTAAGTATTTATGGATGTTTCTTGATCAATAGTCCAGTGTAGGTACAGTAAAACCTCTCTATAACGACCACTACATTTGTGTTAATTAGTTGGTATTTTGGGCAGGTGGGTGCTTAAAGCAAGGTGGAAGTAAAACAGAACGCTCCCATAGGAGCGTTCTGTTTTACTTTCACCTTGCTTTAAGCATCCACCTGCCTTTAACACAAAATACTTGATGTAATTTAGTGGTCGTTATAGAGAGGTTTTACTGTATATCACTAAAGGAATAGAATACTGATACTAACATGTGTTGGGTAGATACGCATCAAAAGTGGTTTTTCCCAGAACAGCTCATTTATTTCGTCGCCAAACCTTATTTTGAGACCACTCTTTAGAGGATATGTCTAATAATTGCCACAAAATAGGGTTCTAAAGGGTTCACAAGAATAGTGTTTGATGAAGAAATGAAGTAATTGCACTATACCCAATTACCCTCCCCTCATACAGACGCCTCTTCACACTTTTGAAAACAGAGTAGATTCAGATCAGAGGGTTCCTGTAGGAGCCTTCTGATCAGGGTCTGCTCTGTCTGTTTATGGATTTATAATAGATCTTTTAAAATATTTTTATCGGGACAAAACGCTCAGGACTGTGTTCATAATTATGTCAGTATACAAAAGCTCATAGTAGTAAATACCCATGGTGTCATTATTTCTAAAATGAATATTCATGGGTAAAGTTGTTAATGCATGCCTCTGAGGTTATCTGTGTCACAGACGAGCTGACACATGTATATTATTCTATTGTAGAACCGGCGTGAATATAGTATTCAAAGATTGGGCAACTGTAAGTTATATTTCTTAATATATTTTGTAACCATTTACACCCGATAAATATTTAGGTAAAACTTACAAAGAATGAACAAAACAAATAGTTTTTACTATTATGGCATGCCAGCAAGAAAAGTTTTGGCTCTGATAAAAACTGTAAATAAGATCTATATAATTCCATCAGAAATCAGGGTACATGCTTATAAAACGTTTAGTTGAGTCTGAGTTCGTTCTCAAGTTTTTGATTGGTCAGATTTGAGCCTCTGGCTCAAATCTGACCAATCAAAAGCTTGAGAACTCAAGTCTGACCAATCAGAAGCTTGAGAACGAAACTCAGACTCTACTAAAAACTTTATAAGCATGGACCCTGAGCATACCTCAAGGAGTGCCTTTTCACGCCTTTGCAAACGGAGGAACCCGGAACAGATGGACCCTTTAATACATCTAATAATAGTCTGCACTGTTTGCTAATGAAATCATATACATCTGATTATATACAGTTAACCCCTCTAATGCGACCACCAAAAAAGGGCATAATTCACAGTGGCAAAGACAGGTGGTAGCTTAATACAGGGCGAAAGTTATGCAAAAAGCTCCTATAGGAGCTTTCTACACAACTTTCGTCCTGCATTAAGCTACCACCTGCTTATGAAGACAGCCAAGTTTGCACATTAAGTGATCGCATTACAGGGGTTTTACTGTAGGTTATGCTAAGGCCAAATATTCCTTTGTTTATATGCCGAATTAAAACATATTCTAATTAATGTTATTGTTAGATATTTGTGAAGTAAAGGGTTAATAAACTGGTTTATGGCAAGGTGATATGTTGGACAGTAGAACCTGTCTTAAGGGACCCTAAAAAATAGGTCCAATCATGGTTCCGTAAGGCAGGTGGTAACTTAATGCAGGTCAAAGGTAATGCAGAAATCTCCTATAGGAGTCATCTGCTTTACTTTATTCTCTGCATTAAGCAACCACATATTTTAAGGCTCCTATATTCAATAAATGAACGGTCGCTTAGGACAGGTTCTACTGTATACAAGGTCTGCCATATAACTACACAGCCCTCATATACACGCATCTAGAGGCACAGTGGCGTATTACTTCAGAAATATTTCTACAAGAATTCATGACTTCATGAATATCCATTTAACTGGGTTTTTTTAACCCTTTACCGTATAGACTATCTTTAGATACAACCTCTTTGAATAAAACTACCGAAAAGGATCATTAACTAGAGAAAAGGATTTCTTTTAGAATTTTGTAGTTTGAAACCATTGTGATAAATAGAGCATTTGCTCCTATAGGAGCAAATGCTCTATTTATCACAATGGTTTCATAAAGTGACTTCTACAGAGTCGTCAAAAGTCGTCAACATGCGGGAAAGGGTTGACCACTAATAACAGGATCTGTTTATCAAGTGGAAAGTGTAGAAATGTTTTACATATATGTATGTCATAAGCAAACAGAGCAGACCCTGATCAGACAGCTCTTACAGGCAAAGACATGAAAATGTGTCTGTATCAGATTAAGGATGACCCAATTATCTATATATTATCTAAGGAAAACCTGACTAGATCGTATTCTGGAATCCGTCCATTTTTTTCCTGTTCAGGGATACAGCAAACAAAATATTTGCTGGTATAAGCGATTGACATCGATCCGTTCAGCAAACAGCGCAGACCCTTTCAAAAAGGGATTTTTGTTAACATATCTGACAATGTACGGTCAGTTTCCAGTTTTACATCATGAATATTAATGACGCCATGCATATTTATTAGTTGAACACGGACATTTTTTGCCATGGTGGAAGCTATAGAATCAAATCTATATCATTCAATAAGCAAAGAGAGCAGAATCTGATCAGACAGCCAAGGCAGAGGCTATCTAATCGTGGTAATCCGTTTGAAAACACGTAAAATGAGTCTTTATAAAGTACAGTAAAACCTCTCTATAACGACCACTAAATTGTGTTAATTAGTTGGTATTGTGGGCAGGTGGTTGCTTAAAGCAAGGTGAAAGTAAAGCAGAACGCTCCTATAGGAGCGTTCTGTTTTACTTTCACTTGCTTTAAGCACACACCTGCCTTTAACACAAAATACTTGGTGTAATTTAGTGGTCGTTATAGAGAGGTTTTAGTGTAAAATGTTAATTACGAACTGGTATCAGACTGAATTGACAACACTGCTTTAAGTTGACGGGTATATCCACTTACACATACTCCCAAAATTCCATCTCACAACTGACACATATGATCTCTTTTTTTGTTTGTTTCGATACTATAAGATGTCGATGGCCCGTCAAGATGCAATCCAGACTGGTCGCCTGATGCACCGTCTTCCCCTAGCCTTGTCTACAACTGCAATACCGGAAGTGTCGAGTTAAGGTGGAGAGCCAATAAACGTAAGTTCATTCGACATTTCTATAATACATCTAACTTTTAAATATGACCGTATAGTCTCACTAAAGCGAACACATAATTGAGTTAAACAAGAGTCCGTAAAAGCAGGTGGTTACTTATTGCAGGGCAAAAATAATGCAGAAAGCTCCTATGGGAGCTTTCTGCATAACTTGTGCCCTGCAGTAAGCTACTGCTGTTTTAAAAATATGTCATTCTTCTACTTTTAAGTTGTATTGTCGATAGTTAACTGTAATACGTATCCGAACTAATATATGCTATTATGCTGTATCAGTTGTATATCCGAGCTATTACCTGCTATTATGCTGTATCAGTTGTATATCCGAGCTATTGTCTGCTATTATGCTGTATCAGTTGTATATCCGAACTATTATCTGCTATTATGCTGTATCAGTTGTATATCCGAGCTATTATCTGCTATTATGCTGTTTCAGTTGTATCTACCCCAACTCCGATCTGTCGTATTTTCATCTTGGTTTTTTTTCACGCCGCTTCAACAATATTTCAGTCATATCGCTAGGTCTAGCTACTTACAGATGGAGTAAGACTGCAGAGTGTTTCCGTGCACGGAAGAAACTTCATTATTCCGTGCACAAAATAACCACCGACCTACCGTAAACCATCTGGAATGCATCCTCACATGAACAATCCTAATGCCAGACAGGTATTCGAAACGCAGCGGTGAGGGATTAAGTGAATGGCAGTCGCAGACCATAACCACTCGGCCACGGCACTTGGCGTTTCGTGAGAGCAGTGAGGGGCTACTAGACTGACAGTCGCAGACCATAACCACTCGGCTACGGTGCGTGGCGTCTCATGAGAGTAGTGAGGGGCTACTAGACTGACAGTCGCAGACCATAACCACTCGACCACGGCACTTGGCGTTTCGTGAGAGCAGTGAGGGGCTACTAGACTGACAGTCGCAGACCATAACCACTCGGCCACGGCTCATGGCGTTTCGTGAGAGCAGTGAGGGGCTACTAGACTGACAGTCGCAGACCATAACCACTCGGCCACGGTACTTGGCGTCTCATGACAGCAGTGAGGGGCTACGTGACTGACAGTCGCAGACCATAACGACTCGGCCACGGTGATTGGCGTCTCATGAGAGCAGTGAGGGGCTACGTGACTAACAGTCGCAGACCATAACCACTCGGCTACGGTGCGTGGCGTCTCATGAGAGTAGTGAGGGGCTACTATACTGACAGTCGCAGACCATAACCACTCGACCACGGCACTTGGCGTTTCGTGAGAGCAGTGAGGGGCTACTAGACTGACAGTCGCAGACCATAACCACTCGGCCACGGTACTTGGCGTCTCATGACAGCAGTGAGGGGCTACTAGACTGACAGTCGCAGACCATAACCACTCGGCCACGGTGCTTGGCGTCTCATGAGAGCGGCGAGGGGCTACGTGACTGACAGTCACAGACCATAACCACTCAGCCACGGTGATTGGCGTCTCATGAGAGCGGCCAGGGGCTACGTGACTGACAGTATCAGACCATAACCACTCGGATACGGTGCTTGGCGTCTCATGAGAGCGGCCAGGGGCTACGTGACTGACAGTATCAGACCATAACCACTCGGCCACGGTGCTTGGCGTCTCATGAGAGCGGCCAGGGGTTACGTGACTGACAGTATCAGACCAGAACCACTCGGCCACGGTGCTTGGCGTCTCATGAGAGCGGCCAGGGGCTACGTGACTGACAGTATCAGACCATAACCACTCGGCCACGGTGCTTGGCGTCTCATGAGAGCGGCCAGGGGCTACGTGACTGACAGTCTCAGACCATAACCACTCGGCCACGGTGCTTGGCGTCTCATGAGAGCGGCCAGGGGCTACGTGACTGACAGTCTCAGACCATGACCACTCGGCCACGGTGATTGGCGTCTCCTGAGGATCCAAACTATTTGACACCTGAATGGAAGACACACTGTTTCGATTTCTGAAAACATTTCCAATGCTACATGTGCACCATTATCCTGGCGATCGTGACCTGGCTGATATTATCGTGACCTGGCTGATATTATCGTGACCTGGCTGGTATTATAGTGACCTGGCTGATATTATCGTGACCTGGCTGATATTATAGTGACCTGGCTGATATTATCGTGACCTGGCTGGTATTATAGTGACCTGGCTGATATTATCGTGACCTGGCTGGTATTATCGTGACCTGGCTGATATTATTTTGGGGCATTTAGGGATTGAACGGGACAAATAGCGAATAACACGTATACCTCCTCCTCGTAGAACTCGTGCACATCCTCTTCCTAGAACTCGTACACATTCTCTTCCTCGTAGCACTCGTACACCTCCTCCTCGTTGAACTTGTACACCTCCTCTTCGTAAAACGCTTACACCTTCTTCGGGTAGAACTCGTACAACTCCTCCTTGTATAACTCGTACAACTCCTCCTTGTATAACTCGTACAACTCCTCCTTGTATAACTCGTATATCTCCTCCTCATAAAACCCGTACATATCCTCCTTGTATAACTCGTATATCTCCTCCTCATAAAACCCGTACATATCCTCCTTGTATAACTCGTATATCTCCTCCTCATAAAACCCGTACATATCCTCCTTGTATAACTCGTACACCTCCTCCTCATAAAACCCGTACATATCCTCCTTGTTAAACTCGTATATCTCCTCCTTGTTAAACTCGTATATCTCCTCCTCGTAAAACCCGTACATATCCTCCTTGTTAAACTCGTACAACTCCTCCTTGTTAAACTCGTATATCTCCTCCTCGTAAAACCCGTACATATCCTCCTCGTATAACTCGTATATCTCCTCCTCGTAAAACTTGTACACCTTCTCCTCGTAAAACTCATTCACCTATTCCAAAATAGAACTCGTACACAGAACTCGTACAACCCCTTTTGGTAGAGCTGGTATATCTTCTCCTCGTAGATCTTCGTAGAAATTGTACACATACTCCTCCTAGAACTCGTACACCTACTCCTCCTAGAACTCGTACAACTCCACCTGGTATAACTCGTACACCACCCCCTCGTAGAATCCGTAATATCTTTTTCGTAGAAATCACAACCTACTCATCGTAGAACCTGTACACCTGTTCTTGGTAGAACTCGTATACCTAATTCTTGTAGAACTCGTACCCCCCCCAACCCCACCACCCCCACCACACCACCACCACCCTAGCCACTCGGCGCAAACAGTGTATAATTCGACCACTTCCTCGAAGCTCGGCACAAAGAATGTAGAACTCATGCACCTCCACTTCACGACTCGGCATAAACAGTGCACAATACTTACACTAGTTTTCTTCTTCTTCATCATCATCTTCTTCTAATAATAATAATAATAACAACAATAATACAATGTATAAATATTATTATTATAATTTCTACTATTAATATCAATATTATTAATTTTAGGATTATTATTATTATCATTATAAAGTTATTATCATTTATTATCATGATTATGATTATTATGATGATTTTTATTATTATCATTATTATTATTATTATTATTATTATTATTATTATTATTATTATTATTATTATTATCATCATCATCATCATTATATTTTACAACAGATTTTCTCAGTCAGTTAGGAGGTTTTTTACTTCACGTTGAAAAAGAAATTAATGGACCTCGAATTTCCACATACTATCTACAAGTCAACGTAACAGAAAAACAGACAAAGCGGGTTCGTACAGTCTTATTTACACATTAGACCGTTTGCTGAAAAGTACATGAACGATGACCTGCGACAGGTTAGTCTGAGATCTATGCGTGCGTGCGTGCGTGCGTGCGTGCGTGCGTGCGTGTATTTTTGAGCGAACTGTAACAATAATTACTTCTGTGCGATCATTCAGGTTTTTGTGGAATTAGGGAGTTTCCAAATGGACCTAATTGACCAACTGTGATGGCATCGTATTCTTTTTAAAAGTCTTTCTCACATTTGATTCGGAATAAACCCCAGTCAAAAGTACCAAATAGTTTGAATCCAGATAAGACACCTATTGATTTAGCGTCTCATCTGGATCCAAACAGTTTCCAAAGCCAATCACCCATTTGTCCATTAAAATGAAATGTGTTAATTGCGGTGATACAATAGAAGCTGCCTATAACAACCACTTAATGAATATGCATGAATGTTTAACCCTTCCCTCATATAAACGTCTTTTCACGCATTTGCAAACAGAGTAGACCCAGATCAGACGATCCCTAGAGGAGCTGTCTGATCAGGGTCTGCTCTGTTTGCTAATGATTATTATATGCCACAACCGTAAATTAATTAATATATGTACATATAGTTTAATTTATCCGCATCAATTGGAACTGCATAGTTCATTCTCCTACATTAGAATGATTAAAAATTGTCGACAACTTTTTAACAAATTACTTCAGATAAAGTAGATAAATTAAGTATCAGTATGAAGCACAGTGCTTCTACAGTGCAGTGCTTTCTACAGTGCTTTATATGTGCTTTCTAATTTGGTAAGAAGACCTTTACCGTTTCCCACAATGACCATGTATGCATGTTGTATTGCATAATTGTATGTTATTTAACGAGGTACCTGATTGTGTACAAGTTGAATAAAAGTATGCTCTGTTCTGTTCTGCTAATAGAATTTGATAGAACTGTTTCTATACTTTCTAAAATGGCTACAATGTTCCACCTTCCATATTCCATTTATAACTATTTTGGCCATGAATATTCAGTAGGTATTGAAATATGTAATAAACATATAACCGGGGACGGGTTAAGCACATTTAGTTGTTTAAGCCGTTTAGTCCATATACATGTAGACACTGTGCAATGACAGAATCTCCTGTAGGAACTATCTGATCTTGGTCTACTCTGTTTGCAGAGGCGTTAAAATGCATATCTATGGGGTGAAAAGTTAAACATGAATAACAAACTGTAGAGAGTCAGAACTGAAACAAATCAGCAAACACAACAGACCCTGATCAGACATCTCCTACAAGGGGGACGTCTGATCTGGGTCTAAACCGTTTGAGAAATGTTGAGGAAATGGTGAAAAGCTCACGGGATGCCTGCAAGTAACTTCGTGCAAATATCAGTGCAGAGACATGGTCCTGTTTTGATTTATTTCAGGAACATTTCAGCTATCGATGCTTTGACGTAACATCTGTCAATGTACTGAACATTTGGATTTGGACTCTGTCAAGAAGAATGGAAAAATGCAAGAAAGTTTTCAGATCTATATTTATTCACCAAGGTAACTACATAAGTGTTCAGATCTATATTTATTCACCAAGGTAACTACATAAGTGTTCAGATCTATATTTATTCACCAAGGTAACTACATAAGTGTTCAGATCTATATTTATTCACCAAGGTAACTACATAAGTGTTCAGATCTATATTTATTCACCAAGGTAACTACACACAAGACTCGTACGGTAGAACCTGTTCTAAGCGGTCATCCATGTATTGAACACAGGGTTATTAAAAATCAGGCGGTTGCTTAATGCAGGGCAAAAGTAATGCAAAACATTTTTGCATTACTTTTGACCTGCCTTAAGCACCCACCTGCCTTACATGCCCTTAATAAGACCTCTTTTTCATGGTTCTACTGTATTAAAGGATCTACTGCATTATTTTCTTTTATCCTTTTGACAAACATTCACCATGAATGAAGTTTCTATTTAGGTCAGAGGTAAGATGTGTTCAATAAAACACTAAAAAAGAATAACTCCTTTAACCCATTCCCTGTTCTGTATTAGGGCCAAATTTCAATACCTACTGAATATTCATTAAAAACAATAGTTATAAAAATATGGAAGGTGGAAGATTGTAGACATTTTACAAAGGAAAGAAACAGATCTATCAAATTATATTAGCAAACAGAGCAGACCTTGCTCAGACGGCTCCTCTAGGAGCCGTCTGATCTGAGTCTACTCTGTTTGCAAATGCGTGAAAATACATTTACATAAGGGAAAGGGTTAATTTCTCCATCAATGTTGTGACCACTCTTTATAACCGTATCGAAGAGAAAGTGGTAACAACATAGGTATGGTCGAGATAGTGACGATTTTAGTACAGTAAAACCCCGCTAATGTAACCGCCTAAAAGAGGTATAATTATGGGTGCTAGATGCAGGTGGTAGCTTAATGCGGGACAAAAGTAATACAGAAAGCTCCTAGGGGAGCTTTCTGCATTACTTTTGTCCTGCATTAAGCAACCACCTGCTTATAAAGACACCCATGTTGATTCATTAAGTGGTCGCATTAGAGGGATGGTCGCATTAGAGGGGTTCTAGTGTATCTGACTACGCTACTTTACTATTGTTCTGACAGGCGGTAGCAAGTGATACAGAATCAGGATGCTATTATTTCTATCTGCGCCGTTACAATAGAACCTGTCTTAAGCGGCAATTCATTTATTGAACACACGAGTCTTAAAAAACAGGTGCAGTAAACTCTCTATAACGGCCACTCAATTACATCAAGTATTTTATGTTAAAGGCAGGTGGCTGCTTAAAGCAAAATGAAAGTAAAACAGAACGCTCCTATAGGAGCGTTCTGTTTTACTTTCACCTTGCTTTAAGCAGCCACCTGCCCTAAATACCAACTAATTAACACAATTTAGTGGCCGTTGTAGAGAGGTTTTACTGTGGTTGCTTGACAAATGTATTGCAAAACGCGTCTGTAGGAACTTTTTGCATTACTTTTGAATTGCATTAAGCTACCACCTGCCTTTCAGACCCATACTCAGGCCTCTGTTCCATGGTCGCTTAACCCTTTCCTTCATATAAAAAAGGGCACACAGAGTAGACCAGATCAGACGGCTCCTATATAGGATCAGGGTCTGCTCTGTTTGCTAGTAGAATTTGTTTCTTTACTTTCTAAAATGACTTCAATGTTCTACCTTCCATTCTTCATTATAGCAACATGTAGTTTGACTATAAATATTCAGTAGGTATTGAATTTGGGATAAATATAGATCAGGAAAGGCGTTAAGACAAGTTTCACTGTAGTTTGAATGTATTCTCGAAAACGATCGTTTCAAATACAATACACGATCACACGAAAATCAATACCGTTAAGTCTCTCCAAATAGGACTTTTAAAGATAGTGTCAGTGCTGATCTTTTAACCCTTTCCCTGATGAATATTTATGTAGGAAATAATAATGTTTTGGATCAGGCAGAAGCTGTAGAATCAGATCTATATTACACCATAAGCAAACAGAGCAGACCCTGATCAGACGGTTCCTATTGGAGCCGTCTGATCTGGGTCTACTCTGTGTGCAGATGCGTCAAAATGCGCTTACATAAGGGAAAGGGTTTAGACAGGTGGCAACTAAATGCAGATTGAGAAGGAGATTAATACATGTATATTACTTTTACCTTGCATTAAGTAGCTACCTGCCTAAATCGGTCGTTATAGAGAGGTTTTACTGTATTTGGAAATAATATTGCTACATCAGACACTCTGGTTTTGTACTTCTGTCATAACATTGTTATATCAGAAACAATGTAGGTGTAACGTTTGGTTATAGAATGTTTTATATCAGATAAGCTGCCTGTGGAAATATCACTGTTATATTAGACAATGTGGTTGTTTATTTAGGTAATAACGCTGTATTTTCAGAAAAGTTTAGATGTTCTGCTAAGATGTGCGTGTGTAAGTCTATGGTGACTATCCAGCCCGTCATTAGCCATGTAGACCAGTCAATTCATGGGATAATCACGGTAACCAACCTGCCTGCCGGAACACCGGTTACTGTATCATTGGAACAAGACAATGGCACCGTTCACCAAACTTGGGAAACGGTCTGGACCAAAAATCAGGTACCCGTCTGTGAAAAATGATGTCTCCTCAGGGTTTGGTCTGGTGTAATGTGGACTTCTTCGATTAGATGAAACTATTAACCGGGTGTCAAACATCTTGGATTCTGCTGAAATGTGCCTAGTTACTCGGCGTCTCGTCTGGATTCAAGCTATTTGCAAATGCAATTGAGGTAGCGAATTTTTACGGTCTGCACTGAATGCTGAACCCACCGATGTCAATGGTTTATATCAGCGAAGACTTAGTTTGCTGTGTCGCCTCCATATGAAAAATGGATGGGTCCCAGAGTAAGATATGGACGGGGTTTTCATAGTGACCGCATAATCTATTCTGGATACTAATTTGTTAGTATCTATGCAAGCAATCTGGATTTAGATAAGGCGACGAATCACTAGGTGTCTCACCAAGATCCAAACACTAGCTGACACACTTACTGATTGTTGTGGAAGAGAAATGTAGGGAAAAGACAACAGTTAATTAACTCTTTGCACGCTAGCGGCGGAACTCTGATTACCTATTCAAACAGTTTGGATCCTGATGAGACGCCGCATAATGCGGCGTCTCATCAGGATCCAATCTGTTTGTCAACTTTCGAATTTTCGAATAGTCATGTTGTGCATCTAGATCAAAATAAAACGCAAAGTATATCGCAAAGTAGACTAACGCATTTAGATGAACATTTTACGGACGACCACGTGATTTTTACAATACTGTTTCAGACCAACAATATTTTTTTATACTTTTTTCTCTTTTATTTCAGACTAAGTTCTTTGTCCAATCAGAATTTATTCCCACTGGAACATATTTCTTTAGGGTAAGAAATTGTAATTTTATTGAATTATTTACGCCAAACGAATGTGTATTAAACAAGATAACATGTTACTCCATGAATATTCATGTAAGAAATAATGATGTTATAATACTAGTTAGTGGATTTTAAACGGGGTTTCCACGGAAATCCGGTTATTGAAATGGTGATGTACGACGGTCGGTTGGGTGGGCGTTTGGGCGGACGGGCGGGCGGCTGCCAATCTTGTAAGCGCAAATCCTCTATAATTGTTCAAAGGATTTTCATAAAACCTTGCGTGTAGCAAGGAACCAATATGTGGATGTGCATATTGTCTGGATTTTTTCCTTTTGCGATTTTCTGGGAGTTATGCTCCTTTGAACTAAGAAATTACTAGGTATTTTGACCGTATCCTTGTAAGCGCAACCTCCTCTTAAACTGTTCAACAGAATTTCATAAAACCTTGTATATAGCAAGAACACAATATACAGATGTGCATATATTCGGGGAATTTTCCTTCTGCAATTTTTCTGGGAGTTATGCTCCTTTGAAGTTAGAACTCACTAGGTCTTTGGAACCTATCCTTATAAGCACAACCTCCTCTTAAACTGTTCAACAGAATTTCATAAAACCTTGTATGTAGAAAGAACACAATATGTAGATGCACATTTTGTCGGGGAATTTTCCTTCTGCAGATTTTCTGGGAGGTATGCCCCTTTGAACTTAGAAATCACTATGTCTTTGGACTCTATCTTTGTAAGCACAACTCCTCTCAAACTGTTCAACAGAATTTCATACAACCTTGTATGTAGCATAGACACAATATGTAGATGTGCATATTGTCTGTTTTTTTCATCTGCAATGTTTCTGGGAGTTATGCCACTTTGAACTTTTTTTCCTATTTGGAACCAACTAAGTGTCAGTCCATTTATTTAAGTAAAATTATAGTACAGATAATACATTCAACATATAACAAGAGTGTTGGAACTTTAAAACAATACCATATCACAGTATGTAATATAGGTATTTAACATCATAGACATCACTTTGAACTTAGAAATCACTAGGTCTTTGGAACCTATCCTTATAAGCACAGTCTCCTCTTAAACTGTTCAAAAGAATTTTATAAAACCTTGTATGTAGCAAGAACACAATATGTAGATGTGCTTATTGTCGGGGAATTTTCCGTCTGCAGTTTTTCTGGGAGTTATGTCCCTTTGAACTTAGAAACCACTTTGTCTTTGGACTCTATCTTTGTAAGCACAACTCCTCTCAAACTGTTCAACAGAATTTCATACAACCTTGTATGTAGCATAGACACAATATGTAGATGTGCATATTGTCGGTTTTTTCCATCTGCAATTTTTCTGGGAGTTATGCCACTTTGAACTTAGAAATCACTAGTTAATAGTGAAGGAAAACCGGTTTGATGTCGTGCCGACCTTTCTTGTTTTCTATGAAATGAAACATATCTGTTTCTATTGCTTCTGCCACGGCCAAAAAAATCTGTGTTCATATATGAACACAGAAATGTTTAGCCCTGACAGAATCAATAGAAACATACTTGTAGCAATCCATAAGCAAACAGAGCAGATCCAATTCAGTCGGCTCCTACAGGAACAGTCTGATCTGGGTCCACTCAGTTTGTAAAGGCTTTAAAATACGTATCTATGGAGTAAAGGGTTAAGATCATATGTACAAAAATACAACACTGTGTAAGATTAATTATACAGTAAAAACCTTCAGAACTGGACGTAGGAGACAGGTGGCAGCTTAATTCAAGGTGAAAGTCATACAGAAAGCTCTTCTTGGAGCTTCTTTCTGCATGACTTTCATCCTGCATTAAGCAGACACCTGCCCGAAAGTATCTGAACTCTCCTGTACTAGAATTCTTGTGTAGAGGGAGTTTACTGTTATTCTCAAACTATAGCGCGCTGTTGGTGTATAGGTGAATTTCCTACTTTTACAAAAAAGTAGACCCAGGTAGGATGCTGTTAAGTGTTTAACCGTTAAATCAATTTCTTTTGCGATATAGAAAATGTTCCAAAAAGGGAATCAATGTGATACATAAATACTTGAATAGCTCTGACCTAATACTTCGACCACTAAGGGCCTTTTCAAAGAGTATCATGTCAAAATAAACGTCACATTTTTGTTGCATGCATTCAGCCATAAAATTAAAGAGAAAAATAAAAAATACAAGAGCTTGCTGTCCGGCAAGGAGTGTTTATAGTGCTTTATAGCTAACAGTCTCGTTGTTACCCAATGATATTGTCACTGGAAGTGATATCATTACTGGCAATGATATAAAATATGAAATTATATAGCTGATAAATCTCTGTAAATCATTGATAGGTGCAGTGGGGATATTGTACAACTGCAGATAATCTCCCTTGATAGACTAATACATGGTATACCAAATGATAAGTAGACCCTTCCAGCTGGATTACTCAGTTATTTCACAACATAATGAAATAGAGTCTAAGAAAGTATATAACAAATGTAATAATCATCTGATTATTCTTACATGAAGTATTTAAAGCCAAATGTTTTATTGTAGTGCAAAGAGATCAACGATAAAATCAAAGGAATCTTACTAGTAGAACCTAAACTTCTTGACATAGTATATTCAGGTCGAGATAACTCAACAAGATCCCTCATTGTACTTCGTTATCTCGAACTCGAGTAACATCAGCTCCGGATAACTACATCTAGATCGTGTAGATCTGTAGTGTCTTATGTTTCAGTATTACTGTAATGCGTATTTGTTACGTTTTACATTCACCAGGTCTTTCGACATTGTAAGATGAATTCTATCACCTCCTCACCATGCAACAAATATGAACCCCACGTCATCAAATCCTCAGAAATATATGTGAATACTTCTAGACAAGACAACGTAAAACCCATACTCGAGGATCACAATGGTAAGAGTTTTTTTTATAATATCTTTGATTTCATTTTTCTTCAACACACAGTAAAACTGCTCTAAACCGGAAGTCTAGTAAAGATTTTGATACTTTCAGGCAGATGGCTGCTTAATGCAGGGTGAAATTCATACAGAAAGCTCATAGAGGTGCTTTCTGCATCACTTGCATTAGGCTGCCACATGTATCCAAGACCGACGGTTATACTAAATTTAACGTCCGGATTAGAGAGGTTTTACTGTAATACTGTACAGAGCCCCCACACCATATGGTGTTAAATGCTATTCTTGGAAATATTTAATGTGCACATTTTATTTATGCCTCTTGTAGTGAATTAGTAACAGCATTAGCAGAGCATGAAGGAGTAGATATGTGTGAAGTCAGGTAAGAAGATGGGTCAGTCTGTTGATCAGTACAGGTCGGTAGACAGGCAGTTACGTAGACAGGTAGGTGGATATAGGTAGGTAGGTAGGTAGTAGGTCGGCATGTACAGACATGTATATATGTGGTGTTAGTAGAATAAGATGTACATTGTAGTAACAGACGATAATTTGCAAAGTGGTTTCAAAATTTACAACGAGATACACAAAACGGTCCTCTATATTTAGAAGTACAGCTAGGGATTATGGACGTTTTCAAAGCTGACAAAGCGTCCTCGGAAAATCTTTCTTGGGCTGAATGTTTTCATTTTACTATGGGTATTTTCGCCGGCAGAATATGTGTATTACAACAATTCTTAACTGGTTTTCATCCCATTTTAGTGCGTCTGCTTTTAGAGGGAAAACTCAAGGCATTGCTGTAGTCGTAATGTCGTTGTCGTCCTCATAGTCGTCGTAGTCGTCGTCGTCAAACGCTTTGACATTTTGTTACAGTCTTAACATTACCATCACAAGTACTATAATTTAGACTCTGTGCTAATTGTTTGTAAATCCGACTTTATAAATAGATATTACTTGACTTGACTTGAGGGGCCAGTACTCTACCGCGCATATTTACCGTCGAGTTATTTTCCTTTCAGGCATTGGCCTTGGTATTTAAATCCCAATGCTACACTGAGTTACTCGTTTTACCCTTTGACAGTCAGAAAAAAAATAATGCCTGCTAAAATTTTGATCTCATGGCATTTCAACCATCAAGGTTTTAAGAAAATATTGACCAACTGTAAAACAGCTTGGATCCAGACTAGACGTCGAGTTACTCGGCATCTTATCTGGATCCATGCTGATTCAGGGATAGCTTGATAAGAGTTGATTACAAAATAGACCAATAGCATCAAAAGGTTAACTCTTTGAATACATGAAAACCTGTCTTAACTCATTCTCTCCTAGACTATGTTTAGACCCAATCTCTTTGAATAAATCTACCGAAAAGGAGCATTTACTAGAAAAAAGAAAACTTTTAGAATTGTGTAGTATTGAAACCATTGTGATAAATAGAGCATTTGCTCCTATGGAGCAAATGCTCTATTTATCACAGTGGTTTCAAGAAGTGACTATTACATATGGCGCAATAAGGCGTCAGTAGGAGAGAATGAGTTAAGTGGCCATCAGAAAGAGGTCTAAGAGTTTGTAAGGCAGGGGGTAGTTTAATGCAGGTCAAAAGTTCTCATATAGGAGCTTTCTGCATTACTTTTACCCTGCATTAAGAAACTACCTGCTTTTTAATACCCATATGTTTCAATAAATGAATGGCCGCTTAAGACAGGTTCTACTGTTGCTATATTTGAAAACATTGTAGACCCAGGATATCTCTCTGATCAGGGTCTGCATTGTTCGTCATTCAAACTCCTTGCGCCAATTACAGTAAAACGCCCCTAAACAGGACGTTAAATTTAGTATAAATATCAGTCTTGGAGACAGGTGGCAGCTTAATACAGGGTGGAAGTCATGCAGAAAGCTCATCTAGGAGCTTTCTGCATGACTTTCATACTTTCTTCTCCACTATAATTCCGGTTTAGGGCGTTTTACTGTATAGTGTTTCATACCGAATGAACTATGCTACAAATTATGGACCATTCCACTTAACATTCAATGTATTACTATTGCCAGATATCACGGTGTATCGATGTGTGAAGTTAACTAACCCTTCACCTGATAGCGATAACACTCCATTCGTTTTCAAAGAGAGTATACCCAGATCAGACAGTTTCGACATGTCGTCTGATCAGGATCTGCTTTAACTGTTTATTGAATAAAATAATTCTGATTACATGTATACAGTTTCTGCCATGATAAAGAAACATCATTGGTGTAGTGACCAGTATAAGAAATATGTTACCATGTAAACTACGATGTCTTCAAAATATTTTGTGTAGCGGCCATTGTAAGAATTATGTTTATGCATATTTATGAAGCAATGGATTCTGGTACAATTATGCATAAATATCAAATAGGTAATTGGATAACCCTTATCCTGTCGACCGTGACACGATTGTTTAGAAAGTTTAGATCCAGACGAGACGAAGAGTAACTCGGCCCCTTATAAGGATTCAGACTGTTTGTCACTCGCTCAATAGTTGCTCAAAAGTTTGAACGAATCAGAATACATACAAGAAATCAGGGTTTATGAAAGAACGCCATGATAAAATTAAGTAAAACATTGTCCAGAATAATTCCATGCTTTCTCCGCCAAACCTCTTCGAGACGATTCTAAAGAGTGGGCACAACTTAGGGTTTAGTGATGAAATAACGATTCCCTGATATTTGAATATGCACCTTTAGCTTTTGCTCTGAATGTATCTATAGTTCGGTAAAATATAAACCACAAACTAGCTGAAACCATGTGGGTGGTGATTGAACGGAAAGAATTGGGAAATTTACACACAGCAATTAGCTGAAACTGATACAGGTAAATAAAAGGAAGACTATTAATGTATGGAGGATCGGATAGCGTAACAAAAGTTAGTAGAGAGATGAAAGAAGGAAGAAAAGGCTTATATGATCTGTATTATTTATCAGAGTTTAGAAGACCATGGGCGATTAAATGGTAACATTATCATCTATTTAATACTAATTGTAGTTTAATGAGAGAGATAATAAAATAACTCCATTTTTAAAAAAACATCGGTTTGTAATAATAGCATACTAGCGGTGGTAGTAGTCACAATAGCTGTAATAGTCGTATTTCCAGTCGTAGTAGTAGAAGTAATAGTGATATAGCAGTGGTAGTAGTAGTAATAGTATTTGTAGTAATAATGATAATAGCAGCAGCAGTAGTAGTAGTAGTAGCAGCAGCAGTAGTAGAAGTAGTAGTAGTAGTAGTAGTTTGTTTGTGCTGATTAACGTCCGTTTCTGCTCACTATGGGCTAATTGGACGCCCCAGAGAGAGGGGAGAGGATACAGAGAAACCCGGGCGCGATGCCCTACTCTTATTATTGACTGAGTGTGGTAGTAGTAGTAGTAGTAGTAGTAGTAGTAGTAGTAGTAGTAGTAGTAGTAGTAGTAGTAGTAGTAGTAGTAGTAGTGTATAAATAAATTATCATAATTATCATCAATATCTTTATTACATACACCGGTACCGTATTCATGTCAAGCCTCCATTTACTGTCGGTATAAACATCGCTATAAGAATATATTTTTTCTCTCCCAAAGGTTCTGGTCACAGTAGCCTCATTTTGCTGATCACCATGAGTGCCAGCCTCATTTTCATCCTCGTTGCCATATTCACATGGTCCATCACGTACAAATTAGGTAAATGACATCATATATGGAGTCACGTCATGATAAAAACATCAGAACTACAGCACAGCCTCTCTATAACGACCACTATAGTGTGTTAATTAGTTGGTATTTAGGGCAGGTGGCTGCTTAAAGCAAGGTACAAGTAAAACAGAACGCTCCTATAGGAGCATTCTGTTTTACTTTCACCTTGCTTTAAGCAGCCACCTGCCTTTAACACAAAATACTTGATGTAATTTACTGGCCGTTATAGAGAGGTTTTACTGTACATAGATAAGAGATGTACCAGTCTGTCGAAGTTTCTTATTTTTCAGCAAATGTTCCCTTGTTAGTACTCATTAGAATCGCCTCAAAGAGTTCAAGCCTCGAAGTGGCGACTCTAGTGAGTACGAACAATACAAGGGTTGACTGACACATTTTAGAAACTATTATACAGGTACCTAGGTCTCATATACACCTCTTATGTATTTCTGATTCTGATTATAATAATAAAGTACAGTATAACCTCTCTTAACCGGAATTTTAGTAGATAATAATTTAGATACTTTTAGGCAGGTGGCTGCTTAATGCAGGGTGAAAGTCATGCAGAAAGCTCCTCTAGGAGCTTTCTGCATGATTTTCACCCTGCATTTTAAGCTGCCACCTGTCTCCAAGACCGATATTCATACCAAATTTAACTACCGGTTAAGAGAGGTTTAACTGTATTATATTATACATGACGTATATTCATAGTTCTAAATGTTTCGTAATCACCAGCATCTGCAAAAAGCTTTTAAAGCTGAAAATAACAAGCTATAAAATAGTTTACTGTTTTCTTCGCAAAACCATATCTTGCTACAATCATCTCTCATGAATCATCTCTCCGATGCGACTTTGATGAGTTGCAGAAATGTAGGGTTTGTCTGAGAAATACAGTTGAACTTCTCGATATCTCGAACTCGAATAACTCGAACTTTGATATAACCCGAACTTAAAGTTCGGTCCTTCCAAAATTTACAATACAGAATTGTTCTAAAATATATCACTACACACATCTAGAATCACATGTGGCAGCTTAATGCTGATCGAAAGTAATGCTGAAAGCTCCTACAGGGGCTTTCAGCATTACTTCAGACCTGGATTAAGCTGTGAAACTGAGTTATTGGTCAGATTATAAATCGGATAACTCGAATCTCTGTTATCTCGAACTAATTTGTATGATCCATTGAAGTTAGAGATATTGAAATTCAACTGTATTTCTAGCTCTGTATCCATGCTTATAAAACTTTTTAGTTGAGTCTGAGTCCTTTCTCAAGTTTTTGATTGGTCAGATTTGAGGCAAAGGCTCAAATCTGACCAATCAAAAGCTTGAGAACAAACCCAGACTCAACTAAAAAGCTTTACTCATCTATCTTATGTACAACCATGGGCCCTATTACTCACTTGAGAAACAGTGTAATGTGTTCATTTAAAAATAACCCTCGCAAATGTTGGAAACAGTAAGCAGTAGTTCGTAACGACTTTTTACCCAAAATTGATTGTTCAGATGAAAAAAGCAACGTCACGAACCTGTTTCCAACCAGATGCGAACGTTATGCGAACGTTTTCCCTAAGTGAACACACGACAGATACCACGTCTGTGCAAAGTTAAACGACTTTAGTTACTGTGTCTCGTTGAATGACTCGGTAATTATAAAGATGTTACTATATAAATATTAAGACCTGTGTGGCTAACTGTAATTATTACAAATTATGGGGCGAACTTGTGCTGAAATCTGTAAAACAGTTTAGATCCAGATAACAATGTTTCACGATGAGAATGTCAAACAGTTTGGACCCAGATGAGTAACTCGGCATCTGGTCTGTATCCAGTTTGACACTCTCGTCGTTGAATTGGAAAGAAATGGACAAAAACATTGTACATGTATTCTGAATAAAAGAAAAATGCAAACATATTATAAATAATGTACATGTATTAACCTTTTACTCCATAAATACGCATTTCAACGAATTTGCAAACAAAGTAGACCCAGATCAGACGGTTTCAGCTCTGTTTGATATAAATATTCACGGAGTAAAGGGTTGATAAATGCACATAGTATATCGCTAAACCTTCGCTATGTGTAAACCATAAGGGTTGATAAATGCACATAGTGTATCGCTAAACATTCGCTATGTGTAAACCATAAGGGCTGATAAATGCACATAGTATATCGCTAAACATTCGATATGTGTAAACCATAAGGGCTGATAAATGCACATAGTGTATCGCTAAACATTCGCTATGTGTAAACCATAAGGGCTGATAAATGCACATAGTATATCGCTAAACCTTCGATATGTGTAAACCATAAGGGTTGATAAATGCACATAGTATATCGCTAAACCTTCGCTATGTGTAAACCATAAGGGCTGATAAATGCACATAGTATATCGCTAAACCTTCGCTATGTGTAAACCATAAGGGTTGATAAATGCACATAGTGTATCGCTAAACCTTCGCTATGTGTAAACCATAAGTAAGCTATTAGATGTATTGCAAGCAGTATAGTCTGATCCGACCCCGGTTTCATGAACGAGCTCAACCCTTAATATTTGGTAGTTTGTTTGTGTTGTTTAAGGTCCGTTTCTACTCACTATGGGCTAACTGGACGCACCAGAGAGAGGGAGAGGATATTAATGTAACAAACAATGACAACATGGATATTTACTAGTTGATATATTATTCACAATGGTCTATGAACACGGACACGTTTCAACCGAGTGTCAAACAGCTTGGATCCTGATGAGACACCGTGTTACCCTTTATCTCATATTGGTCCAAACTGTTTGCAAATACGAGCTAGGACGTGGTTAACATGAAAAAGTATTTAGATATCAGCTAACATATTCAATTAAGATAATCATAACGGTTTTACAATTTATATGTTTTTCAGGAATTTGTCTGTTTCGACAGAAAACGCAACACAGATTTGGTAACGCTCAGCGAATCTACCATCAAATCCAAGGTAGGTGAAAAACCGCAGTCGCAGATACAGATACAGTATTCAACATTTATTGATTGTCGGAATACGGCTATAGAGCAAAATATAAGATATTTAACCCTTCGCTTGCTGAATTTTAAAATGCATTTCTCCTTCTTTACCCATGCCCTGTTGTATAATTACATATATCTTCACTGTGTACAAGTATTTCGCTGTGCAATCACTGCTGTTGAGTGCATTGGTTGCACAATCAACTTGTAAATAGTGCAGACCCTGATGAGACAGCTCCTGCAGGAGCTGTCTCATCTGGGTCTTCACTATTTACAGATATGCATATTGACGTGAATAGCAAGCGAAGGGTTAATTGCTTTTGACCTACATAGCCATATGTAATACACGACGATGACAACATAAATTCAAAGCATGTTTTAAGCATATTCCGACGTATCATACACTGTATCAACGTTTACACATAGAAAATGAATACATTTCTGATACAATTACTACATATAGAAAATGAATACATTTCTGATACATAGAAAATGAATACATTTCTGATACAATTACTACATATAGAAAATGAATACATTTCTGATACAATTACTACATATAGAAAATGAATACATTTCTGATACAATTACTTTATATAGAAGATGAAAACATTTCTAATACAATTACTACATATAGAAGATGAAAGTATTTCTATTACAATTACTACATAAAAAATGAAAACAGTAGGCCTACATATAGACGATGAAATCATTTCTGATAACATTTCTACACCATGTCAGGAGCAGCGATAAGACAAAACTAAAATCAATTAAAATACTTGAGCATTCGTCTGAAAATTCACTTGGTATTGCACATATAACATACTCTAACACAACATACAATAGAACCAGTCATAAGCAACCATTCATTGATTGAGCATAATAGTCTTATACAACAGGTGGCTTCTATAGGAGCTTTCTGTATTACTATTGACCACATGCCTTACAAACCCATAATTAGACCACCGTTTGATGGCCGCTTAAGATATGTTCAACTTTATGTTCATACAACCATCTATTTCACAGGACTGTTTCGGCGGTCATCAAATATGTCTCACCGATACGTAAAAGATGTATACGCCTTTTCTCCAACAATTTCAATGTTACTTATATAATCCATATGCAACAAAATACCATTTAGAATACCTGTACCTTGTTCCAGGAGAGGGGGCAAGAAAAAAAGTAGCATTGATATTCGCTAAAGATAGTCCAGTCCACTGTAGACGGGTATACAGACTCACCGCTGAACTAAACAAGAACGGACTAGAAGCGGTACCAGTTGATGAACAAACTAACAAGGAGATGATGATGAACTGGATAGACGTCGGAGAGGGCATTCCGAACCGCTTTGATGTCCTTTTGTTCATTATGTCTCCTATTTTGTACGAGCTGTGCCATCGTGATGGAACCGGCATTGCGGAGCTAACTAGAGCTGGTCATATACTTCACAGACTTCCGGCGGCAGTGTTGCATGCTCTGAGAGTCAAGCCATACTACAGGGGCGGCAACATGCCAAAGGCATTTGTCGTGAGCTTAGACAGAACCGCAAAGGAAAGCAATCCAATGATAAAAGCGTTTCTTAAAGAGTACAAGACTGTGTTTCATCCTACACCAGTCTTTCTAAACGATATGTCCGCTGGAATAAAACGTCTCCTGAAAACCATCAATGTCAGATCCGTTTCCATTGTTTAGTCCCGCTTTATCCTTTCCCTAATGAACATTTTTGTATATTACACAATACTTCATGAATATTCATTAAATTATTTTTTGTAAGGTTAACACTTTCAAGGTCATTTTTTACTTAGACGACGATATATGATCAATTTTTATTTCATTAACAAAGCAGACCTTGATCAAGCGGCTCAGGACTACAGGATCCTTCTGATCGGCATCTGCTCTGTTTGCAAAGACGTGAAAAAGTGTTTATATGGGGGGAAATGGTTAAAGTTTTACCCGTCGTCTGACACCTTTCTTCCGTACCCTACATTCATCAGACATGACGGGATGTAGTGGTACAAAAGTAATCAAACGTTGAGTTTCCAACAATGTCATTTATCTTATCACGACTTTGCAATCAGGGTAGACCCAGATCAGACGGCGCCTATCAGTGTCTGCTATCAGGTTAGTCCCAGATCAGACGGCGCCTATCAGTGTCTCCTATCGGGGTAGTCCCAGATCAGACTGCGCCTATCAGTGTCTGCTATCAGGGTAGTCCCAGATCTGACGGTGCCTATCAGTGTCTGCTATCAGGGTAGTCCCAGATCAGACGGCGCCTATCAGTGTCTGCTATCAGTGTAGTCCCAGATCAGACGGCGCCTATCAGTGTCTGCTATCAGTGTAGTCCCAGATCAGACGGCGCCTATCAGTGTCTGTTCATTTTTCTTATATAATGATATTGATCTGATTCTTCTGTTACTGCCATTTCCCTTCTTTATAACACACTTATAAAAATTCAGCTGATTAATAGTGATGATGTTGTTATTTGTACATAAATATTCATTATGTAAAGGTAAAATATTTTTGTTTGAGATCTAATAGATGCCCTCCTGAAAATTCTCCTGAGATGTTGGGTGCCTTCAATTTGGTGTGCCCTATTGTAGCATAAGTGTTCGGTGTTCTGACACCAACTATCTGTTCTCCGCCAGTACATCTGAATAATTCAAGTTGGCAGCATTTTGGTCACATTAAATTAGAATTACATAGTAGCAAATTGTGAAGACCCTGATAAAACGGGTCCTTCATGTGCCGTTTGATCTGTGTGTGCACTATTTGCATAAAGTAGGGAAATCGGAGATATCCCGTTTTCTCCTTTGTTCACTGTCTACTGCATTATTTATTCTCGGGTGCAACTTATTAACCCTTCGCTTGCTATTCACGTCAATATACGTACCTGTAAATAATGAAGACCCAGATGAGACAGCTCCTGCAGGAGCTGTCTCATCAGGGTCTGCACTATTTACAAGTTGATTGTGCAACCAGTGCGCTCCACGGCAGTGATTGCACAGCGAAATATTTGTACACAGTGAAGATATATGTAATTATACAACAGGGCACGGGTTAAGAAGGAGAAATGTATTTTAAAATTCAGCAAGCGAAGGGTTAAAGCATTTTATCTGTCCGACTTCTTAGAGGAGTCTCTGCTTTCTCACTTGATCTCCTTTTGCTGCATTATTAAAGCCCATGTGCAAAATGTTAAAACATGTACGAATTCTTAAGAAATTTATGATTCTCTACTTTCTAACTTGAACTCCTTGCATTGCATTATTAAATCTGTAGCATATTGGAATTGTTAAAACATAAAATTGTATCTGCCCCTCGAATTCTTAGGGAAATGAGGAAATTTGGGTACTCTGCTTTTTCCATTGAAATCATTCCATTGAATTATTAAATCTCATGTGAAATTGTTGTATGTCCGATTTCTTAGTGACATTATGACACTCGCCTTCCTCCATTACTCTATTCCGCTGAATTATCAAATTGCAGTTTAATATTGCTATGCATCTACTCTTAAAATAGAACTCTGTCATGTATACATGCTTATATTTCCGGAATTCCGGAATGTCAAATAAAATGTGTGAATGTGCGATACATTGGCGTATATACGTCAATGTGGACCATAGCTCTATGTCACTTTATAATCGAAGGCAGCATAAAAACCACCAAATAGGTTTGTAGGTATTTTACAACTGCAAGCTTGTGTTCTCTATCTTCGTGCAATAATCTACATGGACATTACCTTAATTTAACCCCTTACCCACATGAATATACATATAAGAATAAATGACTTCATAAATTAGTATTATTTTGTAAATGACATATGCAAACATAATTTGTTTTGCCAAGGCAGGATCTTTAGAAACAGATTTAACCCATTACCTCATATGCTATATTTAGACCCAATCTCTTTGAATAAATCTACCGAAAAGGAGCATTTATTAGCAAAAAGGAAAATTTTAAAATTGTGTAGTATTGAAACCATTGTTATAGATAGCGCATTGGCTCATAATGGTTTCAAAAAGTGACTTTGGCAGAGGCGTCAAAATGCGTCAATATGTGGGAATGGGTTGAAATAGGCAATAAGCAAACAGAAAAATCCCTGATGAGGACAGCTCACACGGGGGCTTTCTGATCTAGGTTTGATCTGTTTGCAAATGCGTTCAAATGCTTATCTATGAGGTAAAGGGTTAATCTTTTGAGGAGGAGTAATCAAATTGTGTAACTTTAATTTTTCTGAGTGTTCATATTTATATCAACAAGCAAAGTATTATTTATGACTATTCATCTACATGTATGTTTATTATTCTTAATGAATGCCATTTGCCTTTGAGTTTCCACAATTATAATCAACTTGCTATGTATTATTTATGACATTTAACCTTTGAGTTTCCACAATTATAATCAATTTGCTAGTTTATGACATGTCACCTTTGAGTTTCCACAATTATAATCAACTTGTTATGTATTATTGATGACATTTCGCCTGCATTGCATGTTTACTATTCTTTTGAATATCATTTACCTTTGAGTGTCCGCCAAATATATTACCTTGCAATGTATTATTTATGGTATTTCACATGCACAGTAAAAACTCCATACTTCGAAATTTCAGTAATGAAGAATAGATGCGTTTTTAGGGAGGTGGTTCCATTATGCAGGGTGAACGTCATGCATAAAGCTCCTAGAGGAGCTTTCTGCATTACTTCCACCCTGTATTAGGCTGTCCTAGAGGAGCTTTCTGCATTACTTTCACCCTGTATTAGGCTGTCATCTGTTTTAAAGACCGGTAATGATAGTTGTTTTAGTGTTCGAACTATCGGGGTTTAAGTGATCGAACTATCGGGGTTTAAGTGGTCGAACTATCGGGATTTTAGTGTTAGAACTATCGGGATTTTAGTGTTAGAACTATCGGGATTTAAGTGTTTGAACTATCGGGATTTGAGTGTTCAAACTATCGGTGTTTAAGTGTATTTACTATTGATATGAATGTCACATGCCCTGCAATTGTTGTTCTTAAATCTTTATCCTGCTAAAACATAACATACATTCAAAACTTTGTGAGTTTTAGTTACTTCTGATTCGTTTGAGAAACTACTGACCGCGTGTCAACCAGCTTGGATCCGGATGAGATGCCAAGTTACCCGACGTTTCATTGGCCTAAACTGTTTGCAAACGTGAGTCAGATCGTGTTTAATGGATTATATTTCCGTCCAGCAAATCTACTGTATAGTAAAACAGTCATTATTGCTCGTGCTACTTCAATTAAACAAGTTCAATTAATGTCTTATCTGTTTACATGTAATATAGCAGAACATTTAGTGTCTTTCTATTAGCAGTTTATAAAATGAATGTAATGGTGTGAGAAAAAGAGAGAGCGAGAGACAGGTAGAGAAAGAGATAAACAAAACATATATAAGATGGATAGAAAGATAAAAAGAGGCAGTGAAAACAGATGTAATATTGAAAAGAGAGTAGTGAGGGAGAGAATGAGGGAGGGAGAGAGAAAAAGGAGAACGAAATAGAATGGGATATGGAGGGTTGGAGAGAGAGAGGAGAAAGAGAGAACGAGAGAGACGATTTGACATGGAGAGAACTGAGATAAAAATAAAGGGAGAAGAGAGAGGAGTGATGTGAGAATGAGAGAGAGCGCGCGCACGAGAGAGAGAGAGAGAGAGAGAGAGAAAGAGAACAAGAAAGATAAATATACTGAGAGAGAAACGGGGACGAATAAGTGACTGGGAAATTAATGTTATCACAGCGTGTAACGACAATTTCCTTGATACATGTAATCCGGGTGTTGATTTTCTTCTCGCTGTGTAATCTTTATCATCTTATCTGGTTTGACAATCATATTGATTTAAGGGTCATCATGCAAGTGTTTGTTTGGCATGATTCACGATGTTTTGCAATGTTGCTATTGCCGAGGAGTACGTGATAAAGTAGCTCACCATAATTTGCTCAAAACTGTACCTTAACGCCTTCCCTAATATAAACGCCCTTTTCACGTCTTTGCAAATAGAGTAGACCCTGATTAGAGGCTCCTGTAGGAATCATCTGATCAGGGTATGCTCTAGTTGCTTGTGGAATTATGTAGGTCTGATTCTACTGTCTTTACCAGGACCAAAGCTCATCTTGATAATGTGCCATTATAAATGCATGTACTAAGCAAATTAATATGTATACGCACATTATTTCTTACATGAATATTCATGGAGTAAAGGGTTAATGCACTTATAATGACCTCCAAACGAAAGTGCATTAATGCAGCTACCGTTTAAGGCTTTGTGTCTGAAACTGAAAGTACTTGGTTAATAAACAAGCGCGTGTTAACCCTTTACCTGATAGAAGCGGCTTTAAGCGAGTTTAATATATTCCTCCGCTGAAGAAAATAGTTCCAATTTTTACAATAATGAACATATAGCATCATAAATAGTTTCTATATTCTAGGAGGTGGTAGCTTAAAGCAGGCTGAAAGTAAAGCAGAATGCGCATTAAGGCGCATTCTGCTTTACTTTCAACCTGCTTTAAGTGGTCACCTGTCTTCAAAACTAGAAATAGGCTATTGGGTAAAGGGTTAATGGTAAATTTGAGGGCACCACTAAATGGCGTGTGTTAATGGTAAATTTGAGGGCACCACTAAATGGCGTTTTGATAAGAGTAATACAGTGAACCACCTCTATTGGCGTCAAATAAATGTCGTCTGCAAACACTGTCGTCTGCATTAAGTTTCATTTCAATTCTAAAACGTACGTGGTGTGTCAATCAGTTTGGATCCAGATGAGACGACGAGTTACTCGGCGCTTCATCTTGAGCCAACGTTTTGCAAGGGTTATCAGCTTATCAAACATTTGCCTAAGAAGCACGGCGACAGCTGATACAAAACCTATCAGCTCATATCGAGCTGATAGACTCTTTCGCTACCTTTTGTCGTCTGCAAACTTTGTCTTCAGCTATAGTTTTCACGTTTTTCGTTCAGCATTTCTGCTTAAAAACTGTGACAGTAACAAACTGTTTAGATCCTGATGAGTAAAGGTAATCACATGTGCGATAGTGGCAGCGAAAGAATTAAAACAGTCGACCCATAATATTTGTGGTTGTCTCATGCAAGACAAGTATACTTGAAGAAAGCTCCTTTATGCTAGAACATGTATTTCGTTCTGCCACTGGAAGTAATCTGCTTAGCCCCTTAACTGGTAAAGACAAATATTTAGGCACTTGAAAACAGAGTAGACATAGATCAGAAAGATCCTGTAGGAGCTTTTTGATCAGTGTATGGTCTATTTGCGTATGGAATGATATAGATCTGATTCTTAAATTTTACAATTGTCACACAAATTAATATTCTGATAGTCAAACAAAAAAGTTCAATTTATTCATAGTCATATAAAGTCCTTATTTCTGACATGGGTATTCATTAAATAAATGGTGAAAAAGACGATCGCTTTAAAGAGGTTCGACTATACTTGAAATGCGGAAGATTTACAACTAGTTTCAATCGGTTAAAATGCCATCTTAACCGACCTCCCATTTTATTAAGTCGCTTGCATGAATAATCAAGATATTTTGGAATTAAATTTGAGTCGTTTGTCTATACGCCTGACTATCGGTCAGTTTGTATCTTTGACCAGTTTCGCAATATGCGCCACAGCAATCAGTCTAGTTAATGTCTCATTTGTTCTATGTTCTTTATGTAACTATTCAATGTCACAATAAATGTTATTCATGTACATAGTTTAACACCCGATGCCAATATCCAAAACCTTAAATGACAGCAAAACGCGTCAATGACTAATAGCCAAATCACCCATACCATATCCAAACCTGGCATTCAACACAAATGATGCTCTCCATACTCCTACATCTAACCTTCTCTGCACAGGTATTAACCTTCCATACTTATATCTTAGTCTTCAAGGCTTATACCTTAACCCTCCGTTCTCAGATCTTAGCCTCCAGCGCTAAAATTCGAATATTCCATTACCATAGTTTTTTACTTTCTATGTTCATATATTAACTATCCATGTTCATGTTTTTACCATTCCATGCTCATATCTTTAATAAACTTCCATGCTAATATTTTTCAACGTATTTGCTCATATATTTACCTTCCATGTACATATCATCGCTAATACTTCCACCTTCCATGGTCATATCTTTCATCGTGCATGCTCATATATACACCTTCTATACCCATTCCATACTCATATCTCCTTCCATACTCATATTTCATTCACGTTTCACTGTACATTTGTTCAACTAAACTGCTTATATCTTCACCGTCCATGCTCATATATCTAACCTTCCATGCACATATATTCAACTTTCCATGTCCATATATAGTCACCTTCTGTGTTCATATCTTCATCATACCTGCTCACATAAATATTCACTTTCCATACTCGTATCACCACCTCCCATGCGCATGTCTTTATCCTTCCATCCCAATATATTTCAACCTTCCATGCCCATGCCTTGCATTACACATAATCATATCTTCACCTCTAATGCTCATATCTGTCATCGTCCATGCTCATATATTTTACCTTCCATGCTCATAAGTTTCACCTTTTATGTTCAATGTTCAACGTTTATGCTTATGGTTATTAACCTTCATATCGTTCACCACCATGTTCAAACCTTTACCTTCAATGCTCATATATCCATTTCCCTTGCTCATCTCTTACCTTCTGTATTCATGTTTTAACTTTCCCAAGCTCATATCTTAACCTTCCATGCTTATATCATATCTTTCAAATTATCATATCTTAACCTTCCATGCTTATATCATATCTTTCAAATTATCATATCTTAACCTTCCATGCTTATATCATATCTTTCAAATTATCATATCTTAACCTTCCATGCTTATATCATATCTTTCAAATTATCATATCTTAACCTTCCATGCTTATATCATATCTTTCAAATTATCATATCTTAACCTTCCATGCTTATATCATATCTTTCAAATTATCATATCTTAACCTTCCATGCTTATATCATATCTTTCAAATTATCATATCTTAACCTTCCATGCTTATATCATATCCTTTAAATGCTCATAGCTTAACCTTCCATGCTTATATGTTATCCTTCAAAGTCTCATATCTTAACCTTCCATGCTTATATCTTATCCTTCATATTCTCATATCTTAACCTTCCATGCTTATATATTATCCTTCAAATTCTCATATCTTAACCTTCCATACGTATATCTTATCCTTCAAATTCTCATAACTTAACCTTCCATTATCATATGTGTACCTTCTAAGCACAAATCTTAACCGTCCATGTTCAGAGATATGAACCTTCCATGCATTGTATCTAAACGTGCCTGTACATATCAAAACTTTCCATATCCAATTTATGCATGCTTGTATTTAAGCCTTGTTTACATGTTACTGATAAATGTAAATTTTCCAAATACTGATTTGTAAATCTTTTTTTACCCATTCCCTTACATGTGTATATTGACGACTTTTGACGACTCCGTAAAAGTCACTTTGTTAAACCATTGTGATAAATAGAGCATTTGCTCCTATAGGATCAAATACTCTATTTATCACTATGGTTTCAAACTATAAAATTCTTAAATTTTCCTTTTCTCTAGTTAATGCTCCTTTTCGGTAGATTTATTCAAAGACGTATCTAAAAATATCCTATGAGGTAATGGGTTCAATAGTAGAGTCTCGCTAAAGCGACCTCGTGATTTATTAACATATGGGAATGTAAAAGTAAGTGGTTTCTTAACGCAGGGCAAAAGTGATACAGAAAACTCCTATAGGAGCTTTCTGTATAACTTTTGTCCAGTATTAACCCTTCGCTTGCTATTCACGTCAATATACCTACCTGTAAATAGTGAAAACCCAGATGAGACAGCTCCTACAGGAGCTGTCTCATCAGGGTCTGCACTATTTACAACTTGATTGTGCAACCAGTGCACTCCATAGAAATATGTTCAAATACTTAACCCATTCCTCCACTAATACGCATTTCTACGCCTTTGCAAGTAGAGTAGACCCATATTAGACGGCTCCTATTGGAGCAGTCTGATCAGGGTCTCCTCCGTTTGCTCATAACATAATATAGATATGAATTATCAATATTCACAAAGCCATTATTTCTTACAAGAATATTCATGTAGTAAATGGTTAATCAAGCCAAGGGTTATAGTTTGACCTATATGTTGTAAGTTGTTTCCATACTCTTTAGAGTCTATTAGCAAGTCATTGGAATGAATAAACACTTTATAATTCGGAAAATGTTATTTGTTATTTACTGAACATTTCAAACATTTTTATTCTATATAATTGGCAATAAAAAGTCAGGGACAACAACAGAAAGTGAAATAGACATAAGGTAATAAAATACACAAGGTAATAAAATACGGATATATAAATTTCCAGTCGATATTGAACCTCTTTTTAACCCTTTACTCTATAGATGCCCCTTTAACGTATTTACAAACAGAATAGACCAATATAAGAGGGCTCCTAAAGGATCCGTCTGATCATGGTCTGATCTGTTTGCTTATGAAATTATATAGATCTGGTTCTACTGTTTCTGCCATGGCTAGAATTCCCAGTGCTCATAAGTCATTGTAAAAGATTTGACAATTAACACTTAGCATGCTAATCGCGACTTGACTTGTGTGTGCAAACAGCTTGGATCAAGATGAGACGTCGAGTAACTTGGCGTCTCATCAGGCTCCAATCTGGTTGACAAAATGCAACAGATCAGAGGTTTGGCAGTCATAATTCTTTCAGCACGATAAAAGTCTCACGAAAGAAAATCATCAGGATTATAATCCAGCTCCAATATCGTATTCAATTTGCATTTTTCTCACTTAATTCTTGTAGGTTAACTCAGATCTGTTTATCACCAGTGCAAGGTTGGTGTTTATGCAAAATTATTATGAAAGCATTACAAGTTGTATATATGTTTTCTCTCTGTTGAGGGCCTCATGGAAGATCGGTCATAACCAAATGAGTACTCTCGTTAAATAAAGTCTTTATTCTTCTTATTATTATTATCATTATTATTATTATTATTATTATTATTGTAGTTTCGGTTCTCATCTGGATCAAGGTTGTTTGCAAATGCGAATCAATTCGCAGATAGCGGGACAAGGGTTAAAGATACAGTATAACCTCTCTATAACGACCACTAAATTATGTTAATCAGTTAGTATTTAGAGTAGGTGGCTGCTTAAAGCAAGGTGAAAATAAAACAAAACGCTCCCATAGGAGCGTTCTGTTTTACTTTCACCTTGCTTTAAGCAAACCACCTGCCTTTAACACAAAATAATTGATGTAATTTAGTGGTCGTTATAGAGAGGTTTTACTGTACTATGAAATAATTTGTAGTTTACTGATATTGAGTTCAAATTGAAACTGGGACCAGGACACTGTGGCTTCTGATTTTCCTCTGATATGGGGTTATCTAAGGTTTCGAACTGTTGCTGTAATAGAATGTAATAAACTGCCTGATTAGACGCAATATCGTATGGGAACCGAGTATGCAAGACCTTTACAAGCAATGTGTATATTGATGTTCAAAGAAAGAAGAACCAGTTTTCTCAGCAAATTAATAGTACCTCCATTCTTTTCAAGCACCCCGAATGACATGCACATTGTAAGCGTCCCGAATGACCTTCATTTTGCAATCGTCCAGAAGAGGAGGCATGGGCAAACAGTGCATACCAAGATAACAGGACTGCACTATCCCTTTCTCTCATAGGCTATTTTTAGATCCAATATATTTGAATAAATCTACCGAAAAGGAGCATAAACTAGAGAAAAGGAAATTTTCAGAATTTTGTAATTTGAAACCATTGTGATAAATAGATCATTTACTCCTATAGGAGCAAATGCTCTATTTAACACAATGGTTTCAACAGGTAACTTTTATAGAGGCGTGGAAAGGCGTATTTATGGAGGAAAGGGCTATATTATTTCATTAGCAAATAGAGTAAATCCTGATTAGATGGATCCCATAGAAGACTGGGTCTACTCTGTTTTCAAAGTTGCCAAAATGCATCTCTATGAAGTTAAAGGTTAAACCAAACTAAGCATTTATAGGAAAGTAGTCATCCAATTAGAATTATATTCACGAGTACACTATTGAATAACCATTTACTCCATAGATACAACTTTTAACAAGTTTGCAAGCAGAGCAGGTTCAGGCCTGACAGCTCCTTTAGAGCAATCTGATCAGGATATAATATGTTTGCTTATGTACTTATAGATCTGATTCTTCAGTTTCTGTAAAGACCAGTATTTTCTGTGTTCGTATGTCGTTATAAAAAGCCATCTCATTAATAGTCATAATATAATTAGTTCATACATGAATATTCATGCCGTAAAATGGTTTAAAACGGCGAAAGGTCCAGGCGAACACTGTTTATTAACCTTTTATTCCATGAAATAAATACGTCTTTCTTGTAAACAGGGTAGACCCAGATAAGACGGCACATGTAGGGCCTGTCTGAGCAGAGTTTTCTATGTTCGCTTATGATGTAATGTAGATATGATTCTACAATTTCTGCAGCGGCCAAAACTTCCTGTGGTCATGTGCATGCTATTGTAACACATAATGTAATTAACCCTTTCGCTGCCAAACTCTGTCGTCTGCTAACTTTGTCGTCTGCTACAAATTTTCATTCTTTTGATTTTCTTCATTTTTGTTTCAAAAACATAGTAACAGTAACAAACAGTTTGGATCCTGATGAGACGCCGAGTTACTCGGCGTCTCATCTGGATCCAAACTGTTTGCATAGGTAATCACAGATCCGGCATTGGCAGCGAAAGGGTTAATATCTATGATGTCATTATTTCTTGCATGAATATTCATGTAGTAAAGTGTTACGTCATAAGATACATTACCTAGATGAGGGACATATATAACAAATAAAGTAACCCTTCTCTGTAGTGATCATTTAACCATTTACTCCATGAATATTCATGTAAGAAATAATGACACCATAAATATTAATTAGATTAATTTTTATAATGATACATGAACGCAGGGCATTTCGGCAATGGCGGAAACTGTATAATCAGAGGTATATTATATTATAAGCAAACAGAGTAGACCCTGATCAGACGGCTCCTAATACGCGTGTGTATTTATAAGAACATGTGTTTGTTTAATGCATGACGAAAGTAATGCGGAAAACTTCCATGGGATATTTCTGCATAACTATCGCCCTGCATTATAGTAAGCTTTCTGCAAAACCAAACATTAGACATATTTGTGTGGTCATTGTAGAAAGCTTTTACTGAATTAACCCTCTCACTGTTTGAATATGAATGTCAGAATATTCATGAATATTTATTAGCTTAATTTTAATGACATATGTACACATCAATGTTTGACATTGGTAGAAACTGTAGAGTCAGATCTATTATAATTTCATCAGCAAATACAGCAGACTCTGAGCTGGGTTTACTCTGTTTCCAAAGGCATGAAAAGCGTTTGTATGAAAGAAGCGTTTGTATGAAAGAAATTGTTAATAGTTGGGCATGCAACTGAGGAAAATGTGTCGAACCATAGCAGAATTTGGCATGCACTGGATATGTAATATTTGATGTATAAGTATTCAGAAACTGCCCCATGCCACCGGGAAATTTGCATTGTTTCTCTTAATTAGGTCAAAGGTCAACTAAATGCATATTTTATATACGTTATTTGAGAAATCATTATATATCTTTATAAATTTTAGGTGTAAAATAATAAACATGGTACCAAAATGAAGGTTAAACATTGGCCTTTAATTTGAACTTACTTTGTGTAAAATATATTATTTGAATATTCATGAATATTAATGAGAACATCCAAAACAGTAAAAAATCGTTAAAATCAACATTTAACGATGTTGCATGTTGTTATGTCTTCGCCATTATTGCTATTTAACAAGCACAAATGCCATCAAAATAAAAGTTAGACAGAATGCTACTGGAACAAATAACTGCATGCAGTCATACCAGCTATACATTATATACAAGTACTTCTTAAAGTAAAGTGGGTGGGGTAAATGAACACCTAAACAAAACTTTCAGTTTTGTTTAAAGTCACTAATTAATTCACTATATTTATATGGATAATTGTTGGATTGGTACAATTAACACCATTACAAACACATGTTAGTGTGCTTTTTAAAGCTGCTTTGAAGCATTTATAGCGAATAGATTTGCACTTGGTTTTGCACCTATACCCTGTTTAATGCATGCAAAAGATGCAGTTGGTACATTTCAAAACCACTTATAAGGGTTCGGCACCATCTTGCTATGCGTTAGTATCAATAGCATTAATGTCTGTATATATCAGCTTAGATCCATATACCAGCTTGATAGTTTGCTCTAGCAATTTTCAGCTCTAGTGCATCCTTTGTTGGTGGAAGCAGAAGTGCTTTCTTAACCTTAACTATATTGTGAAATTCTTGCATCATCAATGGATTCTCCATTGGCATCAAACATCAAACGCCTGTGCCTTGTATGACCGTACATGTCTCCAAATACCTAAATATTCCAGTGAAAGCAAGGGTTGCCTCACATCCAGTTATTGCATGAACCCCAAAATATTGCGACAGACATCTTGAGATAACTTGTGGTCCTAGCCCTCATCCAGACTTCAATGCCTTATAAGGTCTAAGACGGTATATCAGTACAAGCAGTACATCAAATTCTTGGCATTTAAAAACTACCCAGCCTTAACCCTTTCAAGCAGCATCCAAGCCTTGAAGGCATGCAATACAATCCATGTATCCACCTCATCATGATTTGATGGCAGATGGGACACTACATGTCTGTACTTGCCTTGAATGACGATATTCCAATGCATCTGTTGAATACTGCAGTACTAGTATACTACACCAATTCTGTGTTTGAGGCTTCTTCTTTTGCTTCTTATTTTGTTGAGCTTGGCCGCTTTAAAGCAGGCTACTCGCATCATTGTGATATGCACATAGGTGAGGAAGTTTCCAGCGATCAAATAAAAAAAGGTTAAAACATTGCAAACAGAAGAATATTACATGACAGTTGAGATCCCAGCCTGGAAAGTTGGGAGCTATCACCTGATTTTATGGTAGCTTATTCCAGATGATATTGACAGCAGAGTGAAAGCAATATTCCCTCAGGAACTTGGTCCTGCAAAACCATGGAACAAATCTTAAGGAGTGTCCTCTTGTAGGTACACAGAGAGGGCGTCAGAAGGTGGGGTGTCAGCTGCAACAAAATCATTCACCGACTTCGCGGCCTTTACTTTTTTCTGCCTCTGTTTGAGCAAATCGTATTGAGCATGGCACAAACGCTGACTATTCTGCAATAATTCTAGTAGCTCTACGTTGGACCATCTCCTCACGTTTTGTCATAGCATTGGTATGTGCGTCCAAAAACAAAGGATGTGTACTCAACCTGCATACTGATCCTTGGGTTTGTAACAATCCTCCTTGGCTGACTTTTGGCAGGATCCAAGGTTCCTACTTAGAAAGGCTGTGGATCAGTTTTCCTTCTTTATGACCATATCGACATGGGTTTCCCAATACAATCTAGAAGACAGAAGACATCCCAAGGTATTTTGCCTTCTTTGTTGTCTTCCGTCGCTTGCTACGAACAGTATGATTGGTCTCTATATGTGTCCTCTATATGTGTCCTCTTTTTGATGATAAGCAGGACCTAGAACTTCTCTGCATTGACCCCAGTCTCTTTCCTTTCATACAGACTGTCTATGTTATTCTGGAAGACGTCTGAATCTCCAATTGACTCGGCACAAAAGTGATGCGTCAGCAAAGAGTCGACTGGGAGAGCATAGGAATTCCGTGTGGTCATCATTGCCTGTGAGGGAAAGGACAGGACTGAGAACGGCACATTGATGAACATCGGATGTTATCGGTGCTGACTCGGAGGAAACACCTTCCAGTGTGATTAGTTGGATATAATCAAACATTTTGCAATACACATCATAGTGTTGGAGCTTAAGCAGCAGGTGTCTAAGACATTTTGTCAAACGTTTTGAAAAAGTCCAGCAAGATTGCGTCAATCTGATGGAACTGATCCAGACCTGACACAAGGTCATTGACCATATTGACCACTTTGTCTCACAGAAACGCTGCTTCCTGAGACCATGGGGGGCATTGGCTGATGATATCATGGTACTTAGAAAAACAAAGTTACTGTGTATGATGTATTCCATGATCTTACATGTAACAGAAGTTAGAGATACCGGCCAGTAAAGGGGTTATTCTGGACCAATTGTTAATTTTGTTTTGTAAATAGGATTAATATGACAGTCTTCCAATCACTGGGGACTTTATCCTGGTTGAGAGGCCTGGAAGATCATAGCAAAAGCAGGAGCCAGGGAATGTGCCACTTATTTCAAGAACCTTTGTGGGGGATTAAGGCCCTTAAGCACCTTGCAGAGACTATTTATCGTGACATGAATAGGAAGGGCATCCGAATATGACACAATGGAGAGATAGGTCCTCATGTATAAAGACAGAGAATTAGTGGTTCAGTATTTTAACATTGATTTGTGTATCAACATTGTTAATGTCATCATTCTTCAGTGGGGTTACTCCCGAGCTGTCACATTTCTTATTCATCACAAAAGTGTAGACAACTGGTGTCTGCCACTGGGTCAATCACACACCCATCATGAGCTTCATTGCACATCGTCTTTGCAAGTTTTCTGTAGCTCCTTGTATATACCCAGTTCTTCTGTACCTTGGTCCTCAGCACTTTTTTGTATGCACATTTTTCTTTCGTGAGAAATGGCGGGTAGTGGAGTTGCACTATGGCTGGCTGAACCTGGTGGATGTTAACTTAGAATGGACCACTAATTTGAGGGCGGCTGTGCACATTTTTCTGAATATATCCAATATAGTACAGATTGGTAAATGGGCTGATTTGCCAAGTGTGCTGCAAACTCAGTCATTTTGATGAGTCACATGGCATGCGTTAGCCTCCTTCCACAGGTGGACAAAATGAGTGGTAGGCTTCCTTCGTGAAGGAAAGATATTTTAGTCAGTACTATGACATGCTCACTTATTCCGAGTATTGAGGTTTATCTGTTTAACTAGTGCTCGTTTGTGACAATGACATATAGGGTGTTGCCATCATAGATAGGGAAGGATACTCGCATCCATCCAATGGCACTGAATATGTGTATGTTGTTGAGTGAGAGTGGGTACCTATGGCCAGTAAGTGTTAAAATGGCCAATCAATTTCATGCAAATGTCGAAAGGGTTTTGTCATAAGTACTGCTGGTGTAAGTAACATAATTATATCAATTCGTTATGTTAAAACATCGCCATACTCACCAGGAGCTATGGCGTTTCAATCACTAGTGATACAGACAGCTAATATAAGTTGTGTACATGTTCAATCAGACAGACCATTATTACACTGAGACTATGGCAATAAAAGACTAATCTTCTGGCATGTTTATTATCATCTCTAAATGATACATCTGCGCGAAAGAGATACATCTGCGTGAAGATGTATTATAACTTGCACAGATTTGCATCAAGGTTATAATTATACTGTATGATAATGTACTGTAAACTTATTTAAAACGATGTTTTCCGAACTTGCAACCATCACAGGTCACTCAAATCTTCCTTAAATGTGCCATAAATGTTTCTATACTTACTTTGGAGACATTGCTAAGAAATTAAATGCAATACAAAGTGTCGAAATTGTCAAAATTACGGTTATTTTATACTATATAGAGATTTTATTACATTTTTGCACTCATTTGATCTTTGACCTAGTTTCTGACCTTCAAAGGGGGTTTTGGCAGTGGCATGGACCAGAACCACAAATGATTAGTATCTGGCAACACAATTATGGTATTCAAACATTTCTACTAAAAAATGCCACGGACCTCGAAAAATAAGCGGCTTTTTACACCTCGGATTGCCTACTATAATCATTTTTCGGTTAATCACGACTTAGCACGCACTTGCAAACAGTGTGGATCCAGATAAGAAGCTCTGAGTACTCGGCATCTCATAAAGATACAAGATTTGTTTTGCAAATGAGGGCCAGGTCGCACAGAGCACGTGTTGAATTAATCTGCTTCCGTGTTTACCGCCAATAGGGAAGGCGGAAGCTGAAGTAACGGTTTTGAATTGCTACCGACCTTTTACCTGAGAGAGACGTCTTTTCGCACCTTTGCAAACAGAGTAGACCCAGATCAGATATGACCCTGTGTGCCACAATTATACCTTTTCGTGCATTTGCAAACAGAGCAGATCCAGATCATGTAGGTGCCGTCTGATCACGGTCAGTTCTGTTCGTTTATTGAATACTAAAGGTCTGACTTTGAAGTTTCTGTCATTTCCAAAATAATTTTTTTAATATCTACATTGAGATAAGGGCTGACCTATACACAATTACCTGCATATCGAATGTTCGGTGGGGTCAAAGGTTACACGTAACATGTTGAGACAAAGATGGGGCATTTATAACACAGTTTCATCCTTATCGTGCTGTACAGGCATGGTGTCAGCTCAAATTTGGACCTGGTGCAGTTTTGACTACACCCGATGATTCGGTCAAGCTTTTGAGAAAAAATTGACCGGGTGTCAAACAGCTTGGATTCTGATGAGACGCCGAGTTACTCGGCGTCTCATCAGAATCCAAGTTGTTCGCAAATAGGAGCCAGGTCGCGGTCACCGGGATAAAGATTAATCTTCCAGTTTGAGAATCTCTTCCTTGTGGTAAGATTGTTATTTTGAAAGTGAATCTGGATGGATAAAATACCCTTTTGTGAAAAACAAAACTTCCTCGAAAACATGTTTCATGGTAAATTAAGCATAACTGAAACGTATTGGTAAGTCTATTTACCTTTTAGAATTGAGTAGCCGACTTAAAGCTGCCAATAGATATGTGTATAGATATATAGAAAGAAATATTGACGAGCTTTGTTTGGCCCGTGTTTAACACATATGAGTGTGAATCTTGACTTTCTAAACATCGCTATTTGTCTTTTTCATTTGACACAAATTTTCAGGCTGACAGTTATCACTTATCCTCGTACAATGTACGGTCACTGAAAACTGTAAATAATAAGCGGATTGCAAAAATGATGCACACCGCGTTCGGGAGTGTAGGACGTATGCCCCGGACGATTGTCCCTTAGGACAATAACCCCTTAATACGATTGCCTAAAACTATATAAAAAACTATAGCAGAATTTAGAAGTAAAATTAATATATTTACATATAATTAATATATAATGATGAAAATAAATGGCACTCTGGTATTTATTGTATTTACTCCAAATATTTGGACATGTAAACCTATAGAAATAGCATAGTCCCCCGTTAGAAAGTAGACACTAATAATCTTTGTACAACTTAAATGAAGAATTCTTCACTTTTTAGCCTTTTTGCCTACTAAGTGCAACCTAACTGGTATTTGCTAACAGTTTGGATCCTGATGAGGCCCTGCGTAGCATGGCGTCTCGTCACTATGCAAGCTGTATGATCAGTCAGTAGTCTCTCATAAGCTCACACAAAACGAAAGTAAGAGAAAACGGTGACAGTAGGCTAAGAGTTAATAAGAGGTACACTTGGTTTGTATGGCCAGAATAAATAGAGTAATAAAATAAAATTCTGTTTCATTTCGGGGCACTATATAGGAATATCAACAACAATAAAAAAGTTAATCTATTTTACTTTCCTGCATACACTCCATGGATTTTATCAAATCATTTCTTATATATGATTTATAATATTTATATTTGTTTATTATATTAATGAATATTCATTAGATGAGGTTAATGTAATATTAGGCTAATATCACATATAAAAGCATAAATTGTATTACCACAAGGAGGATAGTCCTATATCTATTTACAAAAAGAATAGATTCATATCATACAGAATCTAAAATAAAGCTTTCTAATCAGGTTCTATCCTGTTTGCTAAATAACAATTAATGAATATTCATTAGGTAAAGTTAATTTAATATTTGTACACATCATTGTACATGTATATAAAACATGCATAAATTGTATGACCACACTTAACTACTACACACATCTTTACCTTTTTCTAATTCCTTATCTTAACTTCCAAACAGGGTAGACCCAAATCAAAATTACAGCTATCTGATCTGAATATACCCAGTTTAAGATGATTCATTAAGTAAGGTAATTAACAAACTTCTTATAAAAGAAAACATTGTAGACCACAAGAAGGAGATTCCTTATGTTTATTTCAAACATGGTAGATCCAATCAAATTAAAACTATATGATCTGGCTCTATCCTGTTTGCTCAGTGACAGTCAATAAAGATTCATTAGCTAAGGACACTGTAATATTAGCACATATTGTATATAAATTAAGCATAAATTGTATGACCACACTTAACTAGTACACAAACTTATCTATGTGTATGACAGGTCAAGGATATAATTTTGGATATCGCACAGTATACAAATATTTTATTCAGCATGATGCAAAATATGTTTTTTGGAGCATATGGTTGATAGGTTATGTGGGTAAATTTGAATATACAAATACAAATATTTTACTCATCTTAAAGCAAAGTATATTGCATTCAGCCACCGTCTAATTATATCGTAGTGATATTATATGATTGATAATAAGCATACTTAAACACGTTTGCTACATTTTTTCTAATCGAGGGACAATTGTCCGGGTTGGCAATCGTCCGAGGGGAAATCGTCCGAGGGCAATCGGCCTAAGGGGAAATCGTCCATGCCCCCGATTTCGGACGTGTCCTCTCTCTTAGCTGCCGCTCTGTATGTCTGTCTCTCTGTCTGAGAGAGAGAGAGTGAGAGAGAGAGAAAGAGAGAGAGAGAGAGAGAGAGAGAGAGAGAGAAGTGTAACACTCTACTCTGGACAGATATTACGTATACAATGATCAGGTATGGATAAAAACAAAACAATGAACTCAGAAAATGAACTATATGAACTATTTACTCCATACAGACACCTTTAACTTCATGAATATTCATGTAAGAAATAATGACATCATAATATGTATTAACTGGATTTTTATAATGGCATAATGAACATGGGAGTTTTTGGTCGTAGCAGAAACTGCAGCATCAGCATACAGAGCAGACTCTGATCGGGAGAACCGAACCGTCTCATCTGGGTCTACTCCATTCGCAAATTCATCAAACGGCGTTTCTATGACGGAAACAATGAAATCAGCATTACGTCTTTAGTATTTCAAGGTATTTTGAAAAGATAATCAATTTACATAGTAATCAGATCTGAAAGCAGGTGCTTCCCCTTTTTAAGTTGAAAAATCACACAAATTATGATCTAAAGTTTCCGTACAAACGTTTACAGTAGAACCCGTTTAAAGCGGCCATAAAAAATAATTAAGTATTTATGAATATGTAAGGCTTAATGCAGGACAGAAATAATACAGAAAGCTCCTATACATGTATATAGCTTTCTGATTTACCTTTGCCCTGCATTAAACAACTACCTGTTTTTAAAACGCCTATGTTAAATCAATGAATGAGCGCTTAGGACAGATTCTACCGTACACTCCAAGTTGCAGTATGTTTCAGTTATAACTGTTATATTTCCTTCAACTCTTTTCCAAAACCACAGCCATATGTTTAGCTACAGCCAATCCCCTCTAACACTACCACTTAGTTAATATGAGTGTCTTAGATGAGGTGGTGCCTTGGCGACATTTGTCAGAATAATTTATTCCATAGATATACGTTTTGTCGCATTTGCAAACAGATAAGACCAAGATCAGACGGATGAAAACATTTCTTGTTCATATGCTATAATTCATATATCATGCTGCTTAATGTATGGCTAAAGTAATGCCATAATAGCTATCAGATGCATCTTTGAACTAGAAATATACATTTTTGGGAGCTAGCGTTAGAGAGGCTGTCACTGAAGTTTAAAACCTGGTCAGACTTGATGGCTGACTGAACTATGTGTACTGGCCATAACGTTCTACATGTATAGTAATACTTTACTTCAATATTCATGTAAGAAATACAGTAAAACCTCTCTGTAGCGACCACTAAATTACATCAAGTATTTTGTGTTAAAGGCAGATGGCTGCTTAAAGCAAGGTGAAAGTAAAACAGAACGTTCCTATAGGAGCGTTCTGTTTTACTTTCACCTTGCTTTAAGCAGCCATCTGCCCTAAATGACAACTAATTAACGCAATATAGTGGCCATTATAGAGAGGTTTTACACTACATGTAACGACTGTGTGGATATTAATTAGCTGAGTTTTAACCCTTCTCTTGCTGAATTTTAAAACACATTTCTCCTTCTTTACCCATGCCCTGTTGTATAATTACATATATCTTCACTGTGTATTTCGCTGTGCAATCACTGCTGTGGAGTGCACTGGTTGCACAATCAATTTGTAAATAGTGCAGACCCTGATGAGACAGCTCCTGCAGAAGCTGTCTCATCTGGGTCTTCACTATTTGCAGGGAGGTATATTGACGTGAATGGCAAGCGAAGGGTTAATAGTACATGTATATCAAAAAGCAAACGTTTGACCATGACAGAAAGTATCGACTCATATAGGTCTATATTATGTTATAAGCAAACGAAGCAGACCCTGATCAGATAACTCCTATAGGAGCCGTCTGATCTGGGTCTACTCTGTTCGCAAAGACCTTAAAGGATTCTCTAACTAAAGTAACTCTTTCGCTACAAAACTCTGTCGTCTGCTAACTTTGTCGTCTGCTACAATTTTCGTGCTTTAATTATTAAGTACTCGGTGTCTTATCTGGATCCAAGGTGTTTGCATATGAATGAAAGATGCGATATTGGCAGCGACAGAGTTACAATGATAGGTTATACTTGTAACATGTTCTAAAAATGCCTAAAACTACATTTATCATTTTTTAATATGTTGAAACTAAGAATATCGCAAGAAAACCAATCGAATAAACGCCGAGGAAGACACAATATCTATGAGTTCAGAGCTACAGATAACGGTGCGTACTCAAATACTAAAATCGTCATTTCTCCACCAAACCCTATGTTGTGACCACTCTTTACATTCTAAAGAGTGGTCACAACATAGGGTTTAGTGGAGAAATAAAGACGTTATACTTGAACATATTTCAATTTACGCATCTAATCTGGAGGTTTGACATTGAGTTTGATATCGAAGACCCGGTAATATTCGGAAATATATTAGTATTTATTCGAGTTGAGTTTTGTTTCGTTAACTGTTCGACAAGTTTTGTTATAGAACAGGAATTATAAGTCTCGAGGAAAACGGTTTATTTTGTATCACAGGGGCATTTTTCGATATAAGTTCAAATTGACAATCTTCATAATAACGATTGAACATAACATCACATAAATTTATTCGGCATAAAGTTGCATAAAGCACATATATAGCCGTACATATACGAATACAGGATTGAACATAAGAACTAAGGTTTATGATGTTGAAACTATGGGTTTATTGTAGAGACTGTCACCCAGTAAACTACAGCAATTTACACTTCCGCCTTCGCTGTGGCCGGTAAATACGGAAGAAGAATACTCCTTCTCCCGCTGAAGGCTGCTCGAGTCGCATTTGCAAATATCTTTGATCCAGGTGAGATGCCGAGTGACTCGGCGTGTCCTCTGGGGTCCAATCTATTTGTTTCTCAGTCAATAACTAAAACATGCACGAATCGAGTGAAGATAAATATGCAATATATGCAATTTCTATGGAGCATTTGTTTTCAACATGAAAGGGTTAAATCGGTTAAACTTGAAATATTCAGAAACTGAAACTACATGTATAGTATCGCATTCAGCTGTGGTGAAAACAGTTCAAGCGGGCAGTTATTGGAGTAGTTGGCTTCCTTGTTGACGATTAGGTTGAAGTTGATGATGTTGATGATGTTGATGATATGTAGATCATGATAAATATAAATAGAATGATTATGGCAATTATTAATTAATTAATTTATTTATTTATTTATTATTATTATTATTATTATTATCATTATTATTATTATTATTATTATTATTATTATTATTATTATTATTATTATTTATCAATATCATGATTATGTGGGTGATATTTGACTCCCTTTTTTAAATTTTAATAAACATAGAAATACAACGGGAAGCATTACCGCTTATAAAATAAAAAATGAAAAAGCAGAAATATTCACAGGAATAGAATATATGTACCAGGGTGTGTGTCTATTGCGATATTCTCTACTTGCAGCGTGTTTTAATGACTAACAGTTGCATTAATCATTTAATATGCTTGAACGAAGTACATCGCAAGAAATCCAATAGAATAAACACCAAATAATACACGACTTTCATGTGTTTGATTCGTTATCCCTTTCCATGTTCTATGTTTATAGCTGAACATCTACGATAACATTACAAAGAAGGGATTTTTTTTTGCCATGGAAGAAACGGCAGAATTATATCTGTATTATAGTATAAGCAAATAGAGCAGATACTATTCAGACAACTCCAACAGAAACTTTCTGATTTTGGTCTATTCTGTTGCAAAATAAAGTTAGTTTAAATAAAATGATATTTCTTATTCATTTCAATTACAATTATACAAATGTACAATATATTAACGTGATAGATTATTTATGACATGATATTCAACTGGGTTAAAAGAGTTAAGGCCAAACGACATCAAATAAGCAAATCATGTCTGTCGTTCATATTGCATGTAAATCATGTCTGTCGTTCATATTGCATGTAAATCATGTCTGTCGTTCATATTGCATGTAAATCATGTCTGTCGTTCATATTGCATGTAAATCATGTCTGTCGTTCATATTGCATGTAAATCATGTCTGTCGTTCATATTGCATGTAAATCATGTCTGTCGTTCATATTGCATGTAAATCATGTCTGTCGTTCATATTGCATGTAAATCATGTCTGTCGTTCATATTGCATGTAAATCATGTCTGTCGTTCATATTGCATTGACATACCGTAGAACCAGTCCTTTAAGTGTCCATTCACTTATTTAACATTGGAGTCTTAAAATACAGGTGGTTGCTTAATGCAGGGCAAAAATAATGTTGTGCCTCGCTCCTCTAATATCCATGAGCGAACTCTGCGGCAATCGTCTCAATTTCAACCTTTTTTTACTTTTCTAGGCCAAACACTTAGTTCTTTAAAATCATTAGTTCACTCTGCCTCGGCTATTTGGAACGACCTACCATCTCCTGTAAGGAATAGTCTTCCTTTCTCAGTAAACTAATATTTGACCCATTTAAAGTATATGTACTCTCAGCTAATACAGATCTAGCAAGTATATCTCACCAGGTCAAGTTCTGCATGTTTAGCCATAATGAGCATGACTAGTTCTTACGCTCGTTATATATTCGTATCTCCATGGCTTTCTTAACATCCATTTGTCAAACACGTTTTATACCAATCGCAATGTGAAAACTGATGAGACTTCAGCTTGACATCTTATTTGGTTTCAAGGTGTTTGCCATGCCGCAAGTACGTTGCCATTGATTGGAACTAAGCAGAATAAATTTCATGTACATTAGGCAACTATTTAAATTCACAGTTGAAAACTTATTTATAAATTTCCTTCAACATATTAGACCCTGTTATGTCGACTCGTTTATAACCATTTCCTTTGCATTGTAACATGTTATTAGAACGTTAACGTGTGTGTGTGCATATTTAGAATGTATCATTGTACCTTGTTAAGATTATGCCTCAATATAAGTACTTAAAGTTCAAAGTCATGGTACATGTAATTAGATTTACATAACCCATTCGCTGCCATACAACTGTTACATTACTCACTATATTGTCTACATCTTCTCAACTTTCTATCAATTGTTCATAAATATTGCCCAAGAGTCTAACGTCTTGAGCTTGTATAAGACGCCTCTCGGCGTCTAATCCGGGTTCAATCTATTGGGATCGGACATTAAGGGGTTATATTTGTAAACATCTACGATCTGGACGAGGAGGCCTGACAGCTACCTCGTCAACGTCTACTTTGTTTTGTTATATCTACTTTGAAATTGTATCAACTATATTTGATGTGCACGTTGTTCAGATATAGTTTAATAATTCTGTATTGTACGACAGACCCCCAGCAAAGCTATTGAAAAAGTGTCCTGATAACGGTTGTAAGTGGACACTTTTGTACGCACGTGATTCTTGTGGTTAAAACCTATCTACCTAGGATTTGAATGGGGTGAACCAAGGGGAAAACATTTTGTACTCATTTGTGAAATATTCATTTTTAATCAAAATTAAAAGTCTACAACGTACTGTCGTACAAGTAAGATACATGTACTCGTCTTACTACCAAAGTGTCTTACTACCAAAGTGTCAGACAAATGTCCTCGGCTACGCCTCGGACACGTCTTCGGTCATGCGAACAAACTGTCCTGATAACGGTTGTAAGAAGACACTTTGGTAGTAAGACTCGTACTGTATCTATTACTTATCACCTTTGTTAAATGTTTTGTGTCGTGATGGCCTCATGGAAGATAATTTGACCAAATGTGTTCTCCCATTAAAATTCCCTTGTTGAATAAAACCTTTATTATTATTATTATTATTATTATTATCGTCATCAGCATCATGCAGAAAGTTACTATATGAGCTTTCTGTATTACTTTTGACCTGTATTAAACTACCACCTGCCTTTCAGACCTATAGTTTGATAGTCGCTTAATGCAGATTCTACTTCACAGAAAAAACATAAAACCTGTCTAATGCGACATACAAAAGAGGTGTATATATAGGAGCTTTCTGTGTCAGTTTCACCCTGCATTAAGCTGCCACCTGTCTTCACGACTGATATTTATACTAACATTTACGTCCGGTTTAGAGGGGGCTTACTTACATGCAGGTATATTATTACGCAGTAGTCATTCTCTTTAGCGGTTTTTATATTTTCGATTTACAAATGCCAGCCATTGTTTTGAAAATCAATTAAGATCCACAGTGTTGCTCCAAAATTGTAGATTAGCTGAGCATGTTCGTTGAATTCTTTGTAATGGTCGAAGTTATTCGTCTCATAAAAAGCTGGCGGTTTTCTAAGGATTTAGCAGATTTCAAGTACCGTTAATGTTTAGCTGAATATATATCAATTGTATATAAAATATGCTGTACACATTGTTTTAGTGATATGAATTTCTTTACACCTTTTGTTGTCGATTGATTTATGCGAAAAAATGGCAGAATATAACCAGAGGGTACTTCTGTTTTCAGAAACAATTTCCAACGACAGAGCTGTATGCATACTGACATATCAAAATATTTTATTTGTCAACCAACCCCTATCTTGATAGTAATCATTGGAATCTCTTCAGAGATAGGGTTTTTCGAAGAAATGCGGAAATTTTCGTTTCAGTACTTCTCTTATCCACACCTCTGATAGGTTTAGAGTGAGTCTTCAGTTGACCAATATAAACGTTTACCTAGCATTTCCGTAACCTGACCATCGCTTTGCCGACAGCGAAACTTTGTATTTTGTAAACATGACCTGGTTAAGTCGAGTATCCATAATCTGATTAGTAAGGTTACTGGTGCACGAATTTTTAGAGGAATTCTGGGTCCATGCTTATAAAGCTTTTAATTGAGCTTTTGATTGGTCAGATTTGAGCCTTTTCAGATTTGAGCCAAAGGCTCAAATCTGACCAATCAAAAGCTTGAGAACTCAAATCTGACCAATCAAAAGCTTGAGAACGAAACTCAGACTCAACTAAAAGCTTTATAAGCATGGACCCAGATCAAGATATCTTCTTGTATACAGTAGCACCTGTCTTAAACTGTCAATCATTTATTGAGCACAGGAGTCTTAAAACAGTTGGTTGCTTAGTGCAGGAAACAAGCAATGCAAACGGTTCCTATAGGAGCTTTCGGTATTACTTTTGACTTGCATTAAGCTACATCGTGCCTTACAGACTCACAACCAGACTTATTTTTATGGTCGCTTAAGACAGGTTCTGTTGTATTCAGATGTTTACATTGTGGTAAGAGTTGTGTCGGGTAGATTTTCAGAGAATGGGCGTTGCTGCTTTAAAGTTTCGGTTTGGTAATGGGGGATTTTTGTCGGTTATCACACAAACTGAATGTATAGATGGCTTTGGCACCGAGTAGGCCCGGATATCTTCTGATTTTATCGATCGTCATTATATTTGTTTACTGGCATTATTAATGATAAGAATCATCAACCAAATTATTTAAATAATGTAGAAGAAATAAAACCATCTTAAATTTTTAACTTACATACATACCATTCAACCATTTTGCGCAGGGGAGGATGGGTCATTACTTTTTCATAATCGGACATTACGCGTCCCCTGTCATAATGTAAAAAAAACCCAGAACATATATTTGTAAGCCCTTGTTTTTTGTGTAAGAGTTTTGTTTGTTTAATTTAATTATTGCAGGTAAAAAATTGACCAGCTTGTATGGAAATTATCAGGTGAAATTTGCCGTCATGTAGTAAAGCAAAGTCAATATATATATATATGCATAAACAGTGAAATTATACCACAAATAAACGTAATCACGAAATGTTGAAACACTTTGAAAAATAACGATTTAACACGTTAAAGCAGTTTTGATCCAGATCAGATTAAAGAAATCTATTGCTGATTAGAATGTACATTGTTTCACCGTACAATGTGCTTCTGGTGCGTTCAGAATGTATTTCTAATTTATATCAGAAATATTTCAGATATCAATCAAATTAAAGTATACACTTTCACCGCCGATGTCGCAAAAAATGCACCACGGCAAATAGTGCAGTCCCAGATTAGACGCCGCCTTTTCAAGACCGCGTCTAATCAGGTACTTCACTTTTTGTCTCAAAATTTATTTTTATATCTGTGATTTATTCCTTGGAAATTTGCATTTGTTTATATCATATCGTTATTTTACCGAAGGATTTAACAAAATTGGACAATTAGAAATTTGACACCGAAAAGGTTAACCCTTACAAAATATAGGAACCCAGTCTATAAGACATATTACCCTGATATGTGGGTTCTTAGGGGTTCCCCAATTAGCGTCTGCACTGTTTGTTGTGCAAACATCATTTTGTTGCACCTCTCTAGATTAGTTATTTAAGTCGGCAAATATACACCTTCATTTGAAAATTTAGCGTTCAAGATATTGAACTTCTCATGGAAGTTTCAGTGACTAAATAAATAGGTATGGGACCAGATAAGACGTTCATTTTTTTTATTAAAAACAGAACAGACGATTAACATGCAGTCAGTCTTACTGGTGCCTATATTTATCTGATCAATATCCAAGCTGTACAAGGTTTCTTATTTCTTTCTTGTTTTGTGAGTTTGCTGAAATTGGAAGTCAAACTTTAATTGCTGAAATAAGAACAAATTATAATTAAACGCAAATATAAAATGATTTATTACTTTGTGATTGGATGTTGATTTGCTCTTTAAGTAAATCCTTTTATCCATCCATGAATATACATGTAAGAAATAATGATGTCATAAATATTAGTTAGATTGTTTTTCTAATTATATATGAACACATGAAATTTTGAGCATGGCAGAAACTGTGGAATCAGATTTATATTATATCATAAGCAAATAGAACAGACCTTGATCAGACGGCTCCTACAGGACCTGTTTGATCTGGGTCTACTCTGTTTGCAAAGGCATTAAAAGGCATTTTTATGTATGTTAAATTATTTGATAAAGACCTTTTAATATTAAAGTATTAGTCTGAAATGTAATGACTGTTTGGCCATGTATTTCTGTCGGTTTCTTAGGTTTAGGGTAAAGCTGGTAATTTATCTGCATTTTTAAAATAGTCCAAAGTAAAAAAAAATCTTTACAAAACTGCAAACTATATAGTTTTACATCCTTCGTGATTCTCGATGTAAAGGACCTTGCGTGTAATCAGTGCCTATTAAATTAAAATAACTAAAATGAAACAAAGGACCTACTAGGTGGCAACGTCACCAAGTTTGACAGGGACAGATAACCGACAAAAATCCCTCGTTGTCACTCTTCTAAGAAAGAAACTGGGCGTTCATGGGAGTTTAACATGAAACCTAGATATTTAAAACATATTATCAAAACGATTTATAATTTCCTTTGCTGGTGTTTTCATCCACGTTGGAAAATACCTAGCATTAGTTTCCTCCTGCAAATTTGGGAAAAGATGCATCATAATACCTGTATGCTCGCCATGTTGTGCACCGGTGTGTTTGCGAAGGGGATTTTCTTGACTGATGTATTACTAATCGTGTATGGATGTCCATCAATAAATCGGGAAACACCTGGCATGGGATCATCGCCGTGTTTAAATATAAAACGGGTAATTTAAAGTAGAACCATAAAGTCTAAACCGGATTTTTTTTCATATTTAGTATCAATGTCGATGTTTTAACCCTTACCTACTCTCTATTGTAGGTCATCTTTGGATCTGGTGTAATTTCGACAACCTCCGATTCTATTAATCTTTTAAAAAAATTACAGTGTCAAACAGTGTCAAACTGCATGAATCCTGGTGAAAAAATCGACTTGGCGTTTCATCTGGATGACCAAGGTGTTTGCAAATGCGAGTCACGTGGCGAAGGCTTAAGGTAGGTGACAACTTAATGCACGAGAAAGTCACGCGGAAAGCTCCAAAAGGATGACTTTCGAATGACTGTCATCCTGCATTAAGCGGTCACCTGCCTAAACTATTTACAGTAGAACCTGTCTTAAGAGATGTCTAATTAGGTGGTCGCTTAATGCAGGTCCAAAGTAATGCAGAAAGTTCCTATTTGAGCTTTCTGTATGAATGTTGTCCTGCATTAAGTAACCGCCTACTTATTTAGACTCCTGTGTTCAATAAATGAATGGTCGCTTATGACAGTCTCTACCGTAAATTCTAATTTACCTCAAGTCCGTTTAAGAGGGATTCAACGTACATCTTTTTCTGTAGGCAATATATGACATATAAGTAGTAACACGATACAAGCTATACCATTTGCGCTATGCGGTATATATCTAGGCCATTCACGGCGCCAGAAGTGAGGTTTCCATATTGTTTGACTCTCATCTCCACCATTTCTCAACGATTTAATATCCTACTTGAGAAACAGCATGGGCTTGTTCTCTGGCGCTTCCATAGCGAACAAACAGGCCATAAAGAGCGTTAATCAATGACACGTACTGTTGTACACAAATTAGTATAAATAAAACATTGCTCATGGCCATTTTTCCATGATAACTTCTTAAAGGGGAAGTCCCTACATTCGACATGTTCCAAAAATGCCTAAAGGATACATAACTCATTAGTTTATATGCCGAAAAGAAGAATATCGTAAGAAAATCAATCGAATAGACATCGAATAAGACATAACTTTCATACGTTTGATATTTAATTCGGCAATGTTTTAGTATTTATTCGGATCGCGTTTTAGTTCCGTTAACTGTTCGACCAGGGTCGATAATATTTTGTTGTAGAACAAAAATTATAAGTGTAAATGAAAACAGTTTATTTTGTATCACAGGGGCATTTTTCGATATAAATTCTGAAGGGAGGTGATCCCCCGACAGCAAAAATTGCAACACAAAAAGAGAAAATTGCAGACTCTATTTTATTGAGTCTGTTCATGAACAGTAATTGAAAGGGCAACACTGCTCACGCCCCCTAGCACCGGCTTAAGCGGTAATCAATATTCAGAACAAGAAGTACTGAAATTCATGATCTCGAAGGTAATAAGTGTAAATAGACACTTTTCATAATAATGCTTGGACATTTCAAATATTAAGTTTTATGACATTATTGAAAATATGCGTTCATTGAAGGGACTTCCTCTTTAACTGACGGAAATCAGTGGAAACAAAAGGACATATATGGTGAGGTTTCGACTGACTCATAATTGGTTTCGGAATAACGCTTAGACTATCAAAGAACAGCTGATAAGCTGACAAATCAAATTAAAGAGAGTGAGAAAAAACTTTATCTGAAAGAGAGTGAGAGAAATTTTTACTTACGAACTATTGAAACGCTGACTTTTCAGTCGAAATTTAAAAACGCGAAAGTGACCGAAAATTTATCTACATGTGCATCGAAATTAGTACGTTCATGATGTTGTCAAACTTCTCGTGGATGGCGGACGCGATTCCACTGGTTACCACAGAAATCAAAAGTTCGGTACAACATCTATTCCTTAGAATGCTCGTTATTACGAAGTCAGTTTCAAGTCTCATAGTTTCAGATTCTGCAGTAATTCTGTTATGCATTTTTTTTAAATATTAGCAAAATACATATCAAAATACATACAAGTTCTTTTTGTTCCTGTCTAAAGCACAGCGACAGGCCATGGTTTTCCACAGTTTGCAAAATCTGAAATTAATATTCATTACGAAGCTTGCTTTTTCCAATCCATGTGTTTTATAACAGTAATTTCCAGTATAAATGAACCACGAGAACTGTTGAGTTCGTACACTGGTTGGGTGTTACGTACAATTAAATAGGAAAAGATATTTTCAAAAGGAATAGTTTGAAAAGCATTTACAAAATGACCATATTCTCCACTGTACCCACGCGTCTGTGCAAAACTGACACAGTAGAAGCTCACTAATGCGAGTTTTAGTAAAGAAGATTTGAGAACATTTATGCATATTTTTCTACTGTATTGCCGTGCAACCAAATATTGTAAATTCATCTCAAAGTGTTATTATAGAGCATACATAGTTTCCAAGCTCGAATATAAATGAACTAATACCAAATATGCAATCGTTTACAACATAATTACTGGCTTTATCATTTACAACATAACTACTGCCTTTATCAATAAAGATAAACGATGTAGAATACAAGCACGTTAAATATGTACCATCAACCCTTTCCCTCATACAAGCATGTTTTTACGCATTTGCAAACAGGATAGACCCAGATCAGACGACTCCTAGAGGAGCCGTCTGATCAGGGTCTGCTCTGTTTGCTAAAATAATTTGATGGATCTTGTTCTTTAGTTTCCAAAATCGCTACAATATCCATCCTTCCTTATGTCATTATAACTATTTTGCCCATGAATATTCAGTAGGTATTGAAATTTGAAATAAACATAGAAAATGGAAAGGGTTAAAGTATTTTTATCATATGCATATTTTGAAATATATGCGACATTTTATAATAAACGTGTCAATCTGTATAATATACACACGTTCTTGCTCATTCATTTAATGGTTTTACAATGCAAATATAATTCTACATGTTACGCAATTTTATTACATAAATATGCATGTATTGATCGTTGCAACGTCAGTCTCGCTTGCCATCGTCTCGTGTAATGGTGTAATAAATGAGTTAGAAGAGTGAGAAATTGTATGGAACCGTGCCATGGCTTTTATGTATACAGCAATTTAAGCCATTCACTCCTTTTTGAGCCTCTGTAAAACTCATTTTTGAAACCATTGTGATAAAATTAATAGAGCATTTGCTCCATAGGAGCTTTCTGCATGACTTTCACCATGCATTAAGCAGCCACCTGCCTAAAAGAGTCTAAATTCTTCTATACAGAAAATTCGAATAATCGAGATTTTGTTGTACCTAACAATTACATAAAGCATTTGTTTATATATTGAAATGAAGTATATCGCAAGAAAACCGGTCAAATAAATACCGAACAAGACACAACGTTCATGGTCTGATATGTTATCCGGCAATGTAGTATTTATTCGGCTTGCGTTTTAGTTTTGTGAACTGTTCGACCAAGGCCGATAGTATTTTGTTGTAGAACAAAAATTATTAGTATCGATATACACGCTTTATTGTGTATCACATGGGCGTTTTTCGATAAGTTAATATTGACGATCTTCATAAAAATTATTGAGCATAACAAATACCAGGTTTTATAATAGTATTGAAAAAAATGCGGTCATTGTAGGAACTTCCCCTTTAATATCTCACATACTTATCTAATAAGTGGAAAGTGGATATTTTCATGAAAACCTGATAATTATCTTTTCGCGTCAAATTTGCATGTTAGTACCATATACTGCCACGATATAATACAAAAAACATGAAACTTTTCTCGAAAACTTTCTTGTTAATTGTTCTAACAATATATATCCTGTCCTATTCCCTTGCGCACTAATATGCCACTGTCATTTAGATAAGCGGTAAAATGAAACAGTGCTAGTTAATTAAAATTATCAGCTGTCGTGATAAATAACTAGTTAAGATAAATTCACTAAGTGGTGGCAGGCTAAAGCAGTATCTTGACAAAATTCGTGTTAAGATATCTATCTGGTTATCGTGGAAACTTCCCAAGTTCCACTTTTCAGATAACTATCTGAAAAAAAATCTCGATTATTCGAACACTAAAATACATATCATTATCGATCTTTAAGACAGGTGGCAACTTAATGCATGGTAAAGTCATGCAGAAAGCTCCTCTAGGAGCTTTCTGTATGACTTTCGCCATGCATTAAGCAGCCACCTACCTAAAAGGGTTTAAATTCTTCTTATAAAAGAATTCGAATAATCGGGATTTTACTGTATCTGAAAAAATAACGCGGAAGTTTCCGTGAAAACTAACTAGTCAAGCATTTATGTGAGAAATTAACAAGAAGCTTTCATGATAACTACGTGGTTAAGAGGTGTCAGAAATATTTCACCATAGTTTTTACCACATAAGAATATAATTATTTTTTCAGAACATTTTTCCTGGGATTAAATAAATGTATCATGTATTGAATAAATAGTTTTTATTGAACAAATAGTGAAAGTCTTTCATTGAATAAATATGTTTCTTTATGCAATATTGCAACACTCCACAAACCATATTCCGATGACATATTTCTGACACCACTTACCACTTAGCTTTAGAGAAAAGTTTCCGATTAATATATCACATGTATGATTATCTAATACACGGAAAGTAGAATGTTTCATGAAAACTTGATAACTATCTTTTCGCGTTAAAATGGCCTGTTGGTGCCATATTCTGCCATGGCATAATATAAATACATTTAACGTGGAACCCTTTACGAAAACTTTCTTTCTTGTTAACTTATCTATAAAAAGATTTCATATTCTTCCGGACAATTCGATGATGTCAGGTGATATTCTATTCCCTTGCACATTACCAGGTCACTGAAGCAGTCATCCGAATGTATGTAACAAGATTAATTAAGTGTTAGCAGTTAAAAGCAGTATCACGACAAACTCGTGTTAACATATTTTATCTGGTTATCGTGAAACGTTTCCAGGTTCCACTTTTCATATAATTATCTGAAAAATAACGCGAAATTTTCTTGATAAATAACTAAATAATTATTTCTGTGAGATATCGGGAAACGTTCATGGTAATTAAGTGGTTAAGTGGTGTCAGAAATATGCCATCAAAACGTATATGAACATATATAATTCCAAATGTATATATAATTCAGTTATATGAATAAGTAATTCCGTATATGAATACAGTATTATGGTGTGCGGTGGTCTAATGGTAACGCCTTTGACTGCAAGTCCGGAGGTCCGGGGTTCAAAATCCCGGTCTCTCCCTGAATTTTCAGAGACGCTTTCAGTGTCTCCCACCCGTATATCCTCTCCACCCAGGGGTTAAAATACGTACCTGTGAGGGTCACTAGCCGGTACTGCGGCTGCATGATTGCGCCATATGTAGCAGTGCTCAATATTATAGGCGAATGACTCAATGACCAGGGGAATGTACAGTCGGCTGAGCGGTCATTCGGACTGAAAGTAGACTATAACTAGGTACTTTACTTTTAATACAATGAAACCCAGATAGATCGAACACTTAAACAAGTATTATCATCGGTCTTTAAGACAGGTGACAATTTAAACAGGGTGAAATTTATACAGAAAACTCCTCTGGGGGCTTTCTGCATGACTTCCACCCTGCATTAAGCAGCCACCTGTCTAAAAGGGCAGCACTTCTTCATTACTAAACTTTCGAAGTATCGAGTTTTTACTTCATATAATTCCGTATATTTGCAGCCAAGGAAGAACGGGCACTATACAGTAAAAAATATTACAGTCGGTGAGTACTCTTTGGAAGCTTTTACATTTTACGTGATATTCTGTGAACATGTTTTATTCAGTTTATTATTGACGTGCTAAGAGGCTGAAAGGCTTTGCAAACAGTTTGTTTCCATATTAGACACCGAGTAACTCGGCGTCTCATCAGGATCCAAACTGTTTGGCACCAGGATTGTCTGGTTGTATTAGGAGACGATTTCCCAGGTAGCAGTATCGAACAGGTTTTATGATATTTGTATGTAAAGATTCATACTAGACCGTGCTCAAATGAAAAAAAACAAAAAAACAAACCCATATGAAGTGATTTTGATAAGCCCATCCAATTTACAATAATATGTATTAAGGTTTAATTCGTCGAGTGTTTCCTATAATATGAATGTACATATTCTGGCAAGAGTTTAAGACATGTATTTAAAATTTATCTATTCAAATTTGACATTTCAGAAATAATAGTAGTCAGAATTACAACATATCGAAAACAACCCGAATTCGATCCATTATTTTGAGAGGAATATCGAAAATAGTGAAGGACTTCAAAACGAATCGGTGAGGTGCAAATGAACAGAAAACCAAAAGTATTAAGAAAAAGAAAGACCTAAACAGGCCTCATACAACTGATACATGTATTAGCCTTTTCTTTATAGATATGAGTTCATACGCCTTTGCAAACAGAGTAAGCCCGGCTTAGACGGTCCCTTTTGGATCAGTCAGATCAGAGTCTGCTCTGTTTGCTAATGGAATTATACAGATCTGATTCTACAGTTTCTTCCATGGCCAAACCATAACATTTTCATGTGACAATATAACAATTAATCTAATTAATATTCATTATGTCAATATTTCTTACATAAATATTCATGGAGGAAAGGATGTGATTACATGTAATTTTATTCAATAAAACGAGTGATAAATTGCACCTTAATGATTCCACTTTGAGTATTGGGAACGGTAAACCTTGTTGTATATAGTATAAATAAAATATATTAAATCTGTTGACCTTTCAAGATTGCCGTTTATGGCTATTTTAGTTCAGTAGGGTACACAGTGATTGTCCACTTGTGTATACACCCAACAATCAGTTAACAATGTCCATGCGGATAATACGGTAATGACTTCGCTAATCTGAACTCACGAATAAGTACCATTACCTGTCTTTAAGCCAGGTGGAAACTCAATACAGTATCAAAGTCATGCACAAAGGTCCCCTGTGGGATTTCGGTATGTCTTTCTCTCTGTATTAAGCAGCAACCTGTAGGCATATAAGGCCCCCAGTTCTTCTTTACTAAAAGTTCCGATTAGCTATATGTTACAGTATGCCTTCTTGCAAAATACGACAGCATGGCTCAATGGTAGAGCGTCCGCCTGTGGTACGGAAGGTCGTGGGTTCGATCCCCGGCCGCGACAGACCAAAAGTCGTTAAAAGTTGGTACTAGTAGCTCCCTTGTCTACGCTCGACATTAAATGGTAGTTCTAGGACTGGTCGGCCCGGTGTCAGGATAATGTGACTGGGTGGGATGGCCTTGCCATGTGCCCGTGGCAGGGGTATTCCAGTGAGGCAGCACTATAACTTGTCTCATGCGGGTGCCGTCTGCAAATAACTGAAATACTGTTGGTCGGACGTAAAACCAAACTCACTCACTCACTCAAAATACGAATCGAAGTCACGAGTGAGAGTAAAACATGCAATATGTTCAACATAATTAACCTTCTGCAATAGAAGCAATGGTTGTCTGCTAATCTTGTCCGTCTCAATTTACAGTAAACTGCTGAAGGTTCAGGTTCAATACATCATGTTGTGTTCAGTTCATGTGTATGTGAACATCGTGTACAAGTAGTATATTTTCTTCGTCCAACGCGAGCATTGGTGTTTGTTAACTTTTAATACAAGTCAGCACTCCTTTCAATATCTAGTCTTGACTCTATGACACTTTTTAAAACTTTAAACACAAACACTTTTTTCTGTTGTTTGGATTATCTTTAACTTAAAATGTATTAGAGAAACTCTAGCATACAGATACAAATATACTGACAAGGACGGAATTTCAATATCAGATGGCAAACTGTAAAAACCTTAAACCTTTCCTTGGGTAACAATTAATCAAGGGGTTCGAATCCCCACGGAGGCATGACTATTCCTTCCTCAGTTTTTAAAAGTATAGATCTAGATCTACTTCTGTGTTTTGTTAGGATGGTAGATTGTGTTGAAATGATAGGTGGCATTTAATAAAATTTGTAAGACATTCAATAAAAAGGTCAAATTATGGTCTGTGCGTGCCTTCTGACCATAATGGCACACCTGGTGTCATTATGGCACCAGGAGTGCCATTATGACCAGAAGGCACACCTATGCCATATTTTAACCTCTTAGTAACTGAACTGTTATGGTTCTTTTCTATGTTTTGAAATGTTGCATATGTGTGTAGAGTAATTTGCGTTAATGTTTCAAGCATATTGTTGAGTAGAATTACTATTAGATATGATGCAGTGAGTGTTTGCCTTCTGATCGGCCGTCTGTATTCACCAAGATCTTTAAAAGAAAAAACGAATGACCATAGATAATCATATGTCTTCTTCATAAACCGAAACTAAAGACAAAAGTATACGAGTTGTAAGTATAATTTAAGCAAAATGAATGTAACCAATTTGACAGTTTTGCCACTGACAAAACTTCCCTCGTTCAAAATGACATTATAAAAGTTCAGCTGATAAATATTCATGATGACTTTATTTCTTACACGGATATTAATTAGATAATGGCTTAATTGGGTCGTGTAATAATACATGTACTTTGTTTTCATATACAGAAATTGGAGAAAGGATCACTCGGTCGGCTCCCTCCGAAGGCTTTTTTCTGCCAGAAGCTCCCCACACCATTCAGCTCCGGAAACTGAACACATCACGGGCTTATCTTCATATGAAACCAAGTAGAGGTAACGTAGCTTAAAGCAACATATGATGCCAAGAAGAAGTGAAGTTAATTTCAGCAACCAAAGTAGTTAAGGTTATAGCAATCCGAATAGAGGAGAGAAGTAACTTGTAGAAACCTAAGTAACTTGTAGAAACCTAAGTAACTTATAGCAAATAGTGGAGCCAAGTAGAAGTCAAGTCATTTGTATCAACTTATGAAGCAAAGTAGAGGTAAACTAGATTATAGCAAATGATGAAGTCTAATACAGATTAAGTAACTTATAGCAACTTATAAAGCCAAGTAGAAGTAAGTAACTTATAGCAACTTATGAAGTCAGATAGAGGTAAAGTAACTTAAAGCGAATTAAGTAAACCAAGCAGAGGCAAAGTAATGTATAACAACTTATAAAAGCAAGTAGGGATAAAGTAACTTAAAACAACAAGCCGAAAAGCGGTGACATAGCTCATAGTATATATGTATAATTAAACCATTTAAAGGAACACACAGCTAAAAATAAAGCCAAGTAAAGGTTAAGTAATGGATAGCACCTTATGAAGCCAAGTACAGGTAACGTAGCTTACGTAGCCGGATATAAGTAGTGAAAAGTCTGATTTTAAAATTATTTTCCGCTCATATTTTTGCAAGTTTTGCTTTTACGTAACACAATTGCTTCAGAATCGGAATCAATGTAACTTAAATGCTAAAGAGCATGGCAAGAAAACAGTTGTTTGTGCCGATAAAGTGAGAATATTTATTTTCTTCGGAAACCATTCACAGGAACTTGTAGTTTATTCTGCCACGTGTACCACGTGTACTTATTTCATTGTACTATATACATGTTCAATCATTGTTTTCTTTCGCAATATTTGTTCACATTGTTGTTCCAAAACAAATCGAAGTCAGTCGTAGCCGAACATGTTCATTAACTTCCGTAAAAATCGATGAAGTTTTCAATCTCTTAAAAAGTCGGCTCTTTTCTATTGATTTTGCAGTATTCAGATAACGTTCATATTTACTGAATATGTACATATTGTGGAAAGTAGGCTGTAGGCATTTCTTTAACTCTTTCGCCGCCAAATTTTGTCGTCTGCAAACTTTGTCGTCTGCTACATTTTTCATTTGTTTTTGCTTTTTCATTTTTGTTTCCAAGACAAGTCACAGTAACAAACAGTTTGGATCCGAGTTACTCGGCGTCTCATCTGGATCCAATCTGTTGCCTAGGTAATCACAGATGCGACATTGACAGCAGAAGAGTTAAATTATATGATGGGCTTTGGCGGCCGTTTCACTCAGTGGCGGTTTGTTCATCGCCCAGATATGGAAATTCCTCAGGATATTTACTTTTCGATACACATGTGAATTTTTAAGCTGACATAACAGCTTCTGTTTTTCCGGCATTTTTAATAAATGCCCCTTATCAAACTCACTTGTGTCTTTTCTCGTTTCTAATTTCCCTTACATAGTTCGTGCTGGCCCGCCAGATCAAGTCCTAATACGAAGTAGAGCATAAATGAATATGTGCACAACTGCTGTTTTTGATTGAATTAAACAAAAATGTGCAGAATATACTTTAAACCCTGGATCTGCTGAATAATTAAAAGTAGATCACCTTTCTGAATATTAATTAAATAAAAAGTTGTATCAAAATGTATCACTCAAGAAAATTATTTTATGACAAACAGTGGAGACCCTAATCAATGACCTCAGTCAGGGGCCTTTTGATCTGGGTCGACAATTTTGTAAATATCTTGTATACCCGGTACCACAAAGTTTAAGGGGAAATTGTCACCTCATTATAATTACTCATCCTTCATCATCTTGATTAAAATTTAGAAAAGATTATGTTTGTGTGTTGCAGCTGGTTTGAGAAGCCTTCGATACTACTTGCTGCAAGTTATACAAGACGCGAGAGGACCAAAGGTGTATATACAGTACATCCTGCTTGATGTGCACCGCGTGCAACTCATACACGTGAGTATATATGTAACACACTCACTTTACTTACTTACTCACTCACTCACTCACTCACTCACTCACTCACTCACTCACTCACTCACTCACTCACTCACTCACTCACTCACTCACTCACTCACTCACTCACTCACTTACTCACTTACTTTCTCACTTTCTCACTTACTCACTTACTCACTTACACTTACCTACTTACACACTTACTTACTAACTCACTAACTCACTAACTCACCTACTCACTGACTGACTTACTGACTTACTTACTTACTTACTTACTTACCTTACTTACCTTACTTACTTACTTACTTACTTACTTACTTACTTACTGACTTACTTACTGACTGACTGACTGACTGACTGACTTACTGACTGACTTACTTACTTACTTTCTGACTTACTTACTGACTTACTGACTTACTGACTGACTGACTGACCTACTGACCTACTGACTGACTGACTGACTGACTGACTGGACTGACTGACTGGACTGACTGACTGACTGACTGACTGACTGACTGACTGACTGACTGACTGACTGACTCACGCACTCACTCACTCACTCACTCACTCACTCACTCACTGACTTACTGACTCACTTACTTACTCACTTACTTACTTACTTACTTACTTACTTACTTACTTACTTACTTACTGACTTACTTACTGACTTACTTACTGACTTACTTACTGACTTACTTACTGACTTACTTACTGACTGACTTACTTACTTACTGACTGACTGACTTACTGACTGACTGACTTACTTACTGACTGACTGACTTATTCACTCACTCACTCACTCACTCACTCACTCACTCACTCACTCACTCTCTCACTCTCTCTCTCTCTCTCACTCACTCACTCACTCACTCACTCACTCACTCACTCACTCACTCACTCACTCACTCACTCACTCACTCACTCACTCACTCACTCACTCACTCACTTACTGACTTACTGACTGACTTACTTACTTACTTACTGACTTACTGACTGACTTACTGACTTACTGACTTACTTACTTATTGATGTTTTCCAACACAGGTCCTTATCGAGTGCTCCTCGTCAGACTCATAGTTTTCTTTATCTTCACTTACACGTAGTTCCCTGCTGTAGAAAAAGTTTTTGCTCAAGAACATGTCTGTTTCTTTTTAAACTTTTCCCTCTATTGGCTTCTGACTTGCAATTGCAAACAAACTGGATCCAGATGAGACACCGAGTATCTCACCGAGTAATTCAGCATCTCACCAAGGTTGTTCGACACAAAGTCAGTATTTTCTCAAAAGCTTGGACGAATTGGAAATAATCAAAATATGCAACAGATATCTGTTTTAGTAACATTATTTGTCACAGGGGGATAAGACTGAGGTTTAGCTGGCCAATCCATTTACAGTTGCTTAACCCGTTGTCTCTTGAAATATTCATGTAGGAATTATTGACATTATGAATATTTATTTGCTGCTTTTTTATAATGGTCTATGCATTCATTATTTGTTTTCGGCAGAAATTTGCCTTTTAAGGCATTTGCTGCAAATACAGTAGAGCCATATCAGACGGCTTATGTAGCAGCTGTCTAATTAGAGTCTGTGTTGTTTTGTATGAAATAATATAGGTATGATTCTACATTCTCTGCCATGGCCAAAACTTTCTGTGTTAAATCATTGTAAAAATCCTGCCAATTAATATTCATGGTGACAGTATTTCTTACAATAATATCCATGGTTCTGTTCGTTTGTGTTGATTAACCCATTACCTCATAGACTATTTTTAGATACAATCTTATTGAATAAATCTACCGAAAAGGAGCAATAACTAGAGAAAAGGAAGATTTTAGAATTTTGTAGTTTGAAACCATTGTGATAAATAGAGCATTTGCTCCTATAGGAGCAAATGCTCTATTTATCACAATGGTTTCACAAAGTGATTTTTACAGAGTCGTCAAAAGTCGTCAATATGAGGGAATGGGTTAAAGTCCGTTTCTGCCAAATGTGGACTAACTGGACGCCCCAGAGATAGGGGAGCAGATACAGAGAAACAATGCAATAGAGTATTCATAGAATAAAAGATTTAAAGGGCGTTTTCGCTGTTAAAGGTTTAAAAAGACCTTTTTCACCGTTAAAGTATCAAATAGATGTTTTCATCGTTAATGGGTTAAAATATATTTTCACCGTTAAAGCGTTTGAAATAAAGGTGTTCTCACCGTTAAATGGTTAAAATGTGTTTTCACCGTTAAATAGTTAAAAAGGGTGTTATCATTGTTAAGAGATTAAAAATGACAGTTTCACCGTTAAATAGTTTGTTTGATTTTTTTTTTGATTTTTTTTTCATCTTTTTTTTAAAGGCGTTTTCATAGTTAAGATATTAGAAATGGCAGTTTCGCCGTTAATGGGTTACAAATGTGTTTTCGTCGTTATAGCTTCAAAAAGGCGTTTTCATTGTCTAGGGTTAAAACTGTGTTTTCACCGTGAAGGATTAGAAAATCTGATTTCAACTTTAAAAAATCTATTTTAACCGCTTTCATCTATATTTGTTTCAGGAAACGTCTTTGGACTATACGTGCATAGTAATTCATTCAGATGTATACCGGCTGTATGTGAAAGTTTGGGCACTATCAGGACATATCACTCAAAGTGACCCATACGGTTACAAAAAGTGTAAATACAGTCAAAAAATGTCAAATTATCTCTCAGTCACTCAGGATACAGTCATAACAGGTGAGCAATTAGATCGTGCTGGGTCCGATGTTATAAAATGGTTTACTCGAGTCTGAGTTCATTCTTAACCCATTTGCTCCCACGATCCCATGTATGGGACATGGGCAAACAGTGTAGACTCTGATCAGACGCCGCATAGTGCGGCGTCTGATCAGTCTACACTGTTTACTGATAGGATTTTCAATAAAAAACAAAACGAAATTGAAAATTTAGGCCAGGCACCCTGTAGAAAAAAATAGACTAATCCAATATATAAACATGAAAGAATCCACTGGGCGCAAATGGGTTAAGCTTCTGATTAGTCTGAATTTGAGTTGTAACTCAAAACTAATCAGATAATGGAGATAATGAGCTCATGGGTACTTGCCATTTGAAAGCAGTTTAGAAAGTTTTGCGCAAAGGCTCAAAGTTCTGTGAAGGAAATAAATAGAAGTAAATTGACATCTATTTCAGATACAGAGACGTCACAACGAGACATAGGATCTAGTTCTAAGACTGATGTCCATGTAAGTATAACTAGATACAGTAAACCCTGCCTACATCCTCCTTCCAAGATAAATCGAATTCTGAGTATTTAAGACAAGTGGTAGCTAAATGCAGGACGAATAGATATGATGAAAGCTCTCTTTTAAGACCTTTCTACATTACTTTCATCCTACATTAACTCAAGATGAGACCCCGAGTAACTCGACGTCTCAACATGATTCAACATGTTTGTTACTCTGTATAGTAACACCCCTCTAAACCGGAATTCTAGTAGAGAAGAACTTAGATACCTTAAGGCAGGCGGCTGCTTGATGCAAGGTGGAGGTCATGCAGAAAGCTCCACTAGGAGCTTTCTGCATGACTTTCACCCTGCATTAAGCTGCCACCTGCATTAAAGATTAAGTATGGTGCGTATTTGAGTGTTCGAATAATCGAGCTTACTGTATCTGTGTTATTGAAAGTCCATGCTGCCATTTTCTGTTCCCGCTTATTGAAAACATGTTTATAAATCTCTGTAATACAGCAAGGTGACTGCATTGATTAATCATAAACTCTGAAAATGGTAATCTATTTTTCTCTATCTAATATAATTTCTTTATTACGTCCGCTTAATGAATAAATACTGACTGCATAATAAGCTCTAAAGTACTAGTAATGCAAAAATCCCCTTAGGAGCTTTCTTGATATTTTTATCCTGTATAAAAATCGCGTGCTATAATGCCTATTGCAACGCGGTGATATGCTGTAATACAATAAATTAATTCTTATCCCACTGTTCAAAAATTATTCCTTCTCAAATTTGGATTTGGTGCAATTTCAGATTTTAAATAACAACTTCTGACCTCTGATCGGTGACCATGATTTATCAGACAATAGTGTTTGTCTTCTCTCATTTTCCAGATACCAAACAAAAGAAAAAGACATGCAAAGAGAAAAAGGAGAAAAAATAGTTAGAAAGGCACAGATCACTGACGTCATATAAACATTATACGACCATACTAAAATATGTATAGTCGTGTTAAAAGCAATGGATATGTCTCAGACTGGTTTCATGTATTACAGGGCACCAGGCAAGGTGGCGTAATCAGTCCTCATTTGTACTTAATTTACGTAAATGACCTACTTGAATGGTTAACTTGCAGTCAGTATGGTCTTACATTATATGGACTTAACGTCACATGTCCGACTTCAGCTGACGACATGGTTTTGCTTTCACTGTCGAGATATGGTTTGCAGAAACTGATGGATATCTGTGTAGCGTACAGTAGAGAGTATAGATATCTTTATAATGCCAAGAAGTCAGCTGTTATTGTGACATATGAGCACCCAACTAAGCCAGCTGTTAGGGATAAAAGTTGGGTACTAGGAACTGATAGTGTTATAGAAATTGATAGTTATAATCATCTCGGTGTTTTATTTCACAAGGATACAGATTTGTCGAAAACTGTACGAGAGTGTTCTGCGAAACTTCGGAAAACATTTTTATCTATAATTAATTGTGGTATTTATATGAACGGTATTAATCCGTTGTCTGCAAAAAAGTTGTATGATACAATAGTCCTCCCTAAGGCCCTTTATGGGTGCGAAGTATGGTCAAACATGACTCCTGGTGAAATAAATACACTGGAAATAGCTCATAGATTCTGTATTAGAGTTATTCAGAACGTTGCCAGATATTCAAGAACAGATGTTGTTTTACTTTCTCTAGGTGTATATCCCATTGAGGTCGAAATCGACAGGAGAAAACTGACATTTCTTGGTCAACTATGCAGATTAGACAATGACAGTTTAGTCAAGAAATTATTTGTTTACAGAATGTGTAACTATGTTAGCGATTGCAGCAGAGTAAGAGGATTCGTTCCAGATATATATAGAATTTGCAGAAAATATAATCTCCTTTCAGTAATTGACGACTTTGTAAAAAATGGCATTTTTCCTACGAAACATACATGGAAACGGATGGTATACAATAATATAGAATCTGCATATATGTCTGAAATGCAAGTACGCCTGTTATCAGATAATACACTAAAAAAAGTTGGTACTATTCTGTCTTTAACACATGTTAATCCGATTTGTTATTGGATAATTAGTAAATGTGATAGAAGCATGCTTAAATTTTCCCAAGCTGCAGTCAAGTTTATCAACCTGTTGTTTTCGAGATCCTATATTACTCGCTGTAGTAAGTGCAACAGTGTAACTGACGGTATTGCCTTGCATATTGCGTTACATTGCCGTGTAACGTCAACATCAAGAAACTGTCTTTGGGAGAATATCTGTAGAAAATACGGATTGGGAGTATATAGGAAACTAATAGTTTTTCCAGAAAAAAAGCAGATGGTATGTCTCCTATCAGGTCTAAGAGATCTAATAGATGCAGATCAACATATGTCATGTTTAAAACTGATGGGGAAGTTTTGCTTTAAAATTCTCAGGCATGTAAAATAATTAGGACTTTTGTTATAATTATATTAGATAAATAGATAGGTTATTACAGCATATATGTCTGTGGCAAACACATATATTGTAACCGTGTATGCAAACTTACTTTTCCATAATGTCAGTGTTAAAGTGTACCAGTATAGTACATTGTCCTACAGATAGGCAGTCCTGAAAATACATTATGCCATTGTAGTGTACCTTTATGTAATGTGCAATTGTGTTGATTTGGGTTCATTGTATATGATATATATGTGTAACCAGCGACTGAATGTATGTATATGGCTACATATTAATGCAGACATATAGCATTCGATTGGTGTGTGTAATTCATACGGGATGTAGTTCACTGAAGTTCCTTAATGTATCTCTTGGGTTAAATACATAAGGGGTGCATGTTTGGATCTTTGATAGTATTATATTATAACTTTTGTATCGTAAATTGCCGTCAAATATCTCTTTATTTCGTTTCGTAAGAGGTAAGATAATCGGACAAATAGTAACGCTTGGTAATTGTATATACGCGTACATGTGTATGTGCGTGTATGTGCGTGTATACACGTATACACATGCCCGCACGCGTGGGTGCATACATATGTATATTTACATATATATGTACATACGTGTGTGTGTATGGAAGTGTATATATATTTGTGTTTATACATGAATATATATGTATATTAATATGTATATGTCCGTATTCATTCCTACTAACTGTATGTCTTGTTCTGTATATTCATGTATTGCATTGCTTCTTGTTTCACGTTGCTGATCTAAATGTATGTCTGTTTGCACAATTGTTTATATTACATGTTGTACTCTCCTATATTGGAGGAAATAAAGGAATATCTATCTATCTATCATATAAACATTATACGACCATTGTAATCAGTAGACTGACGTGCGCGAGCAGCTTAAACTTTTACCTTATGAATATTCATGTAAGACATAATGACATTATGAATATTAATTAGCTAAATTTTATAATTGTATATGAACACGATATATGTTGGCCATGATCGAACTTGTAGAATCAGATCTATATTATTTCGTTTAAGCAAACACAGCATACCCTGATCAGACAGCTTCTACATGAGCCGTCTGATCTGGGTCTACTCTTTTTTCAAAGACGTGAAAATGTGTCTATTTTAGGTAAAGGGTTAAACTCATATCAGGACCCGCACTGTTTGACGCGCCGCCGGTGGATTACCAGAATAATTAATGAACAGGATGATATTTAAAACAATGAAAAATGATATTTTTCATGACAAGATAGGTGTGAGAACGCCATATCCAATAAACAGCCCGGACTTAACTCCTTCGCTACCAATGGCGAAGCCGTTGTCACCTGTACAAACAGTTTGGATTCAGATGAGACGCCGAGTAACTCGACGTCTCATCTGGGTCAAAACAGTTTGTTACTGCAATAATGTTTGTTAGTTTTGTTTGTTTGTATTGTTTTTAAACAAAAAGGGGAGAGGATGAAACAACAAAACTTTAGGAAGACAACTGAACTCAACTGTCAACTCAAAGACAACAAAGTATGTGACAGCAAGAGAGTTAGGTTCTTGTATGTACAATAACACCTCTCTATAACGGCCACTAAATTACATCAAGTATTTTGTGTTAAAGCCAGGTGGCAGCTTAAAGCAAGGTGAAAGTAAAACAGAACGCTCCTATAGGAGCGTTCTGTTTAACTTTCACCTTGCTTTAAGCAGCCACCTGCCCTAAATACCAACTAAATAACACAATTTAGTGTCCGTTATAGAGAGGTTTTACTGTACATGCATTTCTATCATTATCCAAACATACAGTGATGCCTAGTGAACACGTACTGGTCGATACGGAGAGGTTCATCCGCACCTGGTAACATCTGGTTCGGCAAGGATAGCACTGCTACACTGACTACAGAACAAAGACCAAAAAGATCCATCCTTGTTAAAGTAACAATACTATTGACAGCAGGTAACATGCTGTTAGCAGATAATCGATGCAGGAAAATACCTCCTTGAACCCTTACAAGCATACAAACAGTATACGCGTAGAGTATCTCAACATCTGCCTTTTTCCATGTCTTTGACGGCCACATTTCCCACATAAGCCCGAATGTCTGTCTCTCTGACTCTCTGTCTATGTCTCTGTATCTCTGTCTGTCTCTCTTTCTCTCTCTCTATCTATCTACTGGGTAACAAAATGACAGGTCGATAAATTCAGGTATGGTGATTTATGTGTACGTGTACATATATATCATTTACATGAAAATACACGTTTCTCAACTGAAAAATATTAAAACTCCGGATAATTGTAATTAACACTTTCGATGTCACATCTGTAATTATCTATTCAAACAATTTTGATCCAGTTCAAATCAGGCTCTAACCTGTTTGTTTCTGTGGTAATATTTTTTAAAGAAAATGAAAGAAAATTAAGCAAAACAACAAAATATAGCAGACGGAAATGTCTGGCAGCGAAAGAGTTAAACGTTTTAAATAGGAATAAATGAAAATATATTGGAATGCCGTCTATAAAGCTGTATATATACATTGTAAGTCGTTGCAAACCTGTACAAGTGTAAAGTCCTTACCCTGTGAAATTACCAATGAAATAACATTAAATCAAATTAAATATGGGACTCAGATGTCCAGATAAGATTTGAAACATTTTTCAAGAATAACTCCATTATTTCTTCATCAAACCCTATATTATGACCACTCTTTAGAGAATCGTCTCGAAGAGTGATCACAACAAAATAATGATGATTTTAGTATATTTAACTGAACATTGCTCTGTGTGTCAAAGATGCATGCAAATCTGCTTTCGCTTCCGTCTCCAAACTTGTTCAATATGTCGAAAGGTAATTACCCTTGGGCTTTATTAGCCTGTCTAACCAAATATGCCATTTTCTTGTCTTAACCAATTCATGTAAGAAATGATCATGAATATTAATTAGATTAAGTTGTTATAGTAGCACATGGACACATGAAAATTTGGCCATGGCAGGAACTGTAGAATCATATCTATATTATATCATAAACAAACAATACAGACTCTGATCAGACGGCTCCTATAGATACGATCATACGAACCGTCTGATCTGGGTCTTTTCTGTTTGCAAAGGCGTAGAAAGGCGTAGAAAGGCGTAATGGAGTAGAGAGTTGATATGCCTTTGAAAACAAAAGTACTTTGTCTGCAAAATTGGAAACTGTTATAATTATACAAGTAAAGTATTCCGTTTTATCAAAACATTGCTTACTGGAATGTTCAGTGAATTAGAAAATTGTTTTCACATTAAATTTTCAAATTAAATAACTCTTTATTCAATGAATATTCATGCAACAAATATTGCCGTCATGGATATAAATTTGCTGAAATTTTATAATGGCAAACAAACACAGGAAATTTAGGCCATTGTCAATAAAAGGTACAGTGAAACCTCTCCATAAAGGCCACTAAATTACATCAAGTATTTTATGTTAAAGGCAGGTGGCTGCTTAAAGCAAGGTGAAAGTAAAACAGAACGCTCCTGTAGGAGCGTTCTGTTTTGCTTTCACATTGCTTTAAACAGCCACCTGTCCTAAATACCAACTAATTAACACAATTTAGTGGCCGTTATAGAGAGGTTTTACTGTAGAATCAGAGCTAGATTATTCCAATCAAACAGAACATACATTGATTAGACGGCTCCTACAGGGACCACTGATCTAGGTCTACTCTGTGCAAAATGGTTACAATGTGTTAACCCTGGCATATGGAATAAAGGGATAACAAAAAAAACTTAAACAAAATTGGACTTTATCAAGGCATACAGTAGAACCTGACTTAAACGGTCGTCAAAAACAGGTATGATTATGGGCCTGTAAGGCAGGTGGTAGCTTAATGCAGTTCAAGGATAATGCAGAAAGCAACTATAAGAGCGTTCTGCATTACTTGTTGCCTTGTATTAAGCAACCACCTGCTTTTTAAGACCCCTATGTTCAATAAATGTATTACCGCTTGGGACATGTTAAGTTGTAAATAATCATACCTAGGTATATGTATTTATTGTTTCGAATGCATGGTCCGTATGATTCAGTTAACCTTTTATTTGCTGAATATCCATGCAAGGAGCTGACCGATCTAGGTCTTCTCTGATTGCAAAAAAATTTATCAAGTAAAGGGATAAGATGGCATACATATGAACTCATTCTTTCCTAGGCTATTTTCAGACACAACCTTTTTGAATTAATCTATAGAAAAGGAGCATTAACTTGAGAAAAGGAAACTTTTAGAATTTTGTAGTTTGAAACCATTGTGACAAATAGAGCATTTGCTCCTATAGGAGCAAATGCTCTATTTATCACAATGGTTTCGCAATGTGAATTTTATAGATGCGCAAAAATGAGTCACTTGGGGTAATGTGTTAACTATTTATGTGTTTGTGTATTCTCATCAGGCATATATATTCTGCTTTACATTATAATGTGTATATATTTCAAAGGTTTAAATATACGTTTGCATGTTACATTCTCAACACTTGCCCAGCTACCCGCGTCATGGCCCACATTTGCAAACAGTTTGGATCCAGATGAGAAGGCGAGTAACTCGGTGTCTCATAATGGTCCAAGCTGTTTGACACATTGTACATAGATTCTCAAAAGCTCGAAGGTAGTCAAAATTGCAGCAGATAAAAGCTTGAGCAGACATTGTTTATCAGCAGGGTTAGAGTTAAAACCCTTCGCTTGCTATTCACGTCAATATACCTACCTGTAAATAGTGAAGACCCTGATGAGACAGCTCCTGCAGGAGCTGTCTCATCATGGTCTGCACTATTTACAAGTTGACTGTGCAACCAGTGCACTCCACAGCAGTGATTGTAGAGCGAAATACTTGTACAGAGTGAAGATATATGTAATTATACAACAGGGCATGGGTAAAGAAGGAGAAATGGATTTTAAAATTCAGCAAGAGAAGGGTTAAAATGTATTTATACGGCGAATAAAGATACATGTGGGATTGAAAATGTGTGTTTATTTTGTTTTATTACAATTTGTGGTGTTACTGCCATGATAACTCCTTAGCAAAAGAGGCCGTACTTTGGTCGTACTTTTGCACCAAGTACACTGGAACATCGATATCCCGAACTTCAAGGAGCCATACAAATAAATTCGAGATAACGAGGGGTTCGAGTAGTCCGCTTCCTAACCTGGACACTTCTAGGGGTTACATCTTGATGCAGGTCACAAGTAGTACTGTAAGCTCATGTACGAGCTTTCAGAATTACCGGCGGCCTGCATCAAGCTGGCAACATAGATATGTGCAGTATTGAATTTTAGAAAAAATATCTGCATTACAGATTTTGGAAAGGACCATTTACTTCGAGTTAATATGAAAGTCGAATTATCCAATGTATTAAAACAAACTGTAATTCAGTGTTATCCCATTACCTCATGGGCTATTTTTAGACGCAACCTTTTTTTAATAAATCTATTGAAAACAAGCATTTACTAGAAACAAAGAAAATTTTAGAAATGAGTAATTCTGAAACGATTGTGATGAATAGAGCATTTGCTCACAATGGTGTCAAACTGTGACTTTTACAGAGGCGTCAAAAGGCGTCGATATCAGGGAATATATTTAAAACTTAAAACACCGTCTCATTCAATAAAAGGTAGTCTGCTAAGAAACTACTGACCGGGTTGTCAATAGCTTGGATCCTGATGAGACACCGGGTGACTCAGGGTCTCACCTGCATTAAAGCAGTTTGTAAATATAGTAAAACCCCGCTAATGCGACCACCTAAAAGATGTATTATTCTGTATTATTTTGTCCTGCATTAAGCAACCACCTTTCTATAAAGACAGGTATGTTTATTAACTGGTCGCATTAGATGGGTTCTACTGTAGTACTCAGGTCGCGCTTGCGTCAGAAGTGTTAACCCTTTCCTTTATATAAACGTGTTTTAACGCGTTTACAAACAGAGTAGACCCAGTTCAGACCACTCCTTCCTATAGGAGCCGTCTTATCAGGATCTGCTGTTTGCTAATGGCATTTGACAGATCTGTTTCTTTGCTCTCCACCTCCATTATTTTATTATAACTATTTTGTACATTGATATTTAGTACGTATATTGGAATAAACACAGAACAGTGAAAGGGTTATGCAGACAGTGAACTAGATTATCAAAACACATTCCTTCATAGTCCTAACGCCTTTGCAAACAGAGTAGACCCAGATCAGACAGCTCCTACACGAATTGTCAGATCATGCTCTACCCTGTTTGCTTATGGAATTATATAGATCCAATCCTACAGTTTTTGTCTCGGCCAACAATTCCTTTTAAAAATGTTTACAAGGTACGATTGCATGTAAATGCAGCCATCTGCTTTATGCGTTGCTGTTGTATGTTTGTTTATTGTTACGATAAGGCCTGGTCACAACCCGCCGTGCGTGTTTTTAGCACGTACGTTTTTTGGGGGAGGCCAGGGCTGCTACGTTTTTCTGAAAACGTGGAGAAGAAGTAGCAAATGCAGGGAGGAACGCACGTCACACGCACAGTTGCGCAAGGTGTACGTACGTGGCACGCACGACAACCTCGTCCTATTCGGTTGCGTGCATCGTACGTTGCACGCGCGGTAAGTGAGTTGAAAGTGCTTACAACGTGCTCACAACGTACGATCTCCGTGCTATTGCCGCATTATCGTACGGAGGCCGTACGGTCCACGTGCTGCTCACATACGGTCCACGTGAGTTTTGTCAGTTCATTGGACAGTAGAACTGGGGAAGTGCCGAGTGAGCACGTGCAAAGTGCGTCATCTGTATAGCAAACGACTGTGGGGGAAAAGATTAAAACACTCACGGAGTCAGTACGTTGTGCGCACGTTGGCTGTAGAAGCACGTGCGTCACCCGTACGTTGGTGAATCCGTAGCCCGAACGCAGCTCGAACGCAGCGAAAGTTTTGCATGCACCAAAAGTGCTACGGCGTGTCTGCGTGCTCCTAAATCCGTACGGAGGCCGTACTCACCACGTACGGATCCCCGAAATTTCCCCACGTTTTTGCACGTAGACAACACGCACTTGCACGTACGGCGGGTTGTGACCACCGCTATAGGAAAATAGCAAGACAAGTTCAAGTACAGTAAAACCTCTGTAAACCCGACGATCAAATTTATATATCAACCCTCTTATAAATGGTCATATTATTAGAGGAAATCTCGCCCAGCTCTCCATTTTGGAACCACTAATTTTGTTTTCATTTTGAGGGGACACAGCAAACAACGTATAAACATGCCGGTATAAGCCATGGGCATTGATCGGTTCAGCGAACAGGGCAGATCCTGATCAACAGGCTCCCTCAGTATACCTCCGATCTAGATGTACACTAGCTGCTTGCCTATGTCTTTTTAACGGACGTTTGGCACAAAAGAGTTCAGGCCGTTCTATAACTCTTTACTCCATAGATGCGCCTTCTAACGCCTTTGCAAACATACATGTATAAGGTGGCTCCTACAGTGTCTGTTCTGTTTTCTTATGAGATTATAAATGTGATAACAGTAAAAACTCTCCAAACCGGACGTTATACTTAGTATAAATATCAGACTTGGAGACAGGTCGCAGCTTAATACAATGTGAAAGTAACGCAGAAAGCTACTCTATGAGTTTTCTACGTGACTATTCTGCATTAAGCTGCACTATGCCTAAAAGTATCTAAATTCTTCTCTACTAGAATTCCAGTTTAGAGTGTTTTTACTGTATACATGCAAATGTTTTATCAGGGTCAAACTTTTTTGTTCATATACCAGTATAATTATTTAAGCTAATTGATATAATAATGATACATGTATTATTTGTTCGGGAATATGTCATGGTGTAAATAGTTAAAACATGTTGAATTTTAAGGAGTTTTCTACGTGACTTTCACTCTGCATTAAGCAGCCACCTGACTAATGATTAATATATGTTTATCTTATTCCACAGGGAATATTAATTTGATAACATTATACAATGTGTATAATGTTAATAATTGATAGTCGAGAATCGAGAATCTTCTTCGAGAATATTCATTGAGTAAAGGGTTAAGGCAGGTGGAAGCTTAATGCAGGGTCATACAGAATGCTCCCAAAGGGAATTTCTGCAAGATTTTCCCCTGCATTAACTCATTATCTCCTAGGCTATTTTTAGACCCAACCTTTCTAAATTAATCTACCGAAAAGGAGCATTAACTAGGGAAAAGGAAAATTTTAGAATTTTGTTGTTTGAAACCACTGTGATAAATAGAGCATTTGCTCCTATAGGAGCAAATGCTCTATTTATCACAATGGTTTCACAATGTGAATTTTATAGATGCACAAAAATGCGTCACTAGGGGGGTAATGTGTTAAGCAGTCTCCTGCCTATAAAGATCTAAATCCCTACATACTAAATAACAGTCTGGTTTAGAGTTCGGTTGTTACAGTGTCTTCAAGAGCTTGTGCGACATATGTTACTCCAATAAAGCGTCTTCTTTTGTCAAGCTTTCTCGTTACATAGAAGCAGATGTCTAAAGCGTCTGTTTAAGCATTCGGACAATGGATGGCAGGCTACATCTACGGTTTCTGTGGAAGCTTTTCGCCTTCGTTTACGTGTTAGGATTTGCTTCATTGTTAATAACGTTACATGAATTAAAAGAAAGTCAAAGAAGAACAGCAAGACAAAATCAAATACCAAAAGTGAAATACATGTATGTACCCCAAAATGTGTATGTTAACCGTTCCGTGCTCGTATACAGAGAAAGGTCCCAAGAAAGGTTTGGGCCTGGGGAGAATGGGGCAAATATTGAATTCAAGAAGGAGTTGCTGTCAAAGGAAACATTAAACAAAACGGCCAAAAACCAGAAGATGCACGGCTTCAATACGTTTATTAGTGATACGATAGGTGTTCACAGACGAGCACCTGACTTGCGATCCAAGGCATGTAAAGATATTGTATATCCTGAAAATTTACCTGCCGTTAGTGTTGTTGTTTTATTCAGGGACGAATGGCCGAGCATTGTTCTGAGAACCGCCTATGGAGTCCTTGAAACCTCTCCACCGGAACTTATAAAGGAGGTAATATTCGTTGACGATGGCTCTGAAGATGAACATCTGATTGCGCAAATAGCGCTTCATGTAGCTGCGGTAGAGAAGTTTAGACTGGTCCGCAATGAGAAACCTAGAGGCCTGATGATGGCACGTCAAGCTGGTATTGAAGCAGCCACCGCGGAGTATTTTGTAGTGCTAGACGGGCATATGGAAGTATGTCCCGGCTGGTTGAAGCCCCTGATTTATAGACTTGTTCAACAACCAAACGCCCTTCTGTGCTCACATGTAGGATACATTACTACAGACAGTTTCCGGATTTTCGCTGATGACAATTTGGCAGATCATTACTTTCCGTTCTATGATCCACTAACACTTGACCAGCAGTGGGTAGCGTATAGAGAATCGTACAGAACTAATAGAAACCACAGCGTAGAACCAATAGAATACGGCACCATTCAGGGAATGATGACAGTCATGCGTAAAGACTTCTTCATGCAGCTTGGAGGGTTCGATCCCGGCATGAAGGTTTGGGGTACGGAGCAGATGGAGCTGTCGATAAAGGTGTGGCTATGTGGTGGTGTAGTGGAGATGGTCCCTTGCTCGAAGGTTGCCCATATGTATAGGTGCGTATAGTCACTATATAGCGTTTCATACTCATTTAACCCATTCCCTCATATTGACGTCTTTTGCCGCACTGTAAAAGTCACCTTTTGAAACCATTGTAATAAATAGAGCGTTTGCTCCATGTGACCAAATGCTCTATTTATCGCAATGGTTTCAAAAATATCCAATTCTATTTTTTCCTTTTCTGTAATAAATGCTCCTGTTCGGTAGATTTATTCAAACAGGTGGGGTCTAAAAGCAGTCTGTGGGGGAATGGGTTAAGGGAGAGGCTGGAGAGTTATTGTGATGTTGATCGGATTTTCTCTCTTGTTTGTTTGATGGGGCTGAACCGTTGACATTTATATTTGTAAAATATATATACAAACTATCTACATGTATATGTCTTATAAAAGAGTCTATGTACATGAATATGAAATTTAAACCAGATACTAAGTTTATAGAAATATTTATTTTTGCACAATTTCAAGTCTATCTTCTGTAATTCTCATAATGATTTAGAGTTTAACGATTTTTAATGTATAATTATTGACAATATTACCTGGATTTCTTAGTCCTTAAACTGAGTTTACATATTCTAGAAGATTTGAAATTATGGAGAAATAGTGCGAGTTTGAAAACAGCTGAAATAGCGACTTTTACCTCTATCAGACAATTTGAAAACTTTGTACATGTATATACAAGCCATTTAAATGTATGTCCAAACAGTCCAACCCTCAGTCTGCAGCAATAGTACTGTATGCTTTACCCTTTCCCTGATCTATATTTATTCCAAACTTCTATACCTACTGAATATCCATGGACTGAATAGTTATAATGAAATATGGAAGGTGGGACATTGCAGCCATTTTAGAAACTAAAGAGGCATACCTATCAATTTCAATTAGCAATCAGAGCAGACCCTGATCAGGGTCTATATGTACTCTGTTTGCAAATGTGTGAAAAGGCATGTATATGAAGTAAAGAGTTAAACTCTGAATTGCTGTAAGTTTTACTTTCTTCCGACTCATTCTAACTTTTGGGAAACTTGTGTTTTAGTTTCAAACAGCTTTTTTCCTAGTCATGTTATTCTGCGTCTCATCAGACACCACAGTAAAATCTCTCTATAACGGCCACTAAATTACATCAAATATTTTGAGTTAAAGGCAGGTGGCTGCTTAAAGCAATGTGAAAGTAAAACAGAACGCTTCTATAGGAGCGTTCTGTTTTACCTTCACCTTGCTTTAAGCAGCTACATGTCCTACATACCAACTAATTAACACAATTTAGTAGCCGTTATAGAGAGGTTTTACTGCATATTGTTTTCAAATGACAACCAGGTCCCGTTAATCAGGCAAGGGGTTACTGTCTCCAAGTCCTCTACATTGACGGGTTAGCATAATCAATTGTGATGCCATTTACAAACGGTTTGGATACAGATAAGATTGATCAGAATACATACTATTTAATACAGTGATCGTGAAATTGGAACAAAATGGAACAAAGCGTTGTTGTTTTTTAGAATTTAAGAAGAGGACAATTTATAAATATTACGAAATGTATTGACAATGGTTTTCCTCTAAGCTCTCTTAATAGTGCCGTAAAGTATGCAGCCATGTACATATGCTCGGGGGCCTTTGTGGTCGACCAGTTATGACCAATCACTTAGCCCCTTGTCTCTGTGGTTCAAACGAATCCCGAACTGGTTTTTCATGTGTTCTGCGGTCGAAGCAATGCAATTTGTTCCGTGCACGGGGTAACATTTGGGATCTTCCTCTACCTGCAATTAGCTAGACGTCGAGATGACTAAAATACTTGAAAGCAAAGTAAAACCCTGATATACACAAACGTGCTCTTCTTGCAGGATAACACCTTGGAGTGGCGTCAACAATACTGCCGATCATGGAACTGCTAACAAGCGAAGAACAATTGACGTTTGGTTTGATCAAGAAAGTAGACAATTTGTAATGGACTACATCAGGAAAAGAAAATACAACACTGGAAATCTAGAGGACAGACACAGGATAAGAAAAGAAAACCATTGCAAACCTTTCAAATATTTTGTTGATAAGGTACATGAGATATCAGATGTGTTCTTCCCTCGTTCTTACAGGGCTAAGGGATCGGTGTATAACAAAGAGTTAGACAGGTGCCTAGACCTTGCTCAATTGCCAAACAAGACTGGGGAATACGAGCTTATTTCGTATGTCTGCCATGGAAACGCAAATCAGTACTTGTACCTTACAGAAAACTTCCAAATAAGGTCAATGCCAGTTCTGGTGTTGACAGTTGTCATGGAAACTTTATCAATTAAAGTAGAAAAGAACCCTTTGAACGTTTATGGGAACGAGACTTACTGGAATTACAGGGAAGATAACTCTATTCTTCACACGGCTTCCGGAAAATGCCTCACCGCTGTAACGTCAGATAAAGTAGGTCTAAAGCCTTGTATTGGAAGTGCCACACAGGTCTGGAAATGGGAGCGAAGTCTTAGCTAGGACTTAAAAACATGGATACTATTCCTTTACTTCAAAAACATTCATGTACGAAATAATGAATATATGAATATTTATAAACTGATTTTTAAAGTGCCATATAAACAAGGGAGTGAGTGAGATCCCATGCTGGCAAAAAACTGTAGAACTAGACTACATGTATATTGTTCATGAGCAAACTGTGAACATCCTGATCAGACAGCACCTAAATGATGTGTCTGATCTGATCTGTTTGTAAATGCGTATATATATATATATATATATATATATATATATATATAAAGAACAAGAGGGCCAAGATGGCCTTTAATCGCTCACCTGATTACCATAGATTTAAGATTTTTGCAGGGTAGCCCATGGGTAGGGTCAATATTGACCTTAGGAACAATATATGAACAATGTTGATAGTGGATCATGAACAGTGGATCATGAGCAGTGGTTCTGCAGGACAAGATTTTCAAAGATTTAGTATATTGATTTTATCAAGACAATGATTCTGACCAATGAAGATTGGGCTAAAAATGTACTCTCTAAAGTAATTTTTCTAAGATTTGACCTAGTGACCTACTTTTTATTCCCATCCAACCCATGATCACACTCAACCTTGATATCACCAAGACAAACACTCTGAGCAAGTTTGAGGAAGACTGGGCTAAAAATGTGGCCACTGGAGTGTAAACTAGATTTCTCTAAGGTATGACCCAGTGACCTACTTTTTGACCTCATATAACCCACTTTCAAACTTGTCCAAGATTTTATTAGGACAATCATTCTGACCAATTTTCATGAAGATTTGGCTATAAATGTGACCTCTAGAGTGTTCACAAGGTTTTCGTACTATTTGACCTAGTGACCTAGTTTTTAACCCCACATAACCCACGTTCAAACTCGTTTGAGATTTTATCAAGACAATCATTATGACTAAGTTTCATGAAGATTGGACTATAATTGTGACCACTAGAGTGTTCACAAGGTTTTTCTACTGTTTGACCTAGTGACCTAGTTTTTAACTCCACTTGACCAAATTTCGAACTCGTCCGAGATTTTATCAAGACATTCGTTCTGTCCAAGTTTCATGAAAATTGGACTAAAATTGTGACCACTAGAGTGTTCACAAGGTTTTTCTACTGTTTGACCTAGTGACCTAGTTTTTAACTCCACTTGACCCACTTTCGAACTTGTCCGAGATTTTATCAAGACATTCATTCTGACCAAGTTTCATGTAGATTGGACAAAAATTGTGACCACTAGAGTGTTCACAAGGTTTTTCTACTGTTTGACCTAGTGACCTAGTTTTTTACCCAACATAACCCATTTTTCAAACTCCTCCGAGATTTTATCAAGACAATCATTCTGACCAAGTTTCATGAAAATTGGGCTAAAAATGTGACCTGTAGAGAGTTCACAAGGTTTTCCTACTATTTGACCTAGTGACCTAGTTTTTGACCCAACTTGACCCACTTTCCAACTCGTCTGAGATTTTATCAAGACATTCATTCTGACCAAGTTTCAGGAAGATTAGACTACAATTGTGACCATTAGAGTGTTCACAAGCAAATTGTTGACGACACACGACGCACGACGCACGACGCACGACGCACGACGCACACCGCACGACGGACGACGGACATTCAAGTCTCCCAAAAGCTCACCCTGAGCTTTGCTCAGGTGAGCTAAAAAGCTGTGCCCTTTGCCAACTGGTTTTAAAATGTTATATCGGCTCTCATTTAACTTTTTAATTGATAGACCGATTTTCTATGGATGGATTAACCCTTTCTGTCAAATAAACGCTTTTTAACGTATTTTCAAACAAAGTGGACCCAGATGAGACGGTTGCTACAGGAGATGTCTGATCAGGGTCTGCTCTGTTGGCTAATGGATTTATATATGTCAGATGCTTTACTTTCTAAAATGGCTGCAATGTTCCACCTTTCATTAAAACTTTCGCTGCCAAATTATGTCGTCTGCTAACTTTGTCGTCTGCTACAAATATTTTTTTTTATTTTCTACATTTTTGTTTCAAAAACATAGTAACAGTAACAAACAGTTTGGATCCTGATGAGACGCCGAGTTACTCGGCGTCTCGTCTGGATCCAAACTGTTTGCATAGGTAATCACAGATCCGGCATTGGCAGCGAAAGGGTTAAAACTATTTTATCCATGAATATTCAGGAGGTATTGCAATTTGGAATAAACAAAAAAATGGGAAGGGTTATGACTAACAATAAGCAAGAGTTGCGTTTTACCTTTAGCCGGCTATACAGTATACACCAATTTGTCAATACCCAAGCAAACTAAACTTAGGTCCAGGTGTGACACCTATAGTAACTCGGCATTTATCATGATCTAAAATGTCTGACACTCTGATGGCGATGATTCGAAATGAAGAAAGTCTGTTTCAGAATACGCATGAACTTTTTCTTTGACATTGGCAAATCTGTGATTATTTATGCAATGGTGTTGATATAGGTAAGGCGCCGAGAAACTCAGTGTCTCATATCCAGGTATCAGAATTCAAACTGTGTGTTATCATGATTTTGAATTTTAAATTTTAATGAAAACTACGTAAATAAACATATGAAAACTGAAGCAAACGACAATGTTTAGCAGACGACTATACCGTGCAGTAAACGAGTTAGGACATAATGCTCAAAGTGTTAAAGATAAACAATTAAATGCTGGATTTATAAAGTTGAATGGTCTGTTCGTGTGCAATGAGCGAGTTCATTCACTGTGAAAGCAACAGAACTAGGACCCTGGTCAGAACGCTCTTACAGGAGCCGTCTGATCTTGGTCCATTCTGTACGCCAAGGCGGCTGAAATCACCCCGACCACGTAAACGGTTGGGTAGACACCATGCTCCCCTGGTCTGTTGTAATTCTAAGAAATTTCGGAACGCCGTTATTGTATATGAACATTTTTTCTTTCTTTTGGAATATTTCTCGAAGGCAATAAACTACCGGACTTCAGAACATACCCAGACCCGGGGTTATAATCAAATTAATGAAATAAGCGTTAAAAAGTGATTATGTCTTATTTTATTTTAGTAAAGTGAATTAAAAATCCTTGTTGGGTTCCTATCCTTCATAGGTCTTAGTTCTACTTTACAAGCACTATCAACACACGCCCTCATCAGGCCGTCTGCAAATAACTGAAATACTGTTGGTCGGACGTAAAACCCAACTCACTCACTCACTCCCTCGTCGGTTATTTTAGACCCAACTGGTTTGAATAAATCTACTTAAAAGGAGCATTTACTAGAACATTGGAAATTTAGAATTCGTGTAGTTTTTGTGTCACCTGTCGAGAGGCAATGTGTCACTTAGGGATCGCTTTTCCGTCGTCTGTCTGTCCACCTGTCCGTCTGTCTGTCCGTAACTTTTTTTTTTTGGCTGTCATTTCTAAACTAATCATTACAGAGCTTTCAAATATCACACATGGAGCAAACACGATGAGAGGAAGTGCCATGCACAAGGGCCATAACTCTTGCATCAATATTTTTGAGTTATTCCCCTTTTTCATATGTTCTTGTCCGGACAATAACTCTTTTATCTACTGGTTCAATTGGTTTCAAATTTCATATATTGAACAAGCATGGAGAGAGGAGGTGTTATGCACAAGGGCCATACCTCTAGCATCAATATTTTTGGAGTTATTCCCATTTTTCATATGTTCTTGTCCGGACAATAACTCTTTATCTACTGGTTCAATTGATTTGAAACCTTATATATGGAACAAGCATGATCAGAGGAAGTGTCATTCACAAGGGTCCTAACTCTAGCATCATTATATTTGGAGTTATTCCCATTTTGTCATATTGTTTTTCTTATTATTTTTACAAATACCAGTCAGGTTTGTCATGTATATACCATTGGCAACTACACCATGGGTGGGTGGGTCAGTAGAGTTTTTTTTAACCCGATGGGGGATTCGGGTATTGCATATAGCAATACAACATTAACTGATTCCCCTTTGTTCTGATTTCGCACTCCAGCATATTACCAGTTTTTGCGTCAGCTGCGAGCAGGTGACACATGTGTTCCTCCGAACACTCTTGTTAAATATTGTAATAAATATAGCATTTGCTTCTATGGAGAAAATACTTTGTTTATCTCAATGGTTTCCAAAAGTGCCTTTACAGAGGCGTCACAATGCGACAATATGAATGAATGGATTAAACCAGTTGCTGCCCTTTAAATAGTTTGCGCAAACAAGAGTAAACGTGCCCTGCTTTAACGTGCAAATTATCAATGCTTTCTCCAAGTGGGACAAACGTTTAACCCTTACTCAATAAATATGCCTGTCTACGCATTTGCAAACAAAGTAGACCCAGACCAGACGGCTCTTGTAAGAGGCGTCTGATCACGGTCTGCTCTGTTTGCGTATGGTATAATATAGATACGATTCTACAGATTCTGTCATGGCCAACAATTCCTATGTACATGTGCTTTTAAAACAAATTAATATGTATGACGTCATTATTTCTTGTCTTACATGAATATTCATGGCTATAGGGTAAATACAGTAAAACCCCTCTAAACCGGACGTTAAATTTGGTATAAATATCGGTCTTGGAGAGAGGTGGCAGCTTCATGCAGGGTGAAAGTCATGCAGAAAGCTCCTAGAGGAGCTTTCTGCATGACTTTCACCCTGCATGAAGCAGCCACCTGCCTAAAAGTATTTAAATTCTTCTCTTCTAGAATTCCGGTTTAGAGGGGTTTTACTGTACTCTTAAATCCTTTCAACACTGAGTGTAATAGCCGTCGGTGTTTAATTGTAGAGTCCACTCAGTATGAAAAACTTAAACTTGATACTTAATAGTGACTTTTGAATGGCAGTACAGAGCTTATCAGAAGGTTCCACGATCAGGGTTTACACTGTTTGCAAATGGCAGTGCATGCGTGTCCCGCATTCAAAGAATTTAACCCTCTCAGCCCGTGACACACATGTACTGTCATTGGTAAACAGTGTAGACTCAGATCAGAGGGTTCCTAAAGGAACACGGTCCGCATTGTTTTTCATTCAAAATAATCTAATGAGTTTAAGTTATTCGTTCTGGATGGACTCTATATCTAAACACAGGTGGGCTATTCCACTTTGATAAGTCAATGTTGAACGGGTTAAAGGTGTATAAATAATTAAGCGCATTTTTCGTATTAATCAATCAACACCAAAAGCTGTAGCGGTAAACATACAATGAAAATAATGCTTACAACCCATTTTCCGACAGGATATATTTGTTTAGCTAAATATTATTGCTATCCGAATACTGCTAAATTCTTAAAAAGGAGCCTCCTTTTTAGAAACGGGGATTTTTTTTGTACGGAAATCAGCGGACATATTCGGCCAAGTTCCGAGTGACTTCGATTCTATTTCGGAACAACGCTTTGAATAGTAGTTAAGTTGTTACCACATGTACAGTGGCTGAAACTGGTTGTTGGCCTACATAATATATTTCATTCAGGAAAATAAGGCAATATGCCCATCTTACCACATATAATTTACCTGCGAATAAGCTAAATATACCGTTCAATGGTGTCAGTCAAATATAACGGTCAAAGGGAGCTAACTCATACAGGGGTATATCGAATGATTATTTCCGGTATGTAAAAATTTGAATCTTACGACAGATTCCGGCCAATGGCGAAGGCTTTTCCGTTGGTTTCCGTAGCAATCCATTTTTCTAGCGTGTTTTTTTTTTCGACACAAACAACCACTTACTGACCGTGCTGTTTAGCGTTAACTTAACTTACTGGTAACTTACTGGTCCGCAGGCCGTTGGTTTTCCCTTGGAAAGTTATGGCCCCTCCTCGCTACATTTCTATAGTTGCTGCTCACTGAGCGTTGATATACTGACGTCTCGAAGAACTTTTTCGGATGTTTCTTCCAACATTCATTTAGAATTGTCTTAAATTCGTTTAAACTACTGCTCTGTACGCATTCTTCGGATAAACTATTCCATGTGTTTATAACTCTTTGTGAAAAAGACTTGTGCCTGACATTTAACCAGCTGTGTGATTTGACTAATTTCTGGCTGTGGCCCCTGGTATTGGTCTGATCCATTTGTTTGAAAAAAGCATTTTTGTCTAACTTGTCCATGTTGTTCAGAATTTTGTATACCTGGATAACATCATTGCGTTCTCGACGGTAGCTCAGGGTTGGTAATCCTAGAAATCCAAGCCTCTCCTCATACGGCAAGTCTTTGATTTCTTTGACTAACTTTGTTGCCCGCCGTTGGGTGTTTTCCAAGATGAATATGTCCTTTTTCAGATACGGCGACCAGACAGTAGTGGCATATTCCATATATGGTCTTATCATTGTTTTATATAGGGTCAGAAACATTTCTTTATCTAAAGAAGTAAAGGTTCTTCTGATGATTCCAACCATTCTGTTTGCTTTGTTTACACACTGTGTAATGTGTTTACTAAATTTTAAGTCTGACTGGAATGTCACTCCTAGATCTTTTTCTTCGTCAACTTGTTGTATTATTGTTCTTATTCCTGATTCGCTATCTAGCATTGTATACTGATGTTTTGCATTTTTGTGACCAAGATGCATGCTTTTACACTTTTTTGCATTAAAACCAAGTTTCCATGTGTTTGACCATTCCGATAGATTGTCCAGATCTTTTTGGAGCGAGTCTATGTCTTCTCCTTCATTAATGACAGAGTAGATTTTTGTGTCGTCCGCAAATATTTTTACAAGATTCTTAATTTTATCTGGTAGGTCATTGATGAAAATGAGAAACAGGGTAGGTCCTAGCACACTACCTTGGGTATACCGCTGGTGACCTTGGCCCAGTCGGAAAATTCACCATTTAATGCGACTCTTTGTTTTCTATCGTTAAGGAAGTTTTTGATCCAGGCTAACATCTGTCCATTTATGCCATATGCTTTTAGCTTTTCTAGTAGTCTTAAATGCGGGACTGTATCGAATGCCTTCCTAAAGTCGAGGTAAATGACATCAACAGCGTGGGATTCATCAATTGCTTGTGACCATTCTTCAAATGTCTGAAGTAATTGTGTTACACACGAATGTCCGCTTCTGAACCCAAATTGGTGTTTTGTGAACAGGTTGTTGTCTTCCATATGGTTCATTAGTTGTTCTTTGACAATAGATTCTAATAAGCGACTGCAGATGCTTGTCAGCGATACTGGGCGGTAATTACCAGGTTCCTGTTTATCGCCATTTTTGAATATCGGGGTTACATGAGCTATTTTCCATTCTGTTGGGACAATCCCAGTTTGCATAGATTTGTTGAAAAGTATTGACAATGGCTCACTAACATAGTCGCAGATTTCAATTATTAATTTATTATGAATACCATCAGGGCCCGGGGCTTTAGAAGATTTTAAGCCTTTTATTTTCTTGTTGATGATTTCCGGTGTAATTTCAACGGTAATGAGATCTTCGGCTTGGTTTCTGTAGTTTAATGTCGGGATATTTTCCGTACATTCTTCTGTAAAGACACTACTGAAGAAATTATTCAGGATATCAGCTTTTGCCTTCGGATCTCCTACAGATTGGCCTTCCCCATTTTTAAGATCCCCTATTTGGTCTTTTGTCTTTGTATTGCTCCTAACATAGCTCCAAAACATTTTCGGTTCGTTTTTACACTTTTCCGTAATCTCTCTTTCGTAGTCTCGCTTTGCATAACGTATATTTGTCGTAGCTTCATTTCTTGCAATAGTATAAAGGTCGTAGTTTTCGTCACTCTTGCAATTGAGATACTTAATCCAAGCACGTCTCTTTTTATCTATCACAGATGCAGTTATTGGAGTCATCCACTTTTTTCTAAATGAATGTTTAGTTTTAAATAGAGGTACTTTGTCCTTTATGAGATCACTTATTTTTCCTGAGAACAAATGCCACATGTCATCTACATTATCTATGTTGTCCATGCCCCAATTATGGTGTTGACTTTAAATAATAACCCTTAAATTATTCACTAATATCCATGTAAGAAATAATGACATTATGAATATTGATCAAATAATTGTTTTGTAATGGCACATCAACACAGGACATTTTGTCCATGCAAGGAACAGTTACTATAGATGCAGATCTGCATTATTATATGAGCAAATCTGTTTGCAAAGGCGTTAAAAGCTAATTAACCACTTGTATTTTAACTGGATCAACTCTGAATACAAAACCGAAATAACTTTTTTTTTTTTTCAAATTCTTTACAAATCTTTTTCAGTATTAGCTCGAATTTTTATGTAAACTTTGGCCAGCATTTTTGTTTTGTTTTTATCTTTTTTTCTTTTTTTTTTTGCTACTGGGATATAGACACAAACACCTGGGTCCAAGGTCATAACACTTAGGACTGAGTCTGAGTCTGAGATCATTCTCAAGTATCTGATTGGTCAGATTCTGAGCAAGCTCAGAATCTGACCAATCAGATGCTTGAGAATGATCTCAGACTCAAGCAAAATGTTTTATAGCCTTAGATCCAGTTTGAGTTTTGAGTCTAAGTTTCAGACTCAGAGCTTTGTGAATATGGGCCCTGATCAATATGCTTTGAGGGAGAAATGCATGGATGTGGAGAGTGCAATAATATCAAACACATCCGCAACAAACGTTGACATCATAACCCTTCGTATTTATAAACGTGTTTCACGCATTTGTAAACAGAGTAGACCCAGATCAGACGGCTACACACACGCCATTGCTGTTCAGTGTATATCAGGTGACTTTTCACACCTGGGCGGAGTAAACGTGCAACACGAACTGTGTTGATTGGTTATATTCATTCTTTCTTTCTTTCTCTATATACTGCTATACGCCTAGATACGATAACGTAGCTCTATTCCTAAATAGAGCTGTAAACTGGACGTTAGTCATTATCTGATCAGTCTTACAGCTACGATATCGCATCTACTATACGCCCTCACGGGCATCACTAAGCAGCTGCGCGCCAGCACCAATGTTAATTAAAAAAGTATATAGTCAATAAAAGTAAAAATGGTAGATTGCTGAAATCAAGGAGAATCACATCCGTCTGTTTGCGTGCCCTGACTTGTATTTCTTGCAATGTCCTCGATTAGCAATTATTCAATCATAGTGATGCCTCTTTGACAGTTAATGCATATTCATTGAAGTATAAATAGTTATTTAAAGCTGATCCAGACGTCTGATCTTTTGTATCTCATTAGCTATTATTTTGATACCTTTGATAATTACAGACGCAAGCAAAGTTTGCGAAGTTAATAAATTAACCGTATATATACAGTACAGTCAGCAATTTTAAGTCAAATCTAAAAAGACTATGAATCACAATAATTTACTGTTACTATTAGATCTAGATCTATTTTAAATCAATAGTCCGTCTGTAATTATAAAGTCAATGACTCATGGTTTTGCTTAAATATATTTGTTTGATCTTACTCTAAGCATACTGATGTTAGTTTTGTCAGAGACATATACATACGTCTCTGGTTTTGTGCAATAAAGAATTGAATTGAATATTGAATGCATATGAGACATGCCGTCTTGCTGTGTCGTTTCAGGCTTGAGTTTTATCTGTTCCGTTTAAAGGCGTCAAATACATGTCGATACAATAGAGACGAATTTTTGTTGTTTGGCTATCTATTGGGTAAAAAGATTCACCTTTTAAACGGTTTGTATGCATACTTCATGTTCAACACTGATTTGTTTCATTATTCCAAGTTTATATGGATGTTATATAATATATTTTAGTGTAACATCTATGGCAACATCTATTGGTACTTTTCCGAACGTGGTCCAGGGATTTTATCTCTTAGTTTGCGGCCCTTTGCGGTAGCCTACTTCGGTACGCTGTCATTTCGGATATGAACAAATGCTTCAAATACACGACTTTATGGATATTCATTTACTGAATTTGAATTATTATATGATGTAAAGTGGATTTAACTTTTTTTGACTTGGGTCATGCTTCAAAACATGAGAGTTTGGGTACTAGTTCACATCTGTGTACTCTAAATGGTGATATCGAGCTACTTTCGGTTTTAACGATATCCCGGAGAGTACACATGCATTAAGACTGAGTTAGGTCTGGACGTTCCTCAGTACACTCTCAGTAGCCTGCGAAAGAATTCTTTTCGCAGGATTTTCACCCAAAAAACGACAAATTTCTTACATAAAGACATGCAGCAGTATAAATATGTATTAAATGTAACTACCTGACAAGAAAATTCCGAGGTCAGTTAGTTTTTTTGCCTTTAATCCACTTAATCCGTTTCCTCGTAGCGCTTAACAGTAACCACTATATTGCACTCGTGTGTATACACTCGCATCGCGAGACAACAACAGTGTGGGTAGCAGTACGCTTTAATTTCAGACAAGAATCGTATTCGGAGTTTACATTTTCGTTCAAATCATCAAATTACATTTACGCAAAAATTTGGATCCCGACCATAGTAACGCATTATGAATGTATATAATCATGATCCATGCTGCATTTTAATAATTTCAGTTTGAAAAGAAAAAGTAGGGAAATTGAACTTGGAAAACGTGTAATAGATATAGAGGATCTGTTGCGAGTTGTCTTTTAAGATCACATGTTCCTAAACGAGCCTTAGAAAATGTCATTAAGCGAGCCTTGGCGAGCTTAATAACATTTTCTTGGTGAGTTTAGGAACATGTGATCTTAAAAGACAACGAGCATCAGATTCTTTTTCTCACATATCAAAAAAAGTGTATTTTCGCTGTTTAAATGACATGTAAACATAGGTTTCCATGGCTTGACGTCATATATGACGTCATACGTTGTGAAGTGATCTTACACGTGTTACAGATAAGGAAATCTTAACCCGTTGTTCTAACTCGGAGATAAGGGAAGGTATGTGAGAAAACACTTTTTTGAAGAGGAAAGTACAGAGTAAAAATGGACAATACAATACAAATGCATTTTTTTTATTTAAAGTCAGTATGTCATATAACTGTAAACATTACCTATGTATAGCTATTGACCGACAGAGTACAGAAAGTATAACACAAACGTACATAATTTATTTGCTCACAGTACTCGCAGTAAGTTGGTGTTTTTTTTTAAATTTGCATAAATAACGGTAACGGTAACATTCCTTTACTCTATGAATATTTATATAAGAAATAATGACTCCGTGAATATTAATTAGAATTATCACATCGGCACATGAAATATTGCCCATGACAGGAACCGTAGCATGATATAGATCTAATCATAATTCTTTTATTTCATAAGCAAACAGAGCAGACGCTAATCAGGCGGATCCTACATGAGCCGTCTGATCTGGGTCTACACTGTTCGCAAAGTCGTAGAAAGGAGTATTTATGGGCTGAAGGGATAAGTCTTCAACCGTTAACCCTTTTCTTCATATAAACGTGTTTTCACGTATTTGCAAACAGAGTAGACCCAGACCAGACGGCTCAGTATTGGAGCCGTCTGATCAGGGTCTGCTCTGTTTGCTAATGGAATTTCAAAGATCTATGTATCCATTGCTTACGCAAAGAATACAAAAAAACTGTTGAGCAGTTATTTTTCTGTCTTATTCGTCGTGGTAAACCATTCTTTGAAGTACTGGAGCAATCAGCTGGAATTTGAATTCGTCAGACTAATTGTTTAATTGTCAACCCATACTAATACAAATTTTCGTCAACGCAAACGTTTGTTTGCTTTTTTTGCATGTCATTTTGCTTACATGTAGATGCATGTACTAATCAGACACCAAGTTATACAGTGTATCTTCATCATGTTTCGCGTCCATGTTGTCAGTAGCAGCATATAGGTTAAAACTGCATATACTTTATCATTTGCGATCTTGATAAAGTCAGACGCCGTTGGTTAATACATGTATAAGTATGTTCTTTCTGTCTGCAAATACATCCGTTTCTGCTCGCATTCGGCGGAGAGAGAGAGGTGAGAGGATACAGAGAAACCCGGACACGTTACCCTACTATTGTAAACATGAATTGGGAAAATATGAATTATTATAGAGTACTTGTATAGTTTGACGGTGTTTCCATTCTAGTGTTTCCATTCTTTTTTATCCACATCTGTTCTGTAATATTTTCTAACGATTCAAGATCACTTTGTTATCATATACATGTAATTCAAACGTGTTTTGCATTTATGAAATAATCCCACTGATCTAGAGCTTCCTTTGGTTAATTTCGTAAAGATGTACACTGCTCATACAATTTGAAGGACAAAGTTACTTCAAAATCGCATTCTATGTGACTTGGAACTAAGTTCACACTAAAGTATTCAGCTACGAAATAGTTGTTCGTATCGAAAAAACGAGTGTTAATACCATGGGAAATAACAGTTCTAAACACGTCTGCAGACACGGAATTTGTTGTAAATATAGTTTAGTTTATTTTTTCAAATGATTCCATTGAGCGTCAAAGCCCATGAGGACAAAATATATATGTAAACACTGACATTATGAGAGAAACATTATTAACAATACAACAAAAACAATGTAACAAAATACCGCGGAGAAGGTTTTACCGCTATACGGAAGAACGTGATAACTATAGTAGGAATATATATTGGAACTCGATATACATGCACCTAAAGTATCACGCAATATACCTTTTATCCTCTCGACTGACATTCATTAGCTGTTTGTTTTTTTACAAAACTCTATCAATTTTCATAGCGTTGTTCAGAAAGTTATGGACATTGGCCGACGAGTCTGTTGTAGACCCTAATCGACGACGTTTTCCGGCTCATAAAAAGTCGGCGGTTTTCTAACATTTTAGCAGTATTCGGATACCGATAGCATCTATCTGATCTGAATATATATAATTTATAAACTGCGAAAACGGGCTATAGACATTATGTTAATGATACATGTATGAATATGTGTACAATTTTTGGTGTTGATTGATACTTAACACACACTCATCATTTAACTAGTTCTTCTCGCGGAATGGCTAAACTAGTTAAGAAAAGCCAAAAGCCAAATTGTATAGAACTAGACCAGTGTAATGTAAGCTTCACATGGCATATATTAATCATTAACTGCTGAAAATGGATGTCTACTCAGATTCTGATAAAAAAAACCAACAACAACAAACTATTCACGCATTTCAAACAGCTGGGATCCTGGTTAGACGACGAATTACGCTGCGTCTCATCTGGCTCCCATATATTAGCGACTGCCAGTCATTTCGTACTAAACATGCACAGGGATAATCCCAGGTTTTCACAGGAATTAAACAAAATATTGCTACTGTAAAGAAGTTCAAAATAAAGATCAGACGCTACGTCGATGATTCAGCTGATTTGGGTCTATACTGCTTTCCAAGCATGTATACATTTTTCTTTCACGGATCTACACATACTGTCATTCATGTTTCATGATGAAACTATCATCGTCGTGCTTTTCAACACATTTATTGCTGTACAATTAAAATCCACAAAGCGAAATCATCGAAGTACACATTCAATACAGTGGATATCTTCGGTAGTTCACAGCGCATGCGCAGAAATTCAAACTGAAGTAAACATGTCTCCATCACCGGTAGTCTGCTGCATGACTATCGTTAGTGGAACGGCGATTTATGAGCGTATCTGAGGTCAGTTGTTGTTTTGAATGATGTAAGTACATCAAATATGCAGAGTTACATTGAAAATTAAGTTCAATATGACCCGATTGTAAATTCGAAAATTAACGATTTCCAGTCGGTATTTGACGTATTGCCATGAGACTGTAAGACGGCACCTGTCACAAAATTAGCATGCTGTCTTACGGGTCATTAATGAGACTAGTTTGGGTACCTGCAAACCTATAGCACTATATACAAACCATATTGAGTGCATGGCACTATCTTTCCATTTAGGGAAAACAACTAATATTACCTAAGAAACGGATTGTTTATATGGGCAAAATGTCCATATCTGGCAATTAATTATATATGTGAATTAAATATGTGAAAATGTTTAAAATTCATGTACAATGTATTAAGAAATAATGATATCATGAATATTAGATCTAATAAATAATGGAACATGTACACAGGGTTTGGAGTGGATTTTTTTTGTACTGGTAGAAGCTGTAGATTCAGACTTTAAGCCCATAAGCAAACAGAGCAGACCCTGAGCAGACGTTCCTACAGGAAGTCCGAACTGTCTGATCTGGGTCTACTTTGTTTGCAAAGGTGTGAAAAGTGTTTGAATGAGGGATAGGGTTAAGTGACTAAAAAAAGGTGCAGATTCTCATATGACACCTTTCTAGGGACCCTCTGTTCTGTGTCTACACTGTTTGCACTAGATGCGATATCGTAGCTGTAAGACTGATAATGACTAGCGTCCAGTTTACATCTATTTAGGAATAGAGCTACGTTATCGTATCTATGTTTGCACATGTCATTTAAAGTTACTTGATTCCTACATTCAGAGGGTGAAATTTCATATCACATAAATATCTCACAAGTTATTTATTGTTCTGACAGTAAATCATGACACTTTTTTATGAAGCTTTTAAATCCTTTACTTCAGTATCCTTAATTATCAAACAGAGTAGAGCCAGATCTTAGAGTTTTCTTGGAGGAGCTGCCTGATAACAATGATCTGTTTATGTACCAACATATTTTACAGATCTGATTCTCAGCTACCATCTAGCAACAAATGTTCCTTATTTTACATGTTAAATATTAAATCAATCAAAATTGGTAATAGGCAGAGTATTGCATGAATATTCATAAAGTCCAACAGTTACACAACAGCAGATACTCCTCAGGTTTTACTGGTATGTTAATCCTAGACACCTGTGCAAACAGAGTAGACCCAGACCAGATGACCCCTATAGGAGCTGTCTGCATGATCAGATTCTGCTCTGTTTGTCAATAAAATTATATAGATCTGATTCTTCAATTTCTTCCAATACCAAAACATTATGCTATTATAAAAAATCAGCTAATAAATATTCATAATATTATTTTTTCTTGCATGAATATTAACTCTTTCCTCCATAAATACGCCTTTCTACGCCTCTGTAAAAATCACCTGTTGAAACCATTGTGATAAATAGAGCATAAATTTGCTCCTATAGGAGCAAATACTCTATTTATCACAATGGTTTCAAACTACAAAATTCTAAAAAAAATCCTTTTCTCTAGTTAATGCTCATTTTTGGTAGATTTATTCAAAGAGGTTGGGTCTAAAATAGCCTATGAAGGAATGGGTTAAACAGGGAAAGGGGTTAACTCTTTAAAGAGTAATTAAATTGTCTGCTAAAATTCTCATCTGCTACAATTCTCAAAGTTCTTTTTCTTCCATTTCTAAAAAACAAACCAGCCATTGTGTTAAACGGCTTTTATCCTAATGAGATGCTGCAATACTCTGCGTTTCATCTTGCTTGGATCAGGATCCAAACTGTTTGTATATAGGTAACCAAATCAACAGATTAAGATGCATGCATACCTTGGGGAGGTCAAGGTCAATTGAAAAGTGATGGTTGGATAAAATTGTGTCTTTCAAAAAGCATCTGCAAATACAGGATCTAGTGAAATGAATGCATAAAATTTTAGAAGAGAGGAATTATGATGATATAGTCTACAATCTGTGAAAATAGTGTGACTTTGTGGTGATAGATAAAAGAGTAATTGAAGGAAAAAAGTTTCAGTTTGGAAACTTTCTTTGTTTGGAACATTGGGAGAAGGTATTTTTGAGATTCCCCCTGTTTTACCAAGGAGTGTGACAAAGGACTGCACCAGTAGCAGTGCACTGAGCACTTTTTACCTATTGTGGGTCAGGAGCTTATTGAGACAGTTAGATTGCTCTCTCTCATTGGATTAGCCTTTATTGTTACCTCTATTGGCAACAATGAGCAACAGTAAAAGTGTCAGGAAAGATCAACCCAAACTCTCCTTTTCTGGACAAAGGGTTTCTACCAAGCCCCCGCAAAAGAGATTTCAGCCTGATTCAAGTGATACAAGTAACACTAGCATGGAAGAGTTCACTTCTTTACAGTTACAATTGGAGACAATGACAGAGAGTATGACATGTTTGAGGGAAGATCTCAAAAGTATGCTGCATGCTTCCCAACTCTCACGATTTCGTCGGGAGTCTCCCGATTCAGAAGGCCAACCCCGACGACCCCGATTATTTGACTAAAAACCCGATTTAAAAAAAAAAAAAAAAAAAAAAAAAAAAAAAAATTATTATTTTTTTTTTAAATCAAAATTGGGTGTATTGAAAATTTGAAATCTTTAGCAGGTCAGAAAATATTTTGTTTGCCCTTCAGAATTACCCTCATAAACGTGTCAAAGGATTAGCCCCAGGTGGTCCAGATGGTCTCCCTACTGTAAGGGGTTTCACAGATAGCCACTCAACCATAAACGTTTGATAACAAACAGCGCTTTTACATCCATTTGTTTATACCAGAAATTGGTCATGATGTCGTAATCGGTCATGATGTCGTAATTAGCTATCCTAGTGATGCACATTCCAATATCGTTTGGTAACGTGGACAAAGACTTTATTCAATTATAACAGAAATTATATTATCATAAACAAGATATAAGACATAGAAATGCTTCTCTGCTTCCATGTTAATGACAGCTGTGCTTGGCCTCGTTGTTTCAATGGGCTGAAACACTTCGAAATAAAAGCCCACTTGACTGATATTCATGGAGTTAATTTGTGCACAAAGTTGCTTTTTCATGAATATAATTAATGATAAGGACACTAAAGATGTAATTAAAAACACCCTAAAATATATTTTCTACCATTTCATGCCCTAAAAAAATAATCACAATATAATTTTGAAATGTCATTAGTTTTCGCGAAAATTGTTGATATGGGCTAAAACACGGACTCTTGACCTGTTGGGATTTTAACATTTCTTTGACTGCTCAATGTTTGCAGTAACTAATTTGAACTGACTAAAGGTTAACTACTAACTCATTAACCCCCTGAATGTTCAAAAAACAATGCAAGTTCCTAATTAGCCTAGTCATTTATTTTTTTGTTTGATAATGAATTGCATAATTACAAACAGTGCAGACCCATATCAAAGGGGCTTATGTATGAGTCCTTTGGTGTGGTTCAACACTGTTTGCATAAGTATACTTTTTATTCACAGGTACTCTGTATATGCCTCACTGGGGTTCAATGGATTAAGTCAGTAATTCTTTTGTTTTGTTATGTTTAAAAAAAAATAGATTATAATTATTCTTTGGTGCCTGGTTTGGAGAAACAATTTAACTTTATGTAAAAAATTTAAACAATATTAAAAAAAGAATCTTTGCTGTTTCCTTCATTTACAACACTATAAATAAATGTAGTATAACAAAATCACTGAAAAATGCCGCGACGCGAAAATCTCCCTCTTGAAACCCCAAATCTCCCTCTTAGAAATCATGAAAACCCCTCTTGAGAGTCAAAAAAAGTTGGGAAGCATGATGCTGAAAAGGGATGAGATTGTGGATCTGATTAAAAACACAGTAGAAACTATAATGGCAAGTATGGAGTTAAAAATCCAGGATAGAGTTAAGTGTGAGGTGCATGACAAAACAAAGGTATTGACAGAAAGAGTTGAAGGGCTGGAATTTGAGAATAAACAATTAAAAGATAAACTTGAGAGTATGACTAGAGAAAACAGTGAAAAACAGAAATCCCTGGAGGAAAGCATCTCGAGAAACTACAAGATTAGTAATGAAGCAAATGAACGGTCAAACTATAATGAACAGTACTCCAGGAAAAATAATGTGAAAATAATGGATATCAAAGAAGAAGCAGAGGAAAACTCTCAGAAGCTGACAGAGTCTGTGACAGAGATTCTCAGAACCCAGGGGGTGACACTTGCAGCTGAGGACATTTTAGCCATCCACAGGATTCCGACTAGGAAAGGACGGGTAAGACCAATCCTAATGAAGCTCAGAAACAATGATGCAAAAGCATCGGTAATGAAGAAGCGCTCTGGTATGAAGGCTGCTGGGTATCGCCTAGTTGACGACGTAACAAAACGGAACCAGGGTCTCATAAGCAGACTTCTTTTGCATCCAGAAATTAAAAATGCCTGGTATTTCAATGGCTCAGTGTATGGTTGTACCACTGATGAAAATAGAATCAGATTTGACATTCATGACAGCATAAGTCAGGTTATCAGTGACTATCAGGGAAAGAAGACGGATAAGAAGTGATAACCCTTTCCTTTTCATTCCTTTTTTTTTGTTCTCTGTTTTCTGATTAGGCTTGTGCAAACATAGTAGACCCGGATCAGAATGCTTCTGAATGACCCTTTTGATCAGAGTCTCCTCTGTTTTGTGAATGTCTCATGGACACATTTGTAGATCTGTTTCTGAAGTTTTAGGTGGATAGAGTGGTTTTTTTTTGGTTTTTTGTGTTTTTTTTCCCTTCGAAAGATCGCTTGGGAATGAAAGTATCTGCTAGCGAATATCTGTGGCTTTTACGTGAATACTGATCAGATAAAAGGTTTGCGGCCAAGACTTTTTGCAGAAATAAAAGGCATTTAGGCCACATGTTGCAGGAAAGTACCTAGTGAAGAACAGTGACATTCAATCTGGTAAAAACATAATGCAAGCTCATTACAAGGAGTTTGTGCATTATACTGTTTTAAGAATATGATACATGTTACCAGTAGTTTGAATCGTGGTAGAATGAAGACAATGTGTAACTCTGTGGGATACATGATTTACTGTATAGTAAGGTATTACTATATTTATATTGATAAGATTTGAAACATGGGTTTTTGTGCTTTTTCCCCTCTGAATTTTGTAATGCTTGTTGTCATTTGAGATGCCCTTACATGTGGCATCTCATCTGGCTCCAGACACTAAGGCATCCGGTGTTATTCTATGTCCAATTTTGATAATGGTTTTAACTTTTCTTCGAAAAAGGGTGTGGCTTTTTGCAGAAAATAATGTATAGCGCCTAGAATACATTGAATATAGGTAAAGTTCTTGGAAAAATATGTACTGGTATAATGTTAAAACAGAATACTTTTACCTTTATCTACATGTATACCTTTTATCAGATGACTCTCACCTTAACCTCTCTGTGGTCTGGCAATTGTAGGTATTTTGTTTTCACAGGCTATAAACAGGATAGGTCCAGAACAGATGGCTTATACGCAAACTATCTGATCTGGATCTACTCTGTCTGCAAAAAGGGCACTAATATGTATCCTGGACTATTTTTAAAGGTTAGGGAACAGGGAATAAAGGCCTTTCTCTTATATTAGATTTTTTTAGACCCAGTGAACTTCCTCCTTTATGAGGTATGGCTTAAAATTTGACAGAAGATGCCTTTTTGTGTAGAATGACATTGGTATGAAAATTGCTGAGTTCACGTTACTGTTAATAAACCATGAACTGATGTATAACCTTGTATAATGCTATAAACATTTCTGTTCTATCTGTTGATGAGGATCCTGGTCAGACAGATCCCATTGGTTCTGTCCCATCAGTGTCTGCAGAGAAACATATATGCATGCAACTGTGGATGGTTGATAGTCCAATAATAATAAGTAACATATAAGTAACATGTAAATGCCTGATCCATGGATTGCTCTTAGCTTTTGATATACTATAATTTTGATTGCTATAATGGTTAAGCATCTAAATGCTTTTCATACTTTTGCAAACAGATTAGACCCAGGTCAGGCATTTCCTGCAGGAGCCAGCCTATAATGGTCTGCTCCTTTTTTGCCTTTGGCATGATACAAATCTGATTCTATAGGTATGCTGTTTTGCCATTTCCTTTATCTCCCTTATTTCATTTCTGGTCTGTCAAACGAGATTTGATTTTTACATAGTAGACATGGGAGATCCTGATTAGATGTCCTCTGCGGGAACTGTCTGATCTGTGTCTGCTCTGTCTGCAAAAAGTCTACAATTTTTAAGCATCAAACGAGGCATGACACCCTGGGTTTTTCTCACATTGAATTTTATAAGATCCAGTGTACTCCATTCTTTATAAGGTAAATCCTTTAATTGGGAATACCTTTGAATGCATTCCATATTGTCCATGTGTGTAGAACGCATTATTAGTATGGAACATATAGTAGAGTTTTTAAATTGTTATGGTATAAACCTTTACTCCAGAAAAGACCCACCTTTCTGTGGTATGACAGGGAGGTGGGAGGCTTTTTAGAGATGCAGATCCTGATCGGACAGATCCTCAAGGAACTGTCAAACAGTTTCTGCATTGAAACAGGAAAATGAAAAAGCTTAAAACATATGCATATAGATGGTAAATAGCTGTACAATGAAAAATAACATTATTTTTATATAAAGGTATATAAACCACCTTCTTAGGTTGCTCTATAGTATTTATAACACAATAAGGTGCATAATGTTATACATGTAGAACGCATTATTAGTATGGAACATATAGTAGAGTTTTTAAATTGTTATGGTATAAACCTTTACTCCAGAAAAGACCCACCTTTCTGTGGTATGACAGGGAGGTGGGAGGCTTTTTAGAGATGCAGATCCTGATCGGACAGATCCTCAAGGAACTGTCAAACAGTTTCTGCATTGAAACAGGAAAATGAAAAAGCTTAAAACATATGCATATAGATGGTAAATAGCTGTACAATGAAAAATAACATTATTTTTATATAAAGGTATATAAACCACCTTCTTAGGTTGCTCTATAGTATTTATAACACAATAAGGTGCATAATGTTATACATGTATATAGTAAGGTATTACAATACAGATATTGCATGGGACAGACTCTGGTTCTAGTCGGACTGGGAGACACAGAGAATCTTAATCTTGCTGAGGGTAGTTAAATGATCTCACTGGTAAATTTATAGTGGAATTAACCTCTTGACCCTTTCCCTGTACTACAAATCTCAGTGCCTACTGGATATCCATGGATAACTTAGTTGTGAGGAGGTATGAAAAGGTGTTACATTGTGGCCATTTTGAGGCATATAGGGATAGATTTGTCAGATTACATTGGTAAACAGAGCAGACCCTGATCAGACGGCTCCTATAGGAGCTGTCTGATCTGGGTCTACGCTGTTTGCAGATGTGTGAAGGCAAGTTTGTACGAGGGAAAGGGTTGACTCATAAACACACATTTCTATGATTCTGCAAACAGTGTGCACCCAGATAAGGTAGTTGGCCTTTAAATTTCTGGTCAAATGGTACATGCATATAGAAAAAAAAAATAACAAATTTACGTCTGAGTTTAATAAACCTCTTGTTCATCGACATACTTTTCTACGACTTTGTAAACAGTGTGCCCTCAGATTAGACAACTGCTTCGGTATTTGTCTGATCAGGGCATGCTCTGCCTCTGCTTATGATATAAAAGTATATAATTTCTGTCATTCCTGTGTTCATGGGCTATAATAACAGATATTCTAGTGACTATTCACAATGCCTGTTTATCTTAAATGGATGTTTCGTATGCATGTATATGGATGGTAAATATTCTTATAATTGAAAAGGAGAGATTCGGGCCACCTTCATTAGTTACTCTATAGAGCGTATGGCAAAGTAAGATACATGGTAAACTATATAGTCATGGTATTCACTGTACTCTGGTTGTATTTGGATTGTCAATTAATATAATGAATGGTATAAATTTTAGCCTGGTAATGAATGCTAATTATAGTACTGATGTAATACTCCCATTTAAAGTACATGCTGTGAAAAATATGGAACATTTGATGCCACTTGACTTTATGTATCGATTTTTTTATAGTTTGGATCCAAATGATATTCCCAGCAATGCAGTGTATCATCAGGTTTCAAACGTAATGGACATTCAAATTTTGTGTGCTGATATTAAGAGAAAAAGAAAGAGCGATATTCATTTTTCCTTTTGACTTTGTTTTTATATTGGTGTTGTACATTGACATAATTATAACAACCTTCAAATTTCGAGCAAATGATAGTCATTATCTGGGAAAGAGTAGACAACATAAGCCTGTATTTGTATATGTTTTTTTTAAAAAAAGAGACAAGTGTGACAGTTGTTTTTTGCACTGTAGAACTAGTTCTAGACCTGTTATATTATCACCCTACACTTTGTAGGCTGTAAGTTAAAATGTTTCTTGGTTTTGTTTCTTTCAGTTTTCTTTATAACTTATCTAAGATAGGGGTTCTCTCAAATAGAAATTTCAACAATATTTTACTGATGCCAGATGGAGACTAAAATTCTTTCTGTAAACTGCCAAGGCCTTGGATCCTTAGAGAAAAGGAGAGATGTTTTTGATTATCTAAAAACAAAACAATGTAGTGTATATTGCCTGCAGGATGTGCACTCTACATACAAAAATGAAAAAATTATCAGAAACCAATGGGGTTGTGAAGGAATTTTTAGTTCAGGAAACTCTCAATCCAGAGGTGTTGCAATTCTCTTTCAAAAGGGAACAGATTTTAAAATATACCAACATATAACAGATTCACATGGAAATTACATTATTGTTGACTTATCATTAGACAATAATAGATTTACACTGATTAATCTTTATGGACCAAATGAAGATACTCCATTATTTTATGATCACCTAATGAGTCAAGCTGAGAAGTTTACCAATGACAGTATCATAATGTGTGGGGATTTTAACTTGGTTCAAGAACCTGATTTAGATTACTATAATTATAAAAATGTAAATAATGTAAATGCTCGATTAAGAATATTAGAGATTAAAGAATTGTACAACCTAACTGACCCTTTCAGAGAAAAGTATCCTGACTTAAAACGATTTACTTGGAGAAGAAAAAAACCTTTAAAACAAGCACGTTTGGATTTTTTTTTGGTTTCTGAAAATTTACTGAGCTCAGTCGAAAAAAGCGAAATTGAAGGAAGTTACAGATCAGATCATTCAATGATAACTTTACATCTCAAGTTTAATCCATTTCAGAGAGGAAAATCCTTATGGAAACATAATAACTCACTACTTAGAGATATAAACTACTTAAAAAATATTAATGAAAAAATTGAGGAGATAAAACAACAATATGCTGTTCCCGTTTACAATATGGAAAATCTTGGAAAAATACCAGATGACCAAATTCAGTTTATAATAAATGATCAACTCTTTCTAGAAACTTTGCTTATGGAAATAAGAGGGAAAAACATATCTTATTCTTGTCATAAGAAAAAACAAAGAAATACCTTAGAAAAAGAAACTATAGAAAAAATTAGGCTCATAGAAAATAATCTTACACCTGATAAAATAAATGAATTGTCTGACCTCAATGCATTGCTTGCAAATATTAGAAAAGAGAAAATGATTGGTTTCATGATAAGATCAAGAGTAAATATAATTGAAAATGATGAAAAACCTACCTCATATTTCTGCAAACTTGAATCATATAACTGCACCAGCAAAATAATCCCCAAAATAGAAAAAGATGATGGAACTGTTATATTAAATCAACATAAAATTTTGGAAGAAGCAAAACTGTACTATGAAAAACTCTACAGTGAAGATCCCTCTGAAGATACTGAATTAGATTTAGAAAGTGAACTTATAAATTGCAAATTTAATAGGCTTAGTCTGCAAGATTCGACTTCTCTTGAAGGACTTCTCACATTAGAAGAAATCACAAAGTCACTAAAAAATATGTCAAATAACCGCAGCCCTGGTTCAGATGGTTTCACTGCTGAATTTTTTAAAGTATTTTGGAAAAAAATAGGAACTTTTGTAATGCGATCTATTAATTATGGGTACAGAACAGGAGAACTATCAATTACACAAAGGGAGGGGATTATTACCTGCATACCTAAAGACAATAAACCTAGACAGTACTTAAAGAATTATAGACCAATATCATTACTGAACTGTGTGTATAAGATAGCTTCAGGGGCAATAGCGAACAGATTAAAACATGTTTTAGATAAACTGATTCATGAGGACCAAACTGGATTTATGTCAGGTAGATATATGGGTCAAAACACAAGGCAAATTTACGATGTAATGCAATATGCTGAAGAAAATAACATACCCGGATTGATACTATTAGTTGATTTTGAAAAGGCTTTTGATTCTATCTCCTGGAAATTTATACAGCATGTGTTAAAACTGTATAAGTTTGGTGACTCTTTTATTGCTTGGGTAAATATTTTATATAAGAATGCAAGACTGACTGTAAATCAAGGGGGGCATTTGTCTAACTTCTTCACCATTAGTCGCGGTTGCAGGCAAGGGGATCCAATATCAGCTTATATTTTTCTGCTATGTGCAGAAATACTAGCCATAAGAATAAGAAATAATACCAATATAAAAGGAATTACCATTAATGGCACAGAATACAAATTATCTCAATACGCTGATGATTTGTCAACAATATTAGATGGATCCAGCTTATCACTAAATGCAACATTGAATGAATTGCACAGATTCGCTAAATATTCTGGTCTAAAAGTAAATTTTGAAAAAACACATGTCATATGGATAGGATGTAAAAAGTATAGTATTGATTCAATAAAAACCAAGTGGAAGCTTTCCTGGGGAGTGAGTAGATTCAAACTGTTAGGGATGATTTTTGATGTGGATCTCTCAAAAATGGTAACTCTCAACTACACTGAAAAAATACAAAAAATAAAAAACATAATAACAAATTGGAAACGTCGGTTTTTAACACCTTTGGGGAGAATTACAGTAATAAAAACACTACTTCTACCACTTCTTAACCACCTTTTCATATCATTGCCAAATCCTTCCTTTGAAATATTAAAAGAAATAAACACAATGTTCTATGATTTTATTTGGCAGGGAACTGCAAAAATAAAACAAACAATAATGGTTAAACAGTATTTCGAAGGGGGGTTGAGAATGATAAATTTAACATCTTTTATTGATGGGCTAAAATCAACTTGGTTTAGAAGAACAATTAATAGCTATGGAAAATGGAATAAAATTGTAGAAGGTAGCATAGATTTTAAGAAAATTTTCTCTTTAGGTCCTGAATACATTACTGTATGTGAAAATAATACTTCAAACGCATTCTGGAAAGATACCCTCAAATCATTCCGCAAATTATTAACATTGTACAATCCAGAAAATGTATCCCAGTTGGTGGCTACACCAATATTTTATAATAATAACATTAAAATTGGAGGAAAATGTATATTTTACAAATCCTGTTTTGAAAAAGGCATTTCACTTGTTAATGACCTTATCACTCATGATGGAAACTTTCACACTTATAACTCTTTCTGTGAAACTTATAACATTCATATGGACTTTGTAAAGTTTCATGGTCTTATATGTGCAATAAAAGGTTTCATAAAGCATTTCGAATTTGCATCTATGATACAAAAAATGCCAGATCCTTCTCTTCCATTAAATGCATTAATACTGCTTAAACAGAGTAAAGGCTCAATGCATCTCTACAACATACTTAATAAAAATGATGAAAAACCAACAGCAATGGTCAGATGGAACCAGATCTTTCAGATAAAGGATGAAGACTGGAAGAAAATTTACCAAACACCTTTTAAATACAACTTTAGCTCAGATATAAGATGGCTTCAATGCCGAATAAATCATAGAATTTTACCTACACAAAAGTACCTATTCAACATAAAAATTTCAAAGCAACCAACTTGCAATTTTTGTGGAGAAGTAGAAACAATTCAGCACATGCTCTGGTCATGCCCAGAAACAGAAATATTTTTAATGGAAGTTTTTCAGTGGTTACAACTATCCAACTATGACATTACTCTAAATGAAAAGGTATACCTTTTCAATTTGGACAATTCCTTCTCGTCAGCAGATTTAATAATTTTACTGGAGACCAAACACTATATTTACTTAACTAAAATGAACAAAAGAAAACTATCAATAATTCCATATAAAAATAAGATTTTATCTGCTTACAAGACTTTGAAATATATAGCGACAAGGGATAACCACCTTGAAAAATTTGACCATACATGGTTAAAATATCATTTTTTATTTGAAGACAATCATGTAAAATAAACTACATATATTCAATTTTTAGAAAAAGGCCCTGGCAAATTAAAATAGATTCCAAAAATACAATAATAAGCATAATACCAGTTTATGATAAAATATTACGAGAGAACCCAAATCAAACACTTTTTTTTTTCTCTTTCTCTTTTTTCCCCCTTTTCCCCTTTTTTTCTCTTTCTCTTTTTTCATATTTCAAAAAACAAATTGTCTTAGACACCGTACTGACACAAAAGAGACATAATCTCCTCATAGCATGTTTTTGTGTACAATTTAAAACTTATAGCAACTAGTCTATCAAATTGATTTTGTTAAAAATATGAAAATTATATGTAATTATGTATACTAACCATGATACATAAGCTACTAACAAAACACTTTTTGTAAGGTATGATGGGGGGTGGTCCTCTCCGACCTCCTCATACCTATGACGGGGAGAATAAACGAGCACTCTTATTGGTGTCTCAAAAAAAAAAAAAAAAAAAAAAAAAAAAAAAAAAAAAGATGCATGCATACACACAAATACTAAAATCATCATTTCACAAATACTAAAATCATCGTCTCGAAGAGACGATTCTAAAGAGTGGTCACAACATAGGGTTTGGTGGAGAAATAAAAAGTTATTCTTGAAAATGTTTTGAATTTACGCATCTTACTGGACCTCTAGGTAACTGCAAATTTGGGAACAAAATGATGTATATACTATAAATATAAATGTAAACTTATCCTCATGAATATTTAGTTAGAAATAATGAATGTGTGAATAGTAATTAGCTGATTTGTTATAGTGGCATTATCATCATTATGAACAGAAGAATATTTTACTATGGAAGAAATTGTAGAATCATATCTGTATTATGTCATAAGCAAACAACAGACCATGATCAGACAGTTTCTAAAGGAGTCATCTGATCTGGGTCAACTCTGTTTGCAAAGGCATAAAAAGGCATTTCTATGAAGTTACGGGTTAAAGTACATGCACCATTTTTTTATAGTCCCCTACCGGCAACACCGAAGGGGACTGTATGTTTGCACTCCGTCCGTCCCTCAGTCTGTCACACTTCAGTTTTCCGGACCTCTGCATTTTTCTCATTTCTGCCTGCCATTCCAATCCAAGCTTTATCTCATTTTAGATTTGGTAAACCAATTCACAAAATGTCAACGAGGGAGGAGTGTGTGTCAGTATGGTGTCAAGCTGATGCTGTCTGCTTTGACGTCGACTCAACTGTGATCAAAGATGAGGGACTGGATGAACTTGCAGAGTTTTGTGGTGTTGGAAAAGAGGTTAAAGAATGGTAACTAGTCATGTTTAACCCTTCGCTTGCTGAATTTTAAAATACATTTCTCCTTCTTTACCCTTTTCCTGTTGTATAATTACATATATCTTCACTGTGTACAAATATTTCGCTGTGCAAACACTGCTGTGGTGTGCACTGGTTGCACAATCAACTTGTAAATAGTGCAGACCCAGATGAGACAGCTCCTGCAGGAGCTGTCTTATCTGGGTCTTCACTATTTACAGGTACGTATATTGACGTGAATAGCAAGCGAAGGGTTAATATTGTAGACTTTTATGAGCTACCCTACGTGAACAAATCATCATTGGGGGCATCTCGAAATTGTAATGCTTACTAAATCCTGGCTAGCTGCCATGTCATAAGTCTTAAGGGATTTTTTTCATATTTGCAAACCTTATCTTGTTGATACTCTACGAGTTGAGATAAGATAGGTTTCTGGCAGAGTAATAAGATGTTTTATAGATCAGTATACTTCTCATCTATAGGTCATTTAAGAAATAATGACATCATGAATATTTATTAGCTGAATTTTTATTATGGCATATTTACACAAGATGTTTTGATATTGGTAGAAACTATAGTGTCAGATCAAGTATAATTCCATAAGCAAACTGAGCAGAACCTGACCAGACATCTCCTACAGGAACCATCTGATCTGGGTCTACTCTGTTAGCGAAGGCATGAAAAGGCATTTATATGTAGGAAAGGTTAAGCTTTTTTAGCTCATAAGAGCACAAAGTGCTCAGGGTGAGCTTTTGTGATCGCCTGATGTCCGTCGGCGTGCGTCGTCTCTGTAGTCAGTCGTCAACAATTTGAACCTTTAAAAATCTTCTCCTCTGAATCTACAGGGTTCTCAGCTTTCATCTTTGGCACATAGCATCAGCTTTAGGCCCTCTACAAAATCTGTATAAATCATGGCCCTGGGGTCAAAATTGGCCCGCCCCAGGGGTGCCTTGTTTTCAATAGAAACATATACGGTAGTAACATTTTGAAAATCTTCTCCTCTAAAACCAGGAGGTTCTCAGCTTTCATATTTGGCACAGAGCATCATGTTCAGGTCCTCAACCAAAGTTATATAAATTATGCCCCTTGGGTCAAAATTAGCCCCGCCCTAGGGATGGGCAGTTTTCAATAGAAATATATAGTGAAAACTTTGAAAATCTTCTCCTGAAACTGGAAGGTTCTCAGCTTTCATATTTGGCACATAGCATCATGTTCAGGTCCTCTACAAAAGTTATATAAATTATGACCTAGGTGTCAAAATTGGCCAGGCCCATGGGGGTCAGTTTTCAATAGAAACATATAGTAAAAACTTTGAAATTTTTTCTCCTGAATCTACAGGGTTCTCAGCTTTCATATTTGGCACATAGCATCATGTTCAAGTCCTTTACAAAAGTTATATACAGTCGACTCTCGTTATGTCGAGTTCGTAGGGACCCGTTAAAAACTTCGACTCATCGAGAGTTCGACTCAAAAATCACATGCCATTTTTTAAAAAATCCAGTTTCTTTCATTACGTTCACCTTAAACAAGCTGCCATATTACAAGCATACTAATGTGCTTGTACAGTCTAGTCTTCACATTGTGTAAAATAATCGCACTCTATGTATATACAATTGTACATGTGCGTGTTGATCCATTACTGAGAGAACAAACTTCTGTCTTTATTACCCTCCATTAATGACACAATGCCCAACTTTAAAGACCCTGTCCAATTTTCAGACCCTTTTTGCCTTTTATCATTGAATTAATTACCGTTTGTTTGGCGATTTTTAAAGTGCATCGTTTGTTTTCACCATTTCTATGGGAAATCCCTTTTCCTCAATTGGCACCGGAAAAACGCAATCACATGTGAACTAGCTGGTTGCCGATTCGCGTACTTCCAGTACGTGTAAGAGAACAGCATTATTCAGGAAACCAGACGTTTAAAAATGTAGTCACCATTTTACATGTTTCGCCGTGAGCTGTTTCGCTATTACTCAAGTGACAAATTAAATTCATTGTTGAACTGCATGATTTGGTAATAAAATAAGGAACAGGATTTACTTTTTATCCAATCTCTACAAAATCGTCCGGAAGAGAGGACGCTTGAGAGTTATCTTTCTTACTACAGTAGTCATGATTGACACTTAGGACGAATGAAAGGTAATGTGTCATTTCACTAAATAACGTTCACTCAATGTAGCATTGTTCCACAGTTTTAATAATTATCTGACATCAGTGATTATTTACCCACGAAAAACTGTAATTACGCGTGTCACGATCACCTGGCGTACTTTGCCAGGGACGGATCAAAAGGTCCAATTCACACCTCAAACTCAATCAGACGTAGATGTGTGACTTCGATACAAACACCGATAATTACATGCAAACAAACACTTTGGGGACAGAAAATGACTTTGACTTAACGAAAACGTGATCAGTTCAAACTCGTCTTAAAAACTTAAATTTATATAGAATATATAGGGAGAAAAGTTGGGACTTTACAAAAACTTCGTTTTAACGAGAAATTCGTGTCAAGCGAGTTCGCCATAACGAGAGTGGACTGTAAATTATGCCCCTGGGGTCAAATTTGGCTCCGCCCCAGGGTTAGCCAGTTTTCAGCTCACCAGAGCACAAAGTGCTCAGGGTGAGCTTTTGTGATTGCCTGATGTCCGGCGTGCGTCGTCCGTCGTCATTCGTCAGTCGTCAACAATTTGAACCTTTAAAAGTCTTCTCCTCTGAATCTACAGGGTTCTCAGCTTTCATCTTTGGCACATAGCATCATCTTTAGGTCCTCTACAAAAGTTATATAAATTATGCCCCTGGGGTCAAAATTGGCCCCGCCCCAGGGTTGCCTTGTTTTCAATAGAAACATATAGTAAAATTTTGAAAATCTTCTCCTCTGAAACTGGAATATTCTCAGCTTTCATATTTGGCACATAGCATCATGTTCAGGCACTCTACAAAAGTTATATAAATTATGACCCTGGGGTCAAAATTGGCCCCGCCCCAGGGGTGGGAAGTTTTCAATAGAAACAAGTAGTGAAATCTTTGAAAATCTTCTTCTCTGAAACTGGAAGGCTCTCAGCCTACATATTTGGCACATAGCATCATGTTCAGGTCCTCTACAAAGGTTATATGGCCCCAGGGTTAATATTGGCCCCGCCCCAGGGGTGGGCAGTTTTCCGTAGAAACAAGTAGTGAAATTTTTGAAAATCTTCTCCTCTGAAACCGGAAGGCTCTCAGCTTTTATATTTGGCACAGAGCATCATGTTCAGGTCCTCTACAAAAGTTAAATTAATTATGACCCTTGGGTCAAAATTGGCCCGCCCCAGGCGTGGGCAGTTTTCAATAGAAACAAATAGTGAAAACTTTGAAAATCTTCTTCTCTGAAACTGGAAGGTTCTCAGCTTTCATATTTGGCACAGAGCATTATGTTCAGGCCCTCTACAAAAGTTATATAAATTATGGCCCAAGTGGTCAAAATTGACCCCGCCCCAGGGGTGGGCAGTTTTCAATAGATACAAATAGTGAAATCTTTGAAAATCTTCTTCTCTGAAACTGGAAGGTTCTCAGCTTTCATATATGGCACATAGCATCATGTTCAGGTCCTCTACAAAGGTTATATAAAATATGGCCCTGGGGTTAAAATTTGCCCAGCCCCAGGGGTGGGCAGTTTTCAATAGAAACATATAGTGAAATCTTTGAAAGTCTTCTTCTCTGAAACTGGAAGGTTCTCAGCTTTCATATTTTGCATAGAGCATTATGTTCAGGTCCTCTACAAAAGTGATATAAATTATGACCCTGGGGTCAAAATTGGCCCCGACACAGGGGTGGGCAGTTTTCAATAGAAACATATAGAGAAAATCTTCTCCTGAAACTTGAAGGTTCTCAGCTTTCATATTTGGCTCATAGCATCATGTTCAGGTCCTCTAAGTTTTATAAAATTCCCCTGGGGTCAAACTTGGCCCACCCCAGGGCCGGCTAGTTTTCTATGGAAACATGCAGTGAAAACTTTAAAAATCTTCTCCGATTGTCTGGTGAGCGCTTCAGGGCCATTCTGGCCCTCTTGTCTATAGAAACATAGTGAAAACTTTGAAAATCTTCTTCTCTGAAACGGGAAGGTCCTCAGATTTCATATGTGGCACACAGCATCATGTTCAGCTCCTCTACAAAGAGTTATATAAATTATGCCCCTGGGGTCAAAATTGACCCCCGCCCCAGGGCCGGCTAATTTTCTTTAGAAACATAGTGAAAACTTTGAAAATCTTCTTCTCTGATTGTCTGGTGAGCGATATCAGGGACTTTCAGGCCCTCTTGTTGTAAGAATACATTTATAGTTACAGTACATACATCATTTTTTCCCAAATTTGCAGTTACCTAGAGGTCCAGTAAGATGCGTAAATTCAAAACATTTTCAAGAATAACTTCTTTATTTCTCCTCTAAACTCTATGAATCGTCTCGAACAGACAATGCTAAAGAGTGGTACAACATATGGAATGGACAATTCTATTATTTGTAGTAATTTAGTATCTAATGGCAATGCTATGCAATTTTATTGTCATTGTACTTTTTCAGGACAAACAAAGCTATGGGAGGAGGTGCGAGTTTTAGAGTAGCTTTGACAGAAAGACTTAAGATCATCAAACCAACTCATCAACAAGTAACTGACTTCCAGAAATCTCATGAAATATTGTTTTCAGAGGGTATACAGTGAGTATGATTAGTAATCATCAGCAATATTATGGTCCGTTTCAGTTCTCTGATGAATATTCATAAAAGAAATGATTTTATGAATATTAATTATGTGATTTTGTGAAAAGCAGAAACTGAAGAATCAGATCTATATTATCTTACAAGCAAACAGAGCAGACCCTGATCAGACAGCTCCTACCGGAACAGTCTAATCTGAATCTACTCTGTTTGCAAAGTCATAAAAAGTGTTTGTATGAGGTAAAGGATTAAAGTATACAACTCTACTCTTTCTGCTCTAAAACATTATCATAGTGTCACTATCTGGATATATTTATGTGATGTCTAGCTAAATAACCCTTTACTCCATGAATACTCATACATGTAAGACATAATGAATTCTAAGTGAGTTCTAGTACTAGTGACTTATTATGTCTCCCCCATTTATAATGGGGAGACATATTGTTTTTGGTCGAGTTGTCCATCCGTCTGTCCGTCCGTCTGTCTGTCACACTCGTGTCCGCTCCATATCTCTCACAAACATGGAAAGATTTCAAAATGCTTTGGCACAAATGTTTGACTCAACAAGACGATGTGCAGAGCGTTCGATTCAGGCACATGGGTCAAAGGTCAAGGTCACAATTCAAGGTCAAATGTTTTTAGCCATACCCTTCGTGTCCGCTCCATATCTCTTAAACCCTTGGGAGGATTTCAAAATGCTGTGGCACAAATGTTCTCCATAACAAGGCGATGTGCAGACAGCAGGATTCAGGCACATTCTTCAAAGGTCAAGGTCACAATTCAAGGTCATGTTTACAATTCAAGGTCAGTTATTCACTTTTTCTTGTCCAGACGATAACTCCTACATGGCTAATGCCAATTTATTGAAACTTCATACATTGACAGAGCATGATGAGAGGAAGTGTCATGTATAAGGGCCATAACTCTAGCTTCAATACTTTTGGAGTTATTTCCCTTCGTTACATTTTTTGTGCAATCAATAACTCCTGCTCTACTGATGCTATTGGAATGACATTTCATGTATGGAAAGAGCATGATGGAAGGAAGTGTTATGCACAAGTATCATAACTCTGGCTTCAATGATATTGGAGTTATTCCCACTCATTTTCTGCAGAGTTATTGGACTTTGAAATTTTTACATGGAAATTTTGTTTGCAGGGTTTCTCCAAAACCTTTGATTGGATATTCATTAAATTTCATAGAATTGATAAGCATCATGCCTAATTGTGCATATCTTATTCCATTTCCGGTTTGATGATTTTCTGCAGAGTAATGGCACTTTGAAATTTTTACATGGAAAAGTTTGTCCGTGGGGTTTCCCCAAAAATCTTTTATTGGATTTTCATGAAACTTCATAGGATTGATCAGCACCATGCCTAGTTGTGCATAGCTTATTCCTTTTCCGGTTCTGTGATTTTCTGCAGAGTTATGGGACTTTGGAAAATTTTGTCCACACACTGGGGGAGACATCGGTTTTTGTATCAAAAACAATTCTTGTCCAATTTGTTTTTACCTTGGTGACAGTTTCTGTACTCTGCCATTGGAGAACCTTCATCAGACTGTGACATCCGGGGGAACATGACGTCACAGGGCAGGTTTCCTACTAGACTGGTTCCCAGTAGTAAACAAAGGCCTGTAAACAGGGCTGACCTGGTAGCCCCCCTCATGCCTGTTCATGACCTGTAGCTACCCCGCTATGTGTAGGGATTCTCTGAGCTTTCTAAGAGGGGGGCTACCAGATCAGCCCTATTACTGTAACTCAGGTGTCAGAGCGATATAGGGCCCTCTTGTCATGCTTTTGGAAAGTAGACCCAGATCAGGCATTCCTATAGGAGCTACCTGATAAGAATCTGCTCTGTCTAACTTTTGCATGTACTATTGGTGAATGGCCAGCAGGCTCGAAATGTTGCCCTTAGGCATCTAGTTTATCATAACAGAAACTTTGGAATCAGGCGTGTATCATTTGATAAAAATAACAAAAACAGTAGACCCTGATTAGACAACTCCTGAAGTGGCCATCTGTTTGCAAAGGTGTGTTTCTGGAATAAAGAGTTAATTGACATCTCACCTGAATCCAAATTGCTTAGAAAGATTAGCTTAGATTCTCATGAACAGGCTCCATGAGGTGCTGTCCAGCAACCTATTCATTCTGTGGGAGGAATTGCTGTGTCACAGAATCTACTGGATCCTGATTTTAACCCTTTACTCCAATGTCATTGCAAACAGTGTAAACCCAGATCAGAAGGAGCTGTCTGATCAGGGTCTGCTCTGTTTGCATATGAAAATAATATACTGGTATACATGTATCTGATTCTACAGTTTGTGCCAAAATTTTCCTGAACCAATATAAAAAAACCCAGTTACATGTAATCAATATTTATGAAATCATTATTTCTTACATGAATATTCATGATATAAAGGGTTAAAAAGATAGAGAGGTAATTTCCTTCAGGTTAAACTGTACATAACATGGCTAAAACAACATTCATGTATGAATAAAACAATGAAAACAATAAACATGCATGAATTATGAAACCATGTCTATACCATCATATACCAAGGATAACACAAAAAAGAGAAATGAATCTCATATTTCCATTGTGGTCCTTGAAATAAAATATGGCTTTGACAAACAGAGCCATGACAGATAGAGCCATGACATAGAGAGGCATGAAATGGATTATCACAGTTTTAACACTTTACTCCATGACTATTCATGTAAGAAATAATGACATCATGAATATTAATTAGATTAATTGTTATAATAGCACATGGACACAGGAAAGTTTTGCCATCACAGAATCTGTAGAATCATATCTACCAGTATATAATATCATAGCAAACAGAGCAGACACTGATCAGACAGCTCTTACAGGAGCCATCTGTTTAGGGTCTATTCTGTTTGCAAAGGCGTAGAAAGGCATATTTATGGAGTAAATGGTTAAATGGATTATCACAGTCTTAAATTAAGAAATACTTAAATTTATATATATTATACTATTTGAAAATACATGTGCATTCGTTCCTGAGTGCTGAAAGCAGAGCAGACCCTGATCAGACGGCTCCTACAGGTGTAGAAAGGTGTATTTATGGAGTAAAGGGTTAATTTTAAAACATGACAGATATTTGCTCCACCTAAAAGAAAGTTTGATGAATACTATCAAACCAGATGAGTATGTATAATGAATGATTCCAAATCACATTGTATTCTCAAAACACTATTAATGAATAATCATATAACAGCGATTAACTCAGTTCGCCATCTGTGATTTTCCTACCAGCAAACAAGTTTACTAGTAGACCAAACCCTTTTTATACGCCCAAAGGTAACTTCGATCATATTATGGTATGGCGCTTGTCTGTCTCTCCGTCTGTCCATTCGTCCGTCCGTTAACCACATCTTTGTCCGCTGAATAACTTGGTAAGTATTAGGTGAGCTGACTTCATGCTTAATAGGAAGGTTGGTCATGGCTAGTAGATGACCTCTATTGATTTTGAGGTCAGTCGGTCAAAGGTCAGGTCACTGTGACCTTCAACGCAAAAATCTTGTCCGCTCAATAACTTGATAAGTATTAGATGTGCTGTCTTCATACTTAGTAGGAAGGTTGGTCATGGCTAGTAGATGACCCCTCTTGATATCACCATGACCTTCAACCCAAAAATCTTGTCCGCTCAATAACTTGATAAGTATTAGATGTGCTGTCTTCATACTTAGTAGGAAGGTTGGTCATGGCTACATTGGCTAGTAGATGACCCCTCTTGATGTGACCATGACCTTCAACCCAAAAATCTTGTCCGCTCAATAACTTGATAAGTATTAGGCGTGCTTTCTTCATACTTTGTAGGAAGGTTGGTCATGGCTAGTGGATGACCGCTATTGATTTTGAGGTAGGTGGGGTCAAAGGTCAAGGTCACAGTGACTTTCAACTCAAATTAATATAGTGCATGTTATGACAGCACAGACTTTGGGCGTGTAATGCTCCGACACAAGTGGCTCTTGTTATTCATAGAGTTCCTGTATCAGATTTGTCTGCCTCAAAGGTTGGTAGGTTGCTAATTTTTAATTGATAAAATATTTTATCAATCAAATTTACTTATGAATATAGTAATTAGGCTAAGTTTTAAAATGACTCATGAACACAGGAAAATTTGATCATTGTAGAAACTGCAGAATCACATATTAATTATTCCCCATAAGCAAATAGAGCAGACCCTAATCAGGCGACTCCAGTAGGAGACATCTGATCTGGGTCTACTCTGTTTGCAAAGGCACTACAAGGTGAACATGGAGTAAAGGTTTCAAAAAACATCAGTTTCATGGATTCTACCTGTATTTTATTTTCAGCCTCTTCAAGCCTGGATGAGTATATATCATGCTACAGAACTACATGTTATATGAATGCATATATATATATACGATCTCGCAACACTATTATCCCATTCCCCCATATTGATGCCTTTTGGTGCCTCTGTAAATGTCACTTTCTGAAACCATTGTGATAAATAGAGCATTTGCTCCATAGGAGCAAATGCTCTATTTATCACAATGGTTTCAGATCTACACAATTCCAAAATGTTTCTTTTCTCTGGTAAATCCTCCTTTTTGGTAGATTTATTCAAAGTAGCAGACTCTAAACAGGGTTACAGATAAGGTTTTGATGCAATTGAGTATTTAGCTCTACTCCTTGATTATTTACAGAATTGGGTATTTGCAATTTTTATTGGGTATTGGCAATTTTCGTAATGGGTATTATTCATATTCTCATTAGGTATTCTAATTTTTTTTTTGCTTTTTGCTATATCTATTTGCTTTGTGTTACTCATTGTTTTGAAAAACAATTGCTTTTTCCACAATTTTAATTGGGTAAATACTCCAATACTCCCCTTATCTGTAACCCTGTCTAAATATAACCTATGAGTGAATGGGTTAAAATGAATACTCATATAATATTTACATAGATTAACTCTGCAAGCTATGATAACCTAGGAAGCAGATCTATATGATCCAGATGAGGTACAGTGTAACTAGATATCTTATAAGGATCTAAACTGTTTGAATACACGAACTTCAATTTTGAAGAGAAGTAAAATAAAAAAAACTGTCAGATGTATCACATGAATTACTTTAACCCTTTAACAGGCAACTACTTTAACCCTTTTCTTCCATATATGCCTTTCTGCGCCTCTGTAATAACCACTTATTGAAACCATTGTGATAAATAGAGCATTTGCTCCTCTAGGAGCAAATGCTCTATTTATCACAATGGTTTCAAACTACAAAATTCTAAAATTTTACTTTTCTCTAGTAAATGCTCCTTTTGGGTAGATTCATTCAAAGAGGTTCGGTCTAAAAAATAGCCTATGGAGGAAAGGGTTAACCTTTTATGAATATTCATGTAACAAATAATGACATCATTAATTTTTTGCAGCTGAATGGCTTTTATATTTTTGGGGTATTTGAACACAGGATTTTTTGTCCATGGCAGAAACTGTTGAATTAGATAAGCAAACAGAGGAGCCCTGATCAGACAGCTCCGCAATTTGGTCTTGGTCTGATTTGTTTGCTAAAAGCTGTTTCATCTTAACCCATTCAATGACTTTTACAGAGGCATCAAAAGATGTCAATATGAACGAAATTCGTTCATATTGACACCTTTTGATGCTTCTGTAAAAGTCACTTTTTTTAAAACCTATGAAGCAAAATTTAATGCTCTATTTATCACAATGGTTAAAAACTACACTATTCTACAAAAAATCCTTTTTTTCTAGTAAAAGCTTCTTTTCAGTAGATTTATTCAAAGTGATTTGGTGTAAAAAAAAAGCCTATGAGATAATGGGTTAACACTTTTGCTGATGAATATTCAAGGTTACATGTATATTATATACATGTATACATATGTTCTCTCAAAAAAGGTATCAAGCTAATTTTGGTTTGACACTCTCCCAGACGAGATTATTAGGTAGCAGCTGTCACAAAATTAACCCTTTCCTTCATATAAATGCATTTTCACACATTTGCAAACAGAGTAGACCTATAGGAGCCATCTGGTCAGGGTCTGCTTTGTTTGCAAATGGAATTTGAAAAGATCTGGGGGTTTTTAATTTTTAAAATGGCTACAGTGTTCCACCTTCCATATTTCATTATAACAATTTCTCCCTAAATATTCAATATAGGTATTGAAATTTGGAATAAACATAGAACAGGGAAAGGATTAACATGTTGTTTTATCAGTTCATTGATGAGACTATCACAGGGTTAGACTTTGCCCAACAATAGTCCCACACTTTGTTTCAGAGAACTGGTAACCATACTGCATGAAAAAGGGACCACAGTTTACTTGGTGTCTGGCGGATTCCACAGTATTATTGAACCAATTGCAGAAAAACTCAATATACCTGCACAGAACATCTTTGCTAACCGTCTGGCCTTTTATTTTGATGGTATGTATTTTGGTTTGTCAGTTTATTATGTCTCCCCCCATATTTATATGGGGGAGACATATTGTTTTCGTGAGAGTTGTCTGTCTGTCCGTCTGTCCGTCTGTCTGTCTGTCCGTCTGTCCGTCTGTCTGTCACACTTTTTGTCCGGACGATAACTTCAATATGCCTGATGCCAGTTGATTGAAACTTCATATATAGAAAGAGCATAATGAGAGGAAGTGTCATGCACAAGGTCCATAACTCTGGCTTTACTAATATTGGAGTTACTGCCCTTTGTAAAAAAAAATCACACTTTTTTGTCCGGACGATAACTCCTATATGGCTCATGCCATTGGATTGAAACTTCATATATGGAAAGATCATGACGAGAGGAAGTGTCATGCACAAGGTCCATAACTCTGGCTTCACTAATATTGGAGTTATTGCCCTTTGTAAAAAATATCATAATTTTTTGTCCGGACAATAACTTCAATATGCCTGATGCCAGTTGATTGAAACTTCATATATGGAAAGAGCATAATGAGAGGAAGTGTCATGCACAAGGTCCATAACTCTGGCTTCACTAATATTGGAGTTATTGCCCTTTGTAAAAAATATCATAATTTTTTGTCCGGACAATAACTTCAATATGCCTGATGCCATTGGATTGAAACTTCATATATGGAAAGATCATAACGAGAGGAAGTGTCATGCAGAAGGAAAATAACTCTGGCTTCACTAATATAGGAGTTATTGCCCTTTGTAAAAAAATCACACTTTTTTGTCCGGACGATAACTTCTATATGGCTCATGCCATTGGATTGAAACTTCATATATGGAAAGATCATAACAAAAGGAAGTGTCATGCACAAGGTCCATAACTCTGGCTTCACTAATATTGGAGTTATTGCCCTGTGTAAAAAAAATCACACTTTTTTGTCCGGACGATAACTTCTATATGGCTTATGCCATTGGATTGAAACTTCATATATGGAAAGATCATAACGAGAGGAAGTGTCATGCACAAGGTCCATAACTCTGGCTTCACTAATATTGGAGTTATTGCCCTTGTAAAAAAAAATCACAACTTTTTGTCCAGATGATTACTCCTATGTGACACATACCATTGGAGTGAAACTTCATACATGGAACGATCATAATAAGAGAAAGTGTCATGCATAAGATCCTTAACTCGAGCTTCAATAAATTTAGAGTTATTGCCCCATGTACATTTGTTTAATTCTTTCTTGTCCGGACGATAACTCCTACATGGCTCTTGCCATCGTATTGAAACTTCATACATGGAAAGAGCATGATGAGAGAAAGTGTCATGAACAAGGGCCATAATTCTGGCTTCAATTCTTTTGGAGTTATTGCTCTTTGTTACATTTTTTGGCCGATCAATAACTCCTGTTAGACTGATGCTATTGGAATGACATTTTATTTTTGGAAAGAGCATGATGAAAGTAAGTGTCATGCACAAGGGCCATAAATCTGGTATCAGTATTTTTGGAGTTATTAGTTGTTATCATTTTCTTCTTGAAAAATGTAGTGTGGAAAACGCATAATGAGGGGAAGTATCATTCATCAAGACCATAACATTTTTAGTGATTTCCCTTTACATATTGTTTTTATTAGAGGGGAGACATCCGGTTTTTTGACAAAAACCTCTAGTTATTTGTTTGGTTTATCGGTTTATTATTCATTTAACTTATGATTATAGGTCAGTCATCCTTTTATTACGATGACATGTATATTTGTTTGTATCTATTTATTATTCATTTGACCAAAAAAAATAACGGTGTTAGTCCATTATAGTTTGTCTTTTTACCTCATGAATATTCATGTAAGAAATAAGGAATCTATGAATATTAAGTAACTCTGTTTTCTATAATGGCTTTATGAACTAGAGAATTATTTACCATGGCTCAAACTGTAGGATCAGATCTATATTACTTCAAAAGCAAACAGAATACCTGGGTCCATGCTTATAAAACTTTTAGTTGAGTCTGAGTTCGTTCTCAAGTTTTTGATTGGTCAGATTTGAGCCTTTGGCTCAAATCTGACCAATCAAAAGCTTGAGAACTCAAATCTGACCAATCAAAAGCTTGAGAACAAAACTCAGACTCAACTAAAAGCTTTATAAGCATGGACCCTGATCAGATGCTCCTACAGAAGCTGTCTTATCTGGGTCTTCTGTGTTTGCAAATGTGTGACAAGGCATCTGTATCAGGTGAAGGATCTTAGTTTATCAGTTAATTACTCATTTTGCCGTAATCCTTTACTTCATGAATATTCATGCAAGAAATACACGTAATGAAAATCACAAATATTAATTAGTTTAATTTTTATAATGGCACATGAACATAGGAAATATTGGCAATGGCAGAAACTGTTGTCAGATATATATTACATGTGTTTCATAAATAAACAGAGCAGACCCTGATCAGACGGCTCCTACAGGATCCATCTGATTTGGGTCTACTCTGTTTGCAAAGGCCTAGAAAGAGATATGTATGGAGTAAAGGGGTTAATTATTTTACCATAACCCTTTACTTAATAGAGACTCCTTTTAAAACATTTGCAAACACAGTAGACCTAGATAAGATGACTCCTGTAGGAGTCACAGTATACATGTAGATTATACAGAATTTTGCTTGAGTCTGAGGTCATTCTCAAGCATCTGATTGGTCAGATTCTGAGCTCGCTCAGAATCTGACCAATCAGATACTTGAGAATGATCTCAGACTCAGAAGCTTTATAACCTTAGACCCAGATTCTACAATTACTGCTCATATAAAAAAAATCCTTTGTTCATTGGCCGTTATAAAACTTGAGTTAATGAATACTCATTAGCTCATTAAATCTTATAATTATAGACATTAGTGATATAAATTATTAATTGTTTTAAATCACCATAGTTTGTCATACATTTATTGCTGCATCCTAGTATCAATTTAACCCTTTCCCTGTTGAATATTCTTGTAAAAAAAAGACATGATAATTTGATAAATACATGTATTTATTAGCTGATTTTTTATAATGGCATACACTGTATGTATACATGATCATTGATGTGTTTTTAGCTCACCAGAGCACAAAGTGATACCCCTGTGTCCGGCGTCCATCTGTCTGTCTGTCAACAATTTCAAACGACTTCTTCTCTGAAACCGACTGCCCAATTGTAATCCAAACTTGGTCAGATACATACTGTGGATGGGTGCTTCAAAAGTTGCTAAAAGATAGTGGGTGGGGCCATCGGTCTTGTTGCCATGGCAACTGTACACAATATCTAGAAAAATCTTCTTCTCCAGATTGACTTGTCCGATTTGAATATAGTTTTCACCAAAATGTTTCTCAGTTGATAGACTTTAAAAGTTGTTAAAAGAATTTTGATCCGGCAAAAAACATGGTCGCCAGAGGGCGTGGTCATTTTTTCCATATATGGTAATATTGGAAAATCTTTAAAAATCTTCTTCTCTGAAACTGTAGAGTCTAGACCTTTGATATTTGGTATGTAGCATGATCTTATGGTCCTCTACAAAGATTGTTCAAATTATGACCCCCCGGGCCAAAAATGGCCCCGCCCAAGGGCTTATCAGTTTTTCATAGGAAAATCTTTAAAAATCTTCTTCACTGAAACTGTAAGGCCTAGAACTTTGATATTTGATATGTAGCATGATCTTATGGTCCTCTACAAAGGTTGTTCAAATTATGACCCCCGGGCCAAAAATGGCCCCGCCCAAGGGCTTATAAGTTTTTCATAGGAAAATCTTAAAAATCTTCTTCTCTCAAACTGTTAGGCCTAGACCTTTGATATTTGGTATGTAGCATGATCTAATGGTCCTCTACAAAGGTTGTTCAAATTATGACACCCGGGCCAAAAATGGCCCCGCCCAAGGGCTTATTAGTTTTTCATAGGAAAATCTTTAAAAATCTTCTTCTCTCAAACTGTAAGGCCTAGACCTTTGATATTTGGTATGTAGCATGATCTTATGGTCCTCTACAAAACTTGTTCAAATTATGACCCCCGGGCCAAAAATGGCCCCGCCCAAGGGCTTATTAGTTTTTCATAGGAAAATCTTTAAAAATCTTCTTCTCTCAAACTGTAAGGCCTAGACCTTTGATATTTGGTATGTAGCATGATCTTATGGTCCTCTACAAAACTTGTTCGAATTATGACCCCTGGGCCAAAAATGGCCCCGCCCAAGGGCTTATCAGTTTTTCATTGGAAAATCTTTAAAAATCTACTGAAACTGTAAGGCCTAGACCATTGATATTTGGTATGTAACATGATCTAATGGTCCTCTACAAATATGTAGCTGTGGCTTGTGGTCCTCTGCCAAAAATGTTTAACTTGCGACCCTGACCACTGGGCGAAACTTGGCCCTGCCTCAGGGCTTATCAGTTTTTCATGGGTAAAATATAAAATATTATTTTTCTCTGATACCATAAGGCTTAGACCTTTAATTAATGGCATACTGCTTTGCCTAGTGGTTCTCTACCAAGGTTGTACACATGATTTCTTGTGGTAAAAAATGGCCCCGCCCCTGGGGTTATCTCAGGTGAGCGCTTCAGGGCCTCATGGCCCTCTTGTTATTGGATAATAAGAGTTAGATCTAGTGTAATTTCCTATTAAGCAAACAGAGCATACTCTGAGCAGGTGTCTCCTGCAGTGTCTATCTGATCTGGGTCTACTCTGTTTGCAAGTGTCTATATGAGGGAAAGGGTTAAAGGTAATCGGTTTATAAATAAGTGTGTTTTTTGTAAACAAAAATTCTCACACACTGCAGAATCAGATCTTTATCATTTCATAAGCAAACAGACCAAACCTTAATAAGGCTGCTCCTAAAGGAACCATCTGACCTGGGTTTAGTCAGTTTGCAATGGCTTTAAAGGGACTATGTATTTCTGAAGTACAGTTTTAAAATGCAATTCATAGGAGATGTACAATAATCTAAATATTCGGACAAGTCTTTCGTCTCTGCTAGTTTGTAAAGATGCATGAATCAATTTAGCACCATTTGGATAGTTTCAAATAAGACTGAAAAGATGCAGATTAAACTGCAGTTTGATCTCAATCTGCATTATTTGACCTGTTTTCTGTCCGAATATATAAGGTAATTAGGGTATGCAATTTATTGTAAGGTATATGCAGGATGAATTGATTCTGATTGACTACATGGTAAGAAATCTAGGTGGCAATGGCTTGCCACTTCACCGCATAATGAAATAACAAAGCTTATTTGCATTCAATATCATTACAATGCTTCTTGCACATTTGTTTATTGTATTCAGTAGCATTTAATCTTTTAGTCTGTGAGTACTGCACCCAATATGAATACTGGGTCCATGCTTATAAAACTTTTAGTTGAGTCTGAGATCGTTCTCAAGTTTTTGATTGGTCAGATTTGAGCCTTTGGCTCAAATCTGACCAATCAAAAGCTTGAGAACTCAAATCTGACCAATCAAAAGCTTGAGAACAAAACTCAGACTCAACTAAAAGCTTTATAAGCATGGACCCTGATTTGTTGTTTATATTAGATCTTTAACATATAACCCAACAGGGCATAATCATATTAAGCTTTAATTAACCCTTCTCTTGCTGAATTTTAAAATACATTTCTTCTTCTTTACCCATGCCCTGTTGTATAATTACATATATCTTCATTGTCTACAATTATTTCTCTGTGCAATCACTGCTGTGGAGTGTACTGGTTGCACAATTAATTTTTAAATAGTGCAGACCCTGGGTCTTCGCTATTTACAGGTAGGTATATTGACGTGAACAGCAAGCGAAGGGTTAAGTACAGTAAAGCCCCACTGAACCTGACGCTCTAAGTAGTATCAATTCCGGTCTGTAAGACAGGTGACAACTTAATGCAGGGTGAAAATTGTGCAGAAAGTTCCCAGAGGAGCTTTCTGTTTGATTTTCAATCTGCCTTAAGCAGCAGCTGGCCTAAAAAATCTTAATTTTCTTTACTAAAATTCCTGTTTTGACTGTAAACACATTTAATTATTCAGTTGTTTGCATACTCGTCTAATTTGTTAAAGACAAAAGTCAAGATGTGGCTATAGCCTTTAATAGTGACATCAGCGTTTTGGGTATCTTCATAGACATTCAAAAACATTTACATTTTTATTTTCGACATCAGTAAGCTCTATCCCTATCAAACTTTAGACACTTGTTCAACATCTGAACGGCGACAATCTGGTAAAGGGTCGTCACTTTATGATTCATGTTTCCAAGAGTTATGGCACTTTAAAATATTGATAACTTGTCGATCTTTATTACAAAAGTCATAAGATCACCTGAAAATCTTGATATTTAACCCATAACCTGCTCAATCATGTGGCTTCCTGCCTCACTGGCAAAAGGCTTTGATCCAGATGTGATGCCGACTAACTCGACCTCTCCTCAGGATCCACGCTGTTTGACACTCACTCAGTAGTTTTTCAAGAGTTTGATCAAATCAAAGTAGCCATACTTATCGCTAGAACCACATTTGAGCAGACATTTTTATACGCCCGAAGGGATGTATTATGGTATGGCGCATGTCGTCCGTCCGTCCGTCCGTCCGTCCGTCTGTCCGTCCGTCCGTTAGCAATTTCTTGTGCAACTAAATCCTCCTTTATTTTTCAACATAATTTCTTCAAACTTTCGGGAATGATAGATACTGATGTTTAGTTGTGCATATCAGTGAGATAACTCTCATATCATTTTTCATTCTGGAGTTATTGCCCTTTGATAGTTTCGGGTAGCAATTTCTTGTGCAACTAACTCCTCCTTTATTTTTCAACATAATTTCTTCAAACTTTCAGGAATGATAGATACTGATGTGTAGTTGTGCATATCAGTGAGATAACAGGAGGTAAACTGTGGGCTCTCTTCTAATTATTTGTTGTAAAGAAAATGTTTCTTTGTTATTCCTTTTACCTGCTACTTTTTTTTCTCAAAATAAATGCTCCTTTTTCAGCTTTCAGTAGGCCCAAAGACAAATAAAAGATTACTATTACAATAAGCAGTTTTACTCTCCTTGCTATTGCCTTAGCCCTAATAGACCTCATATGCGCAACTTCTGAAGGTTCACACATTGTGTAAATAGAACAGCCTTCGGGCGTATATTGCCCCCTCGCGGTGCTCTTGTTGTACAATGGCGTAAGAATTAACCCATTCCATCATATAAACGTGTTTTCACGCATTTGCAAACACAGTAGACCCAGATCAGACGGCTCCTATAGGAGCTGTCTGATCTGAGCCTGCTCTTTTTGCAAATGCATGAAAAGGCGTTTATACGAGGGAAAGGGATAAAATGACTGTTTGCAGTTGAGATTTGGTGTAATTCAGATCACGAGGTGTTCAGGCCTCGTGATCTACATGTACTTTAAAATCCGGAATATAAGTGTATGCGTCTTATTTTAAGATTTAGTGACACTCATATGCACTTATTTTATAGTATGCACTTATATGTTATAGGCTGATATATGCTTGATTTTTAGGAAATGCAAGCAACATACTTAAATATTTCGATAGTAAATGAGACTGAAACATGCATTCATTTTACTGGAAGAGTAGAGGGATTGAAATTAGATTTCTCTTTGAAATTTGTTAAACTGTGACATGACAGTTGTAGCAGAGTCAGTTAGAATACATATTCCTTTCTTACTGGAGCCATCTTTGCTCAGGTTGCCTTTTGAGTCACCTCTTCAGGTTATTCACCATTCATTGTACTGTTGACATTGATGTCTGTTGAGCTGTTGACTGTAACATTTGTATTGTCTTTTCTGACCTCCATGCTGCTTGCTGCTATAAGCCCCCATATGTTGTGACAATCTCATTCATAAGATCTTGCATCTTGTTGTTCACTTCCGACCATCAAGTCGATGTCATCAGCAAATGGAGATTGCACTTGATGCTACAAAGGTGGTCTTGAAGGGTTTCCTGCATTGTGTTCTTGGGGAAAAGTTTAAATGGACTGATGAAATATCAAACTTTCAATATTCTGTAAATACATTCTCCATGCATGCAACAACACTTAATTTTCTAGTTTTCCATGATTTTTCTCAGATTCTGCAATTTTCATGTAACCATTTCCTCCATAAATATGCCTTTCTAATCCTCTCTAAAAGTCACTTTATGAAACTATTGTGATAAATAGAGCATTTGCTCCATAGGAGCAAATGCCCTATTTATCACAATGGTTTCAAAACTACACAATTCTAACGTTTTTCTTTTCTCCAGTAAATGCTTCTTTTCAGTAGATCTATTCAAGGAGTTTGAGTCTACAAATAGCCTATGAGGGAATGGGTTAAATTAGTTTGAGGATTTTGAATGACAATACAGAGCAAATCACAGGCCTCCTAGCTGCCCTCTGATCTGTGTTTACACTGTTGCCAAATGTCAGTCAGCTCATTTCCATTTTTCCTATACTCACATGCCACTATAAAAACAATACCCTACATACCAAAAGGATTCAGACCGACATACTAAGGCAAATAGTGCAGACCCAGATAAAACTGCTCCTGAAGGAGAATTTTGATCTGGGTCTTCACTATTTGATACTATGTCAGTCTAATTTAATATTTCAAAGTTGACTTACTCAAACCCATAGAGAGGGCAGATTGGTTGCCAGAAGACTTGTGGTAATTAGTAGTGGTGTAACAATACATCAAACTATCGAACTATTGTGATAGTTCTCTATCCCAGTTACACTATCGATAGTTATTTCCAGTTGACGATAGACTATTGCGATAGTTGCTCTGACTATCGATAGTTTCGATAGTTCTTTCATATAATTGGCAATGTGTTTTCAAGATGGCGTCGACCATCTCGGAGGTCGAGTTTGTTAAAAACAAAAGCTGCAAAACACCAGTGGCAAAGCCCAATTCATTTTAAATCATTTCCACAAACATTTTTAGTAAGTTTTTACAGCAAAGTTATATCTTACACTGTGCAAATTTGCATTTACAAGTTTTCAAATCTTGGCAATAACTATTGCAATAGTATTGCAATAGTTCCCAGCAATAGCAATAGTATCGCAATAGTACTTTCAGCAATAGCAATAGTATTGCAATAGTCAAAACTGGCCCCAATAGTCAGCCCTAGTAATTAGGGTGTTAGTTTGTAGTAGAGGTCTGATGAACAAAGACATTATCCCTTTCCCTCGTGAATAGTTATCAGCTGAAGTTTTATAATGAACACAGGATTGGAATCAGACCTATATAATTCCATAAGCAAAGCAAACAGAGCACACCCTGATCAGACGGCTCCTATAGGAGCCGTCTGATCTAGGTGTACTCTGTTTGCAAATATGTAAAAAGGTGTTTATATGAAGAAAAGGTTCGAATGACAGTGTATTGTAATTCTGTTGCTTGCTTAATAATTCTGTTGCTTGCTTAATGCTTATAAACACTGGATTTGTATGACAGGGAGTTATGCAGGCTTTGACAGGGACCAACCTACCAGTACATCTGGCGGGAAGAAGAAAGTTGCCCATCAGCTAAAGAAAGTATTTCACACACTGGTGTTTATTGGGGATGGTATAACAGATTCTGAGGCCTGTCCACCTGCAGTAAGAAACTGTTTTACTTATATGTTACCGATGAAAACATGATACCTTTTACAAATAGTTTAAATTTATATCAGACACCAAATGATATGGTGTCTGTTAATCATTTACCTGATACAGGCATTTTCTCATGCCTTGGCAAATCGTCTGATCAGGGTCTGCTCTGTTTGTATAAATGTAGATCTGTTTCTACATGTTCTGCCAAAAACTCCAGTTCAGAATCCAAATTAGATGAAAATTTACCTGTAAGAAAATGATACAGAGCAAATTTTATTTTTGACAAAAGCTGTATTAACCCTTTACCTAATGAATATTATTGTAAAAGATGATTATTTCAAGAAAGTTAATGAGCTATATTTTTATAATGGCGTATGATTAAAACAATTTTTGGCCATGGCAATTACTGAAGAATTATGTCTATTTTAACCCATTAAAGCAGAGCTATGGAAATCCACACATTTTCGATGGACAGAGGTGAATAGTTCTACTTGTCTGCTCATAAAGAACACTTGTCTACAAAAATCATGATGATCACATTTAAAATAATTGGCAGTGATGATTAAATCTGAAATCACAAAAAAACCACCTCATACTTAAGATGAAGTCACTGAACACAACAACAATAAATTTGTAGGTGGCGGTGGTCTAGTGGTAACGCTTGACTATCAGTCCGGAGGTCCGGGGTTCAAATCCCGGTCCCTCTCGGAAATTTCAGAGACACTTTTCCGTGTCTCCCACCCCGCACATCCTCTCCACCCAGGGGTTAAAATGGGTACCTGTGAGGGTCACTCGCCAGTACTGTGGCTGCATGATTGCGCCATATGTTAGCATTGCTCAATATTGTAGGCCAATGACTCAATAACCAGGGGAGTAAATGTACAGTCGGCTGAGCGGTCATTCGGACTGAAAGTAGACTATAACTAGGTACTTTACTTTTACTTTTTTTTATTTCAAACATAGTTTTGAAGATGGTATGAAAAGTAACCACAAGAAATTTTACCTGTCCTTGGACAAGTAGAAAAGAAAGATCCACTTGTCTGTTGGCATAATTTTTAAGGTCCGACAGGTTTGGGCATAGGATTTCTAAACCACGAACAGAAGTAAGAAGTAAGTTCACTGATGCATATTCATGTATTAAAGAAATAATGACATCATGAAACATTTATTGTACCCCACATAACGAAGTTGCTTGGGGGTATATAGTTTTTGACCCGCTAGTCTGTCCATCCGTCCGTGTATCATACATTGTTGCTCATCTACCAATTTATGTCAAATTTGCTTAAGAATTGTCAGCAATAAAAGCTTGGATGAGTTCGATTTTCAGAGAAATCTGTCATTGAGAACCACTTTTTGTCTCTGATAATGTGGCGGTGAGGGGATTGTGACCATGCTCACTAAAGTTCTTTAATTATATAATGGCTTATGTACACAAGATGTCTGATTTTGATCCACTATTTGCAAAGGAGTTTAAAGGAGCATCTGTGGAGTAAAGGATTGAATTGATAAGTATACTACGTTTGGGCCTTTTCTTAGCATGTCTGTTTTTCGCGTCGTCATCATTGTCATCCAGAAACTGTAACATGGGCTAAAGGACTGCAATTGAACAGACAAGCATTGGCACCCATATGTGATGCTCTTGTTAAAGGCTAGTGTGAACATCTTTGTCCACAGTACAAAGTTCAAAATCATATCTATATAATACCATGAGTAAACCGCAGATCCCGAAGGATCCTGTAGGAGCTATCTGATCTAGGTCTACTCTGCTTGCAAATGTATCAAAATGTATCTCTATCAAGTAAAAGGGTTAATTAAACCTTTACTCCATAAATAAGCCTTTCCATGCATTTGCAAACAGAGTAGACCCAGATCAGCCTTTATATGCCTTTGCAAACAGAGTAAATCCAGATCAGACAGCGGTCTGATCAGGTTCTGCTCTTTTTATACGCCCGTTTGAAAAAACGGGACGTATTATGGACGTCTGGCTGTCTGTCCGTCTGTAACATCTCTAACTCAAGTTCCACTTGGTGGATCCTTCTCAAATTTAACCACAATGTTTATCTAGACATGCTACAGTAGCCTGCCAAGTCTCGGTTGGTTTATCCAAGGTCAAGGTCACGCAATTGGACTTAGAATTTGCGTTTAGCAAAAATGTTAACCGGTCTGTCTGTCTGTAACATCTCTAACTCAAGTTCCACTTGGTGGATCCTTCCCAAATTTAACCAAAATGTTTATCTAGACATGCTACAGTAGCCTGCCAAGTCCCGGCTCATTTATCCAAGGTCAAGGTCGCTGAATTGGACGTAGAATTTGCGTTTAGCATTTGCGTTAAGCAAAAATGTTAACCTCAATTTATGTGGAACAAGTCCACTTATTTACATAACACTTTGTGATAAAGCTTTGAAACTTGGAACACTTGTTCACCGTCACAACATTCACCTGTAGGCAAGAGTAAATAACTCTGTCAAGCATTTTGACTGAATTATGCCCCTTTTTAAATTAGAATTTTTGGTTAAGGCTTTGTTAAAGTCCATTTATTTACATAACCCTTCGAGATAAAGCTTTTAAACTTAGAACACTTGTTCATCGTCACAACCTTCACCTGTAGGCAAGAGAAAATAACTCTGTCAAGCATTTTGACAGAATTATGCCCCTTTTTAACTTAGAATTTTTGGTTAAGGCTTTGTTAAAGTCCATTTATTTACATAACCCTTTGAGATAAAGCTTTTAAACTTGGAACACTTGTTCACCATCACAATTTTCACCTGTAGACAAGAGTACATAACTCTGTCAAGCATTTTGACAGAATTATTCCCCTTTTTAACTTAGAATTTATGGTTAAGGCTTTGTTAAAGTCCATTTATTTACATAACCCTTTGAGATAAAGCTTTTAACCTTGGAACACTTGTTCACCATCACAAGCTTTACCTGTAGGCAAGAGTACATAACTCTGTCCAACATTTTGACAGAATTATGCCCCCTTTTAACTTAGAAATTCTGGTTAAAGTCCACTTATTTACATAACCATTTTAGATTAAGCTTTTAAACTTGAAACACTTGTTCACCATCACAAGCTTCACCTGTAGGCAAGAGTACATAACTCTGTCTAACATTTTGACATAATTATGACACTTTTTAGCTTGGAATGTTTGGTTAAGGTTTTGGTTAAAGTCCACTTATTTACATAATCCTTTCAGATAAAGCTTTTAAACTTGAAACATTTGTTCACCATCAGAAGCTTCATCTTCATCTCAAGCAAATTATGGCACTTTTTAATTTAGAATTTTTGGTTAAGGTTTTTTGTTAAAGTATGCCTATTTACAACCTTGAAACTTGGTCGCAAAATTGGACTTAGAATTTGAATTTAGCAAATACGTTAACCCCAGTTTATGTTGAACAAAACCTTGACGGGCGTATATTGTGCCCACTGGCACTCTTGTTGCTTATGAAATGATATAGATATGATTCTGCAGTTTCAGCCATGGCCAAAACATCCTGTGTCGATGTGCCATTTTAAAAACAATCTTATTAATATTCATAATGTCATTATTTCTCACATGAATATTCATGGAATAAAGCATTAAACAGTAATTTGCAGAAAGGCCTGAAATTCAATCAAACAAAAGTCTATCTTTAACCCTTTACTCCATAAATAGGCCTTTAGACTTCTTTACAAACAGAGTAGACCCAAATGAGACGGCTCCTGTAGGAGCTCACTGATCAGGGTCTGCTTTGTTTGCTTATGATATGATATAGATATGATTCTACAGTTTCTGCCATGACCAAAAAATCCTGTGTCCATGTGCTATTACAATAATACTCATGATGTCATTATTTCTTAAGTGAATACAGTGTATTCATGGCGTAAAGGGTTAAACAAACTTGATATATTTTGAGTTTCATTTGCATTCATTTATTTGTCTATTTCAGGATTTATTTATTGGCTATGGTGGTAATGTGGTCAGAGAAAAAGTTAAACTGCAGGCCCAGTGGTATGTGACAGACTTTAAAGAGCTCATCAATGCCCTGGAACCTGAACAAAGCTGATGGAGGCTGACTTATGATAACATTTATTACTCAGAACAACAGTTGTCTACCAGTATTGTCATCTGTACAATTTGTACATATTTTATAATTCTTGTTAGAAACTTGTTCAGTGTTAACACTTTACTCCATGGAGTCGCCTTTTGACACTTTTGCAAACAGGGTACATGTAGACCTAGCTCAGTTTGCGAAAGTGATATATTTCAATGTATCATCTAATGTTGTCACTCAGAGAATGGGAAAGTGCCATATAGTATCCATTTGAATGGTAGTTTCCAGGTCTAATGTTCTTAAAATAGGCCCATGTTAACCCTTTCCTCCATAAATACGCCTTTCTACTCCTCTGTAAGGCACTTTTTGAAACCATTGTGATAAATAGAGCATTTGCGCCATAGGAGCAAATGCTCTATTTATCACAATGGTTTCAAAACAACACAATTCTAAAAATTTTCCTTTTCTCTAGTAAATGCTCCTTGTCGGTAGATTTATTCAAAGAGATTGGGTCTAAAAATAGCCTATGAGGAAATGGGGGGTTAATATATACGAAATTTAGTATTAAAGCCACTATCAATTAAATTCACTATCAAAGTCTGTGACCCATTCAGCGCTTTTATCTGTAAATACTATCATCTGCAATAATTCTAAAAACCGTTTCTCTTCTATTTCTTTTCAGTAAACAATAAGGAATTATTTGTATCCTCATTATTCCTGATGCTCTGTTAGATGTGTATCCAAACTATTAGTTTGGTCATCATGAATCAAGGGTTATGTAGTGGCCTTCATAGACAAAGTTCTGATAATTTGTAATTTTGGCACACTGTGTCTACTTAAACTTTTACATTTGAACTTTGATTATCTCAAACTTCAAGGGACTACACAAATTAGTTCGAGCTAAAAGAGGTTCGAGTCATCCGATTTCTGAACTGAACAGTTTATCAAGTTAACAGTTTAATGCAGGTCTAAAGTAATGCTGAAAGCTCCTGTAGGAGCTTTCAGCATTACTTTAGGCCTGCATTAAACTGTTGCATATGTTTCTAGATGTGATAGTGATACATTTTAAAGCAATTCTGTATTGAACATTTTGGAAGGACCGGTCATTTAGTTCGATTTATCTGAAGTTCGAGTTATCCCAGTTCAAGATATCGAAGTTCAACTTTACTTGATAGAGATGTGTTTTTCACTTTTTGCAAACACAGCAGACCAAGATCAAGGTCTGCTCTGCGTGCTCACAAATTAAAGACATGACTCAGATCAGATGGCTCCTGTTGGAGTCATCGGATCAATATCTGCTGTTTGCTTATGAAATTATATATGAACTTTCATGAGGTAATTGGGGTTTTACAGTATTATTTACCCAATCGGTTATATTCAAGAAAATGCTCAATGTCATGAGGAATCAAGTTCTATGGAAACTCGGGTGTGTGTGGGTCATAGGTAATTAATCCTTTACTTGATAATCAGGCTTTTGCAGAGTAGACATTACTTTTCAACTTGAGATTTTATCTCAGGTTCAAATTTTTAGCTGTATAATTATGTTGTTTACAACTGGAGAATATTATTGCCATAGCTATTTAACCCTATATAAACATGAGAATTGTTTACCATAGCAGAAGCTCTAGAATCATTTTTATATTATATCATAAGCAAACAGAGCAGACCTTGATCAGAGATCGTCTGAATTTGGTCTACTCTGTTTGCAAAGGCATAGAAAGGCGTATTTATAGAGTAAAGGGTTAAAAATCTAGTATTAGACTGCTTTTGAGTGGTCATATTACAAGACTTTACCGTTGTTTTATAAAGATACAAGTGTTAGAATAAAATCTGCTGGGTTTAGTATAAATTTTAGTAGTATCTCAATATATTTTAATAATTATCTGACAGTGATTAAAGAGGAACTTGCCATCTTTCAATATTAATTTTTGGACATGGTAGATGACGGACTGATCTAAAGAAACTCTTGATTGTTTTTATACCCCCCACAACGAAGTTTGGGGGGGGTATACTGGAATCAGGTTGTCCGTCTGTCCGTCCTACCGTCTGTCCGTCCGTCCGTCCGCACTCACCAATGGGTAGTTGTGTGACTTTTTCTAACTAGTCACACAAGTAAAATCATTAACCTGGCCATCTCTTGTGACATTAACCTGGCCATTTCTTGTGACATTAACCTGGCCAGTTGTGGGACATAGGGTTAGGGTTAGGGTTAGCTTCCAGATCATTCTTTTCCAAAGTTAGAGCCAAAAATAGTTTTTCTTGTGGGACTAGTCCCACAAGAAAAGATCAAAGGAAAAAGTCACACAACTACCCATTTGTTAGTATGTCCGTCTGTCCGTCCGTGGACACAATTTTGTCCGGCCTTCTTCTTCTACAGTTTTGCTTCAATTTTGTTGAAAGTTCATATATAGCCATATGACCATATAAACCTGTGCACCGCATATTTCCGTTATGATCGGACCACTACTTCAGGAGTTATCTCCCCTTTTTAGTCCCGTACCAATGTTTTCCGGTTTTCTGGACTTTTTATGGAAGTGACTCCAGATATCAACTCTATATTTAGTACAAAGCTAAATCTGTATAAGTTACAGCTTATGTTACAATCTCAGTCCGGTTGAATAATTATTTCCAGAGTTATTGCCCTTGTACTTTAATTTATTTCTTCAAATTTGGGATTTTCCGGGCTTTTCTTGGAAGTGGTTGCAGATATTAACTTTATATTTGGCATAAAGCTAACTCTACATGATTTACAGCTTAATTCCCAATCTCAGTCTGGTTGAATAATTTTTGCCAGAGTTATGGCCCTTGAACTTTTAATTTTTTGTCAAATTTTCAGTTTTCCGGACTTTTCTTGGATGTGGTTGCAGATATTAACTTTATATATGGCATAAAGCTAACTCTACATGATTTACAGCTTAATTCCCAATCTCAGTCTGGTTGAATAATTTTTGCCAGAGTTATGGCCCTTGAACTTTAATTTTTTGTCAAATTTTCAGTTTTCCGGTCTTTCTTTGGAAGTGGTTGCAGATATTAACTTCATATTTGACATAAAAATAAATCTAGATGAGGTACAGCTTAAGTTCAAATATCGGTCTGGTTGAATAATTTTTGTCAGAGTTATGGTCCTTGAACTTAATGTTTTTCTGAAAAGGTACCTAGCTTTAGAACTTTGGATTTGACAAAAACCTCATGAAAGGGTCTTATTTCTAAGAATTATTCTTCATTTTTATTACATAAATTGGGTTGGGGCATGTATTGTTTTTAAATCTCTTCACGTTTCTGTATGTACATATGTTCAGATTGATGATAGGTGTTCTGACAAGCAGACAGGTGGGGGTGGGGGGTATTCGTTAGCCTTTGGCTTACAGTTCTAGTTGATTTTGTTTTGTGTTTTTGATTTTGTTATGACTTTCAATCACTACTTAAAAACGTGTTTTGGATATTGTTTTGTTGAAATGTCTCCATATTTGTTTATTTAAATATAGTTTTTACTTATATCCTGCTAAATAGATTATGTCTACACAAATCCTGATCTGCTAGTTGTTTTTAGCTGACCAGAGCACAAAGTGCTCAGGTTGAGCTTTTGTGACCGCCTGATATCCGTCGTCAGTTGTCAACAATATGAACCTTTAAAAATCTTCTCCTGAATCTACAGGGTTCTTTGGCAAATAGCATCATATTCAGGTCCTCTACAAAAGTTATATAAATTATGCCCATTGGGTCAAAATTGGCCTTTTCTACAGAAACATAGTAAAACTTCGAAAATCTTCTCCTCTGAAACTGGCAGGTTCTCAGCTTTAATATTTGGCACATAGAATCATGTTCAGATTCTCAACAAAGTTACATAAATTATGCACCTGGGGTCAAAATTGCCAGCCCTAGGGGTAGCCAGTTTTCAATAGAAACATATAGTGAAAATCTTCTCCCAATAGTAACATATAGTAAAACTTTGAAAATCTTCTCCTCTGAAACTGGAAGATTCTCAGCTTTCATATTTGGCACATAGCATCATATTCAAGTCCTCTACAAGAGTTATAAAAATAATGCCCCTGGGGTCAAAATTGGCCCTGCCAAAGGGGTGGCCAGTTTTCAATAGAATCATACAGGGAATACTTTGAAAATCTTCTCCTCTGAAACTGGAAGGTTCTTAGCTTTCATATTTGGCACATAGCATCATATTCAGGTCCTCTACAAAATTTGTACAAATTATGCCCCTGGGGTCAAAATTGGCCCCGCCCCAGGGGTGGCTAGTTTTCAATAGAAACATATGGGGATAACTTTGAAAATCTTCTCCTCTGAAACTGGAAGGATCTCGGCTTTCATATTTGGCACATAACATCATGTTCAGGTCCTCTACAAACTTTATATAAATTATGCCCCTGGGGTCAAAATTGGCCCCGCCCCTGGGGTAGCCAGTTTTCAATAGAAACATATAGTGAAAACTTTGAAAATCTTCTTCTCTAAAACTGGAAGGTTCTCAGCTTTCATCTTTGGCACATAGCATCATGTTTAGGTCCTCTACAAAAGTTATATAAATAATGCCCCTGGGGTCAAAATTGGCCTCGCCCCAGGGGTGGCTAGATTTCAATAGAAACATATAGGGAAAACTTTGAAAATCTTCTCTGAAACTGGAAGGTTCTCAGCTTTCATATTTGGCACATAGCATCATATTCAGGTCCTCTACAAAAGCTATATAAATAATGCCCCTGGGGTCAAAATTGGCCCCGCCCCAGGGGTGGCTAGATTTCAAAAGAAACATATAGGGAAAACTTTGAAAATCTTCTCCCCTGAAACTGGAAGGTTCTCAGCTTTCATATTTGGCACATTGCATCATATTCAGGTCCTCTACAAAAGTTATATAAATTATGTCACTGGGGTCAAAATTGGTCCCGCCCCAGGGGTGGCCAGTTTTCAAAAGAAACATCTAGTGAAACCTTTGAAAATCTTCTCCTCTGAAACTGGAAGGATCTCAGCTTTCAATATTGGCACATAACATCATATTCAGGTCCTCTACAAGAGTTATTTAGATTGTGCCCTTTGGGTCAAAATTGGCCCCACCCCAGGGCCGGCTAGATTTCTATAGAAACATATAGTGAAAACTTCGAAAATCTTCTCCTCTGATTGTCTGGTGAGAACTTCAGGGCCATTCTGGCCCTCTTGTTCTTACTTTCGATTCGTTATCACTATTGACCAATTTTTAATCCTTTACTCTATTCATGTAAGAAACAAGGACACCATGAATATTAATTAGATTAATTGTTATAATACCACATGGACACGTGAAATTTTGGGTCATGGTAGAAACTGTTTTTAGTTTGTTTTTTATCGGGTTTTAAGTCATTTTTTAACAGTATTTCAGTACTATCAAGACGTTCAGCTAATTACAGGTGGATTAAGACCCCAGAAGTTCTTCTGTGCATGGAAAAAATTGCACTGTTTCGTGCACAGAACAACGTTCAGATAGAACCACCTACCTACTGCAAGCCAGCTGGAAGGCTTCCTCACATGAAAAATCCCAGATGCCAAGACCAGGATTCAAACCCACAGCGGTGAGGGTCTAAGTGATTGTCAGTCGAAGACCATAAAACCACTTGGCAACGGAGGCCCCCGGCAGAAACTAGAATCATATCTATATCATTAGCAAACAAAGCAGAGCCTGATCCAGTAGGAGCCGTCTGATCGGGTCTATTCAGTTTGCAAAGGAGTATTTATGGAGTAAAGGGTTAAACAGCTTGGATCCTGATGAGACGATGCATGCATGATGCCGTTTGCAAATGGCAGTCAGATCACTCTTAGGAGATGCACAGAGAAATGTTTGGCCATGGCAGATACTGTAGAATCATATCTATATTATATCATAAGCAAACAGAGCAGATCCTGATCAGACGGCTCCTACAGGAGCCGTCTGATCGGGGTCTACTCTATTTGCAAAGGCGTAGAAAAGCACATTTATGGAATAAAGTGTTAAACTTATGTGCGATTTGTTCAGCATTCATACATATATGGTCACTTTTACCCTATCCCTGATGGGCATTCTGATGCCTTTGCAAACAGAGGAGTGTATGGAATAATAGATAGGATTCTGCAGTTTTTGCCATGGCCAGAATTTCCTGTCAGGGTTCATATGCCAGTTCTATGTTTCTAGTTTATTATGGCTTATGGCATTTGAATTATAAAGAAATGTTGGCCATAGCTGAAACTAGATTCAGATCTATATTATTCCAGTAGCAAACAAAGAAGACCCTGATCAGATGGCTCCTACTAGAGCCCTCTGATCTGGGTCTACTCTGTTTGCAAAGGCATTAAAGGTGTATTTATGGAGTAAAGGGATCACCTTTTCAAATGATGAACATTCAAAGTAGAACGGCGTGTCAGTGTTTAACTATACAGTCGATGAAAGACTTAATTTCACAGAGAAGAAATTTGAATGACAAACAGTGCAGACCAGAACAGCTTGCAGGTACCAACATACTTGGTTTCTTGCAATCAAAGGGTTGATCAGACACCAAGAGCAGGTAGGTACCTAATAGACCTACTACATGCACACTTGTTCACATATAAATGCTCCCGACAAAATTCCGTCTATAGACAGATGGACAGACGGAGTGATTCCAGTATAACCCCCAACACTTCATATGGGGGGTATAAAAAAGAATTTTTATGATTCTCGACTACTGTGGAACCTTAATCAATGACACAAAAAAATGGAAGGTATTATTTATTTCAAAATGCTTTCTCTTGATCAAAGTATGCATATCAAATAAGTTACAAAACAATTGTCAATTTATATACTTGACTCTAAAATTAGTAACAGGGTTTTTTTCTGTATGGCTATGATTTTGTTGCCTCTTCATTGTTTTTACCACCAATATACTCAACGCGGCATGATTTATCAACTTGCGGGTTGTCAAAAATGGGAGCATTGAACACTTCGGGCTCATCATCTTCCTCTAGAATAGGATAAATTGTCGCTCTGCATTTAGTTCTCAACATCTTCTGTATCTGTAACAAAGCACAATCAATGACTGTATTCTGCTCTTAACCCTTTCCCTGTTCTATATTTTGTTCAAATTTCAAAATCTACTGAATATTCACAGACAAAAGAATTATTATGAACAAGAGCACCGCAAGCGGGTGCCAATGCTCGTCTGTCGTCATTGTCAAGATGCCTGCATACCAAAAATGAAGGATGTAAATGAAAAATTGAAGAAGTTATGGTCAATGTTAAGATTTCGGACGACGACGCGGACGCCGGAGTTACAACAATAGCTCGTGATTTCTTTGAAACAGACGAGCTAAAAATGGATGGTGGAACATTGTTGCCATTTTAAAAACTAAAGGAACAGATCTGTCAAATTTTATTAGCAAACAGATCAGACCCTGATCAGACTGCTCCTCTAGGAGCCATTTGATCTGGGTCTGCTCTGTTTGCTAATACATGAAAAGATGTTTATATGAAGGAAAGGGTTAACCCTTTACTCCACGAATATTCATGCAAGAAATAATGACATCATGAATATTAATTAGATTAGATTTTATAATAACACCTGGACAATTTTTTTGGCCATGGCAGAAACTGTAGAATCAGTATATAAGTTTATAAGCAAATGGAGCAGACTCTGATCAAATGGCTATAGGAGCTGTCTGATCAGTGTCTACTCTGTTTGCAAAGGCTTAAAAAATTGTGTTTATGGAGTAAAATAACTGCAATTTTCAAAGAGTACGACCCAGACGACTACGACCCAGTGATCACAATAGCTTGACTTTTCTTCGAAACAGACGAGCTAAAAAGGAGCCGATAAACTCTTATAAGCCTGGTCATCTAAAAATAAATTTCTATTACAAAGACCGCTTTAACCGTTTACTCCATAAATACCCCTTTCACACCTAGGTAAAAAGAGTTCACCCAGATCAGACGGCTCCTGAAGGAGCCACCTGATCAGGTTCTGCTCTGTGATTCTAAGATTTCTGCCGTGGCAAAAACTTCCTGTGTTCAAGTGTCATTATAGAAAATAAACTAATTAATAATCATCACGTCATTGATACATTGATATTCATGGAGTAAAGGGCTAAAAATGTATGTTTAGTTGTTCATACAGGTGACTGTTTCATGAAGGATGACCAGCATTGCAGAAAGTTCCTACAGCATAGTGAGCTTTCTGCAGTGATGTCATCTACATTAGTTAACCCTTTCCCTGTTCTATGTTTATTTCAATAGCTACTGAATATTCATTGACAAAATAGCCATAATGAAATATGGTAGGTGGAACATTATAGCCATTTTAGAAAGTAAAGAAATAGATCTTTCAAATTCCATTAGCAAACAGAGCAGACCCTGATCAGACGGCTCCTCTAGGAGCCGTCTGATCTGGGTCTTCTGTTTGCAGATGCGTGAAAACGCGTTTATATGAGGGAAAGGGTTAAACATTAAAGACCGTATAGTTGTGCCATTTGAATAATATTTGCACCATCTTGAACATTTTGTGTGCCAATGGCAAAGCCCAGAGAGAACCCTGGTGGCATGTCTGAGTTATCTGAATTTACTATTAAGCAGCTGTGGGACTTTTCCACATGGTGAAGCTGCTGTAAATATGATGTACCTTTAAATTTATTGGCAGACATAGGAGATTGATTTTGACAATTACTCAATACATGAAACAAACATACTACAGCATTATTATTATTGTTTTAAATTTTATTATAATATGCAAGACTTAATTATTATTTACATATCAATATTTGACTATTTAACCCTTTTCTCCATAAATACGCCTGCTTACGCCTTTGCAAACAGAGTAGACCCAGATCAGACGGCTCCTATAGGAGCCATCTTATCAGGGTCTGCTCTGTTTGCTTATGATATAATACACAATTCTACAGTGTTTCTGCCATGGCCAAATATTCATGTCAATGTGCTATTATAACAAATTAATTCTATTTCTATAAGTACTCTAGTTCATGACATTATTATTTCTTACATGAACCTTCATGGCGGAAAACGTTAATTTTTGGCTCCAAGAAAAATCTGGCGTGAAAGTATCTCGTGGCATAGTATAGAATTTATGGTAGTAACAGGAATAATTTAGCATGCTCAACCCTGTACTCCATGGATACAATTATTAATGCCTTTGCAAACGAGGTAGAACCGGATCAGACAGGCTCCTGCAGGAGCTGTCTCATCTGGGTCTTCACTATTTACAGGTAGATATATTGACGCGAATAGCAAGCGAAGGGTTAAAGCAAACAGAGCAGACCCTGATCAGATGGCTCCTATATCTACTCTGTTTACAAAGGTGTGAAAAGGTGTTTACATGAAGGAAAGAGTTACTACTCATACATACATTACTTCTTGTATAAATATTCATGTTGTAAAGTGTTTTTTTAGTAAATATAATTTATGATGTAATTGTGCAGCATCAAACACCGATATCTGCCGATATAACCCATTCTCTCCTACTGACGCCTTTTTGCTCCTCTGTAAAACTCATTTATTGAAACCATTGTGATAAATAGAGCATTTGCTCCATAGGAGCAAATGCTCTATTTATCACAATGGTTTCAAAACTACACAATTCTAAAATTCTCCTTTTCTATAGTTAATGCTCCTGTTCTGTAGATTAATTCAAAGAGGCTGTGTCTAAAAATAGTCTCTGAGGGAGTTGTAATTGCTGTAATTTTCACTTCCAATTCTTATCAATCTTTTTAGAAACTATTGTCCTAGTTTTTAACACCAAGATAGTCGGCATCTCATCTGGATCCAATCTGTTTGCAAATGCCAGTCTGACAGCGATCATCATGATAAGAATAAGCAGATACAATAGTCTCACCTGGACTTGAAACACGAATGTGGAGAAATCCTTTACTTCATGGCTAGGTAGAATGATATTGTCATCCGTCATCATAACACCCTGCAATAGGAAACCATCAAAAGTTTTTCAAAACTATTTCATGTTGTATAATATTAAAGACCTATAGATAAGATCATTTTTAGCTCGTCTGTTTCGAAGTGTTCCGATGTCCGCGTCGTCATCGTCGTCCGAAATCTTAGCATTGATCATATATGGTATGCATGTTCATCTTGACAATGACGACAGACGAGTGTTGGCACCTGCTTGCGGTGCTCTTGTTAAGATGCATATTGACGTCTACAATTCATTTCTCAGCCAGACCCAACCTAGTTGATATTTCTTCCAAATGAAGTATACCCAGGTCAGACAGCTTCTCTAGGACCTCTGATCAGAGTCTGCCTTGTTTGCTTTTTACATGATATAAATCTGATTCTAGAGCTTTTGTCAAAGCAAAATATTTCCTTGAAAACTTTACATTATAAAAATTCACTTATAAATACATGTATTCATACTAATAACTAATACTAATTACTAATAACTTTCGTCCTGCATTACAATACCTCCTGCCTCTACAATCAAATATTTGACATCCTTTTAATGGTCGCATTAGAGGGGTTTTACTACATACAAAGTTAATGCAAATAACAAATGTTACTGATGACAAAATGTGGCAGGCAAAGTTTCTTTACCTGAAGAATATTAATGACAGACTCCACCCATTACAAATACAGTAAAACGGCGATTTTCCGAGTATATGGCCTAATCCGAGGGAATTTGTATGGTCCGGACATGAAATCTATTATTTCAATACAACTATGTACGTGTAATCCGAGTCTCGATAATCCGATTTTTCGAGCATGCTTCTCGGTCCCTTCAATCAATTGCTTCATTAAATTACCTGCCTAATCCGAGCACGCATCGCGGACACTTCGAAATCAATTTATCACACCTCCATTGTTGATGTCTCGCGACTCCGTGTGTCCCCAGCAATTAGAGGTGCCACTGTGTTAGTTTGCTACGATGTGTGAATAACACCGGGTCCAGCAGTATACACGTATGTTGGCAGTAATTGTGAGCGCATAGTTGTGTATAATGCATCGATTCTTTACTTATATATATAAGTGAAACCGGTAAACACCATTAACAGCCGAGACCGAAGTTTCACTGTAGTTTGCTCCGTTCAACGGACCCTTCACAATAAACCCAAATTTGGTTTCAAACTATTAGACATAGAACAGTCGTAGCTTCTAACCTCATACTTATGGATTTTAGTTTGCCTAAGTTTCCATTTGTCGACGTTTCATTTTAGTTTTGGATGTTTAAAAACAATATCGCTTCGCTCCCGAACTGTTTCGTGATAAGAAAAATCAGGGCGAGTTGAATTAATTAATAATCGGAACACTCGTGTTATTCGTCTGAAATACTCAATAAAGATTGTTTACTCTCGTAATAAGCGTTTGGTTGAACGAGACTTTACTAAAAATACGCAAACATATCAATTTATCTTTTATGCATTCTGTAGGCAAACAACACATGTATGTGCATCCACGTTACGATATATTTGACACGTTGAATCCACAAAGTATGAATTTTTTGGATAATCCGAGGGTAGCGGTAATCCGAGCATTTTCTCAGTTCCCGACAGTCCTCGGATTATCGCCATTTTACTGTATTAATTAACTCTTTGCCAGCTAAGTAATTTTTCATCTGCTTCATTTCTTAAAATAAACTTTCTCTCATACGCCAAAATATCAAGGTGACAAATAGTTTGGATCCTGATGAGACGCTGCATTATGCGATGTCTCATCTGGTTCCAAACTGTTTGCATAGGTAATCACAGTTTTGCCACTAGCGTGTAAAGAGTTTTCTTATATTTTTAAATATGAAAGACAAATGAATGCATTCCGATGACAAACAGTATAGAACCAAATCTATATTTACTTAAAAAGAAAAGAGAGCAGACCCTGTTTAAACAGGTCTCCTGGGTCCATTCTGTTTGCATTTAGTCATCACAAGGCATCTCTGTCAGGTAAAAGTAAAAGTGTAAAATGTTCATACTACATGTCTGAAGGTTATTCTGATATGCTCCTTTCGTAAGATCCATTTGTTGGTTTTGTGCATAAATATTCTCAGATGACAGCCAGCCAACTGGTCCATGACCTGCAATATAAAACAATGAAATATCACAGTAAAACTCTTCAATAGCCATCATCTAAAATAATCTAATTAAGGGAGGGGGTGTTTTTAAAGACAGGTGGTAGCTGAATGCAAGAGGACAATTATTCTCAAAGCTCCTAGCTCTCTACATTACTTTCCTTCTGCATTATGCAACCACTTGCTCTTATAGGCCCCACATATATACATGTATACAGTAAAACCTCTATAACAGCCACTGAATTGTGTTATTTATTTGGTATTTAGGGCAGGTGGCTGCTTAAAGCAAGGTGAAGGTAAAACAGAACGCTCCTATAGGAGCGTTCTGTTTTACTATCACCTTGCTTTAAGCAACCACCTGCCTTTAACACAATATACTTGATGTAATTTAGACTAGTGGCTGTTATAGAGAGGTTTTACTGTATATATATATATATTCAAAATGTTCTGTACATAACTGGGTCTGGTAAAAAGATCCATTTGAAAACATCTACATGTATTTGACTCCATGCTGTTAGCTCGACTTTGGATCGGGTCAATTTTGACTACTTCCAATTTGATCAAGCTTTTCAGAAACTATTGATCAAGTGTCCTCACATAAACTATCAGGAGCTGTCTGATCTTGGTCTATCCGTTTGCAAGCCATGATAAGGTAATATTATCAAGCGAAAGGGTAAACAAGAGTACCACATGTGGGCGCCAACGCTTTTCAATTCAATTTTAGTCCTTGTGACGGTGAACAAGTGTGTGAAGTTTCATAAGATTTGCATGAATAGTAAAGAAGTGATAGCCAACTTAAATGTTTCCGGACGAGGATGACAATAGCAACTATGCGGACATCGGAGTTACAACAATAGCTCATAATTTTTTCTTCGAAAAACAGACAAGCTAATAAACTAATGTCAACATGTCAAAACCCCATGTAAAAGAAACACAAATATATAGTAGGTACTTACCGCCATCAAATCTTGGTCAATGTGTTTAGTCTCCTGAAATGAATGTTCCTTATTAACCCTTTGCCTGCTAAATGCCACTTGACTGGTATATGCAAATAGCTTGGATCCAAGACGCCGAGTAACTCAGCATCTCATCAGAATTCAATCTGTTTGACACTCAGTAAGTGAAAATTGTAACAGATCGGATATTAACCCTATCCCTGTTCTACATGTATGTTTATTCCAAATTTCAATACCAACTGAATATTCATGGACAAAATAGTCATAATGAAATATGGAAGGAGGAACATTGTACTAATGTTAGAAAGTAAACAAGATGTGTTTGTGAAACACTATGCCCCCTCGATATGATATTTGACCCTAAAGGATGACCTTGATCTTGACATGTCACCCCTCAAACTGTGCAGCTTCATGGGGTGCACATGCATACATGTACCACATATCAAGTCTGTATCTCTACTGGTTCAAAAGTTATGGCAAATGTTAAAGTTGGTGACCTTTGACCATGAAGGATGACCTTGACCTTGACATGTCACCCCTCAAACTGTGCAGCCAAATGAGAAACACATGTATACCAACTATCAAGTCTGTATCTCTACTGGTTCAAAAGTTATGGCCAATGCTAAAGTCGGTGACCTTTGACCCTGAAAGATGACCTTGACCTTGAAATGTCACCCCAAACTGTGCAGCTTCATGAGATACACATGCATACCAAATGTCAAGTCTGCATCTACAGGTTCAAAAGTTATGGCCAATGTTAAAGTCGGTGACCTTTGACCCTAAAAGATGACCTTTACCTTGACATGTTGCCCCTCAAAATGTGCAGCTTCATGAGATACACAAACATACCAAATATCAAGACTCTATCTCTATTGGTTCAAAAGTTATGGCCAATTTGAAGTTGGTGACCTTTGACCCTGAAGGATGACCTTGACATTTCACCCCTCAAACTGTGCAGCTTCATGAGATACACAAGCATGCCACATATCAAGTCCCTATCTGTACTGGTTCAAAAGTTATGGCCAATGTTAAAGTCAGTGATTTGACCCATATGTTTGACCCCTGACCTTTAAGGATGACCTTGACCTTGACATGTCACCCCTCAAAATGTGCGGCTTTATGAGATACATATGCATGCCAAATATCAAGTCTCTATCAGTACTTGCTCAAAAGTTATGACCAATGTTAAAGTCTGTGATTTGACCCATGTGTTTGACCTCTGACCTTTAAAGATGACCTTGACCTTGACATGTCACCCCTCAAATTGTGCGGCTTTATGAGATACATATGCATGCCAAATATCAAGTCACTAGCTGTACTGGCTCAAAAGTTATGACCATTGTTAAAGTAACAGACAAAGAAACAGACAATTTGACCTTTGACCCTGAAGGATGACCGTGACCTTGACATTTCACCCCTCAAAATGTGCAGCTTCATGAGATACACACGCATGCCAAATATCAAGTCTCTATCTCTACTGGTCCAAAAGTTATGGCCAATGTTAAAGTCTGTGATTTGACCCATATATTTGACCTCTGACCTTGAAGGATGACCTTGACCTTGACACGTCACCCCTCAAAATGTGCGGCTGTATGAGATACATATGCATGCCAAATATCAAGTATCTATCTGTACTGGCTCAAAAGTCATGACCAATGTTAAAGTTGCGTTAAAGTTACAGACAAAAAAACAGACAATTTGACCTTTGACCCTGAAGGATGACCTTGACCTTGACATGTCACCCCTCAAAATGTGCAGCTTCATGAGATACACAAGCATGCCAAATATCAAGTCTCTATCTCTACTGGTCCAAAAGTTGTGGCCAATGTTAAAGTCGGTGATTTGACCCATATATTTGACCTCTGACCTTGAAGGATGACCTTGACCTTGACATGTCACCCCTCAAAATGTGAGACATTTATGAGATACATATGCATACCAAATATCAAGTCTCTATCTGTACTGGCTCAAACGTTATGACCAATGTTAAAGTTGCTGACAAACAAACAGACAGACAGGGCAAAAACAATATGCCCCCCAGATCTGATCTGGGGGGCATAAAAAACAGATCTATCAAATTCCATTAACAGACAGAGCAGACCCTGATCAGACGGCTCCTATAGGAGACCTCTGACCTAGGTCTACTCTGTTTGCAAATTTGTGAAAAAGCGTTCATATGAAGGAAAGGGTTAAGCAGAAATCATTTTTATAGCAAGCAAAGGGTAAATATTTTTTCAGCAAAAAAATTTAACAAGCAATGTGAAATAGAGGATCTTACATGAGTGTTCTTGATTATTGGATTTATTAAATGAGTCTTTTTAAAACGATAAAATACGAGGCTCGGAGCTTTAGCGAGTTTTTTATTGTTTTAAAAAGACGAATTTAATAAATCCAATAATCATGAACACGAATGCAATATCCTATTTATAACATAACACACACAAATGTTATTTGCAGCCAATATTTCAGCAGTAAGGTGGATTGTTATAAATTCTCCTTACATATAGAAATGATGAATGAAAGGTGTTATTAGGTTCGCTAGGTAACTGGGACAAAGTAGGTCCAAATTTTCCAACTTTTTTTTTTAACTTACTGTCATATCAACCAGGATCTAATTCAGACCTCTCTGGTATTCAATTTAACTGTGATAGTTTATGATACAAAAACATACAGAAACACGTCAAAATAAATTTTTAGTTACAGTTTTGACATACATAGTTTCAAACACGTCACATTATGATGTCATTATACACAACATGTGTCTATGTAAAGCGCGCCATTTAAATGAAGACCCACAAACAGTCACCAATACGTCTGACACTCACTGTCAATGGGATTCAAAATGCGCCTTCGTTTTGGTATATTCAGCCCTTCATTAGTGTTGTATACACATGGACATGGACATTTCCACCGAGAAACAAAAATCTCGATTCAAGTTCAGTGAAAATGTTTGAAATGGACAAAAGATTCAGTACGAACTGCTGCATAAAATGTGATGGAACAGGAGGAAGATTTTCGCGATCAGCTGAGTATAGCATATTTGAAATATGTTTGTGCTGTGCTGGATTCAGATGACTATAGTTGTTGATTGACGAGATATTTTTTATGAGTAGAAATCTGCATAAACAAAAGGACATGCGGTGAAGAAAATGCAAAGTTGTGGAGGCATTTTCTATGTAGAATGGATTGTATGGGTCAGAGTAGCTGGTAGGTCTTTTTTGGCAAACATTTTGTACATAATTACTGACAGCGATTACAATTTGTATTATTTTATCGAAATTAAGGCACAAGTGCCAACAATCCTTTGCCATCTATCGTGACTCAATCGTTGACAGGTAGGTCACCGTCCGCCAGTTTGTTTTGACAGCGGGTATGAATACAGTTCGGTCGTTCGAATGTTATTCACTAGTGAATATATGCCCGTGAATATCAAAAAATAAATGATAGTGTTACGTCACGCTGAAGCCACGAGTTATGTTATAAACACATTTATGAAATGTAAATGCTACTAAATAGTTGATTTGAAAATCACATGCACCAGTATTATTGAATTTAGTTCCCTTTCCCAGCATGGCAGAAATAATGACATCATGCATATTTATACACTGAATTTTATACTGGCATATGTACCACAGGATGTTTTGGTATTAGAAGAAACTATGGAGTCGCATCTATAATAAGTTCATAACCAAGCAGAGCAGACCCTGATAAAAGACGGCTCCTATAGGAGTCATCTGATCTGGGTCTACTCTGTTTGCAAAGGCATAGAAAGGCGTATTTATGAAGTAAAGGGTTAATCTAAATGTTAATGAATAACAAATGACATTGATGAAATAATTTGTCACATCAAATTATATATTCTTACGGTGGTTTTCAACTACATGTATTTCATAAGGAAAAATGTCTCAAAATGTAAAAGAGTATCCCATTCCACTGTGTTCCCTGGTTTATTTGATATAAAACAGAATCTCTATGTACTAGGAGATCTCGAGAAGAATCCAAACCAAATAGGTGTCATAACATTTAACCCTTGCATTGGTGAAAGAATAAAGCCTGCTATTTTTGTGTCGCCTGCGAAGTATGGCAGACACATTGGGATCACTTTGTCCATTGTCGTCGTCACACTTCTTGTCCAGCCTGTATCTCCTATTCTATTGATACCATTAAATTAAAACTTCACACATTGAGCAGGCATGATAAAAGGAAGTGTCATGCACAAGGTCCATAACTCTAGCTTCAGTATTTTTGGAGTAACATTACAAGCTAATTCTTTTCATTTACATAAACAAATAAAGGAGAAGGTGCTCATAATGTGGAATTGGCACTAAAACGGTTATTCTTTAAAATTTTACTTATGTCAAAATGCAACTCATATATGAATGGTTCAATGCCTTCCAGAACCATACTTTGTGCAAACTTGCTGACAACTCGTGATCACAATGACCCAACTTTGAAGTGCAAGTGTGTACAAATATGTTTTTTATCAATGTGTTGTTTCCAATGAAACTTACAAACCTCAATAGATTCAGCATATAGCTCCAGATTTTCTGGTGAAGCATAGACTGCCTGTCCCTTAGGAAATAAAACATTTCTAAACAACCTCTTCTGTACTTCAACCAGTGAGCCTTTAATTCCAAGATCTGCAAAAGAGAGACCCATTTTGTAAAATGAGATACAAAGTTCTGTAAAATGTACATGGTATTCATTGTTTAATGTTCTCCCTTATTCTTCGAAAAAGTATGACAGACAGACAGATGGATAAACAGACAATTGTAAAGTGATCCCTGAAAGTCACCCTCGTAAAGCTGGCAACGCAAACAAAAAACATGACTCTTTTGAAAATAGGTCAACAACAAGATGTGTTTGTGAAACACTATACCCCCAATATGACCTTTGTTCACCTTCATAAGTTGCACATGCATGCCAAGTTTGAAGTATGTATGTGTAATGGCGAAAAAATTATATTGCCAACATTAAAGTTGGGAACAAAACAACCCACAGATTGCCAACATTAAAATTGGGGACAAAACAACCCACAGACAGGCAAGGCAATCCCTCCACCCCGCCCTCTTGATTGGGAACCCATTTTTTAAACCATATGCAACATGTCAGATCAATAGCTGCAAGCCCTGCAAATAAAACGCAGAAAACAAAACTAGAAGAGAAGGATGGAATGACTTCCTGGGGCAATGGTACTTGTCTCCAACGTTTTTATGGCTTGGGTTTAAAAGAAAGTGATGAATGAACCCACATGACTTAAGTACAAGACATAACTCAAATTTGATTTGACCATATCTAATTTCATTCCTAACCTTTTACCTGATGAATATTCATGTAAAAAAATGACTGTGTGAATGTGAATAGTATTAATTAGATGATATTTATAATGGCATCATGAGCAAGAACATTTTTAATCTGGGCTATTCCATTTAAATGCGTATGGGGCAGAAAGGCATTTTAAAATAAGAGCCCTGTGTGTTGGTGCATTATATGCCCGAAGTATGTGCTGTCGTAACATGCACAATATCAATTTGAGTTGAAAGTCACTGTGACCTTGACCTTTGACCCCACTGGCCTCAAAATCAATAGGGGTCATCTACTGGCCATGACCAACCCTCCTACTAGGTATGAGGACAGCACACCTAATCAATTTATTGAGGGGACATATTTTTTTGGGTGGTCACTATGACCTTGACCTTTGACCGAGTGACCTCAAAATCAATAGGGGTCATCTACTTGCCATGACCAATCCCCTACTAAGTTTGAAGAAAGCATACCTTATAGTTAAAGTTATTGAGCAGACTAGATTTTATAGTTTTAAGTCACTGTGACCTTGACCTTTGACAGACTTACCCCAAAATCGATCGGGGTCATCTACTGGCCATTACCAACCTTCCTACTAAGTATGAAGACAGACAGCACACCTGATAGTTACCAAGTTATTAAGCAGACACATGTTTTGGAGTGAAGGTGGCTGTAACCTTGACCTTAGACAGACTGACCACAAAGTCAATAGGGATTGTCTACTGACCATAACCAACCTCCCTACTAAGCATGAAGACAGCACACCTAATACTTATCAAGCTATTGAGCAGACATGGGGTTTTTTACTGACCGACTGACCTTAAAATCAATAGGGATCATCTACTAGCCATGACAAACCTTCCTACTAAGTATGAAGACAGCACACCTAATACTTATCAAATTCTTGAGCGGACAAGACTTTTGAGTTGAAAGTCACCGTGACCATGACCTTTGACCAACTGACCTCAAAACCAATAGGGGTCATCTACTAGCCATGACCAACCTTCCTACTAAGTATGAAGACAGCACACCTAATCCGTACCAAATTATTGAGCGGACAAGATTTTTTAGTTGAAGGTCACTGTGACCTTAACCTTTGACCGACTGACCTCAAAATCAATAGAGGTTATCTACTATAGTCAAACAACTAGGTCTGACGTGTCAAAGGTCAGCCGAGTCCATTTTTTTGGGAGAGCAGCATTCCACATGTTCTCGGACCATTTTTAAACAGACGAGTTTAGTATATAAGATAAAAAGGAAGGCGGAATTGTTGTCAGCAGTTTAGCGCAGTAGGTAAAGTCTAGGTATGCAGAAGGCATTGCGAGAGTAGTTTTTTTATTAAGCGTGTGTTCGAATCCCATGTCGACCTTAAACTTTTTTAATCTTGAATGAAAGTATTTTATGTCATATTGTTTAATTGTAATGACCATTTATGCACATGTTCGTCAATGTTAGGGAAGAGTGCCTTTGTTTGAGTTGGAGTCGTATATTAGCCATATTTTCAAACAAATTGATTTTTGATTTTAGCAAATGTCTTGTACAAGTGGCTTCTTAATGCACAACAGAACTAATGCTCTTAAGGTGCTCTTAAGGTGACTTTCTGCAAGACTTTTTTTTCCTTCATTATACTGCTGCCTGCCTTAAAGGCCAACAATGACTTATGTTTTGGTGTCAGGTTTAGAGATGTTTCACCGTAGATATATAACAATGAAAATATACGATGGTTGAAATAAAATTGGAAATAAAAGAATACCCCACCCCATCTGGAAACAAAAGAAAAGGGTAAAAATCAATCAAAATATAATACTAAGTAATTATAGAATCCTTAATATTTTTAGCAAAAAAAATGTTTTAGGTTGATGCGAGACTCGAACCTGCGCCCTAATAAAATGTTCGCCGATCACATATACTTCTTTATTGCTCTACGACTTATCCACTACGCTATATTTCCGATAACTAATGCACTTATTGTTTATACCTATAACTAAACCTTTCCTTTTAAAGATGACACGTGGATATGCTGATCTCCCTTAAAAATGGCCTCGGCGAACCCCTGACCCGTCAGACCTAGTTGTTTGACTATAGCCATGACCAACCTTCCTACTAAGTATGCAGACAGCACACCCAATAGTTGTCAAGTTATTGAGCTGACAAACATGTAGCGGACAGATGGACGGACGTGCCAACAAATCAGAACAGGGGGCCAATCCTTTTGTTATTTTCTTTTGCTGAACAATGGGCAATGGGCCATGTTCTATTGTTACAGAATGAACTCCATTGTTTTCTTTTGTTCTGCTGATCATGACCTGGCCCTTGGTCTTAGTTGGTAGAGCGGATGGATGGATGGACAGACAAACGGACAGATGGATGAGCGCCATACCATAATACGACCTAATTTACCATCAGGCTTATAAAAACAGCTATGCATTCGTGGGTTCCACTGAAAAACGGTATAATTTTGTTGTGCATTAGCAAAAAAACTTCTATGGGTGGGTGGCCGAATTTGAAAGTGCCTTCCTGCACCCACATACACATTTAAATGGAACAGCCCTCATGACAGAAACTGTGAAATCAGATCTATATTATTTCAAAAGCAAAAAGAACAGACTTTGTTCAAACGACTCCTACAGGAGCTGTCTGATCTAGGCATACTCTATTTACTTAGACATTAAAAGGTGTCTCTAACAGGTATATTACACATACATGAGTGTATTTATATGTGCTTCCCATTCCAAGAGATGTTGATAAGTGACATAGTTTTTAAATCCAAGTAAACCAGTTTTTAAATTTCTCCTCAAAACCATAACCCATTCCTGCATAAGCTATTTTTAGACCCAGCCTCTTTGAAAAAATCTACCGAAAAGTAGCATTTACTTAATTTAGGTAAATTGTGTAGTTTCAAAACCATTGTGATAAATAGAGCATTTGCTCCTATGGAGCAAATGCTCTATTTATCACAATGGTTTTGAAAATTGAATTTTACAGAGGAGTCAAAAGACATCAATATGAGGGAATGGGTTATCTTGCTGCTACTCATTTGTATCCTCTAAAACAGGCAAATGTAATTACAAGCAGGAACAAAGAGTTGGAGAGGGGGGGGGGGGGTAGAAATAAGAGAGTTTGAAAGATCAATATGCATCTTATCTACAGTGCTGCATACCGTTAACTGTCTCCGTCAGAATACATTTCATCCTGTTGTTATAATTAGCAGCCACTGGCTTGATAACCTTCAACACATTCTGACGATGTTTCAGCTTTGGGTACTTCCCCTCTCCAACAAGATTCACCGGGTACCGCCGCTCCAGCACAATTGTATTTGGGTTCTGATACTGTTCCAAAGACCAAACAGAAGAAATTAATAAGATTTAAATTATAACATTTTGAAGAATAGCTCCTTTAGTTCTTCAAAGAAACCACTGTTGTGACCACTCTTTAGAACATTCTCTTCGCGAATATTCTAAGATTGGTCATAACATAGTGTTTGGTGGAGAAATAACAATTTTAGTATTTGAATAGGCATGTTTATCTACAGCTCTTTTAGAGAATTCTAATTGTTTGCATGCTACAAATACATGTATTACAGTATTAATTACAGCGTCATTGGTACAAACTGCTATGGTTTCAATATGTTTTCGACTTTTCTCATCAAATATGCAGTCACAATGTCAAACAGTTTGTATCCTGACAAGATGCCAGTTTACTCGGCATTTCATCTGGATCCAAACTATTTCCATAGTTTATTAAATATTCAGCACAAGCACAGTGTTAATCATACAGGCTTGGAAAACTTTCAGTATTTCAGTTTGTAAGTGCATTCAATACAATTCTACAATATATTATATTTCACAAATCTACTCCTTTTACAAAGAGGTCAGTGAGTAATAAAACTGAGTCTGTCCAAATCTAATTAACCTTTACTCTACAAATACACCTTTTAACATGAAATAGATCCAGATTGATCTGTTTGCTTATGGAATCATATTGATCTGATTCTACAATTTCTGCCATGGCCAAAAGTTCCTGTGTACATTATAAAATTTCGGCCTAATTAATTAACCCTTTCCTTGTTCAATATTCATGTATTAAATAATGACATCATGAATATCTATTAGCTGAAGTTTTATAGTGTAAACTTTTCAAGGAAATGTTTCGCTTTGACAAAAACTATAGAATCAGATCTATGTCATGTCAAAAGCAAATAGAGCAGACTCTGATCAGATGGCTCCTATAGGAGACAGACAGACAGACAGACAGACAACCTGATTCCAGTATAGCCCCAACCCCCACCCCCACTAACTCCGTTGCGAGGGTATAATTATTTGATCTATGCTCAATTCAGCATGAAAGTAAGAGGGTCCTTGAGACACTCAACTTGAAAGTTCTACTGGAAACCCTGGTGATCAAGGAGTAACTGCTGCGTGTGTATCCAGTTGGTCTGTTGGCCTCTCCACTGTAAGTGTATTCACAGCTAGCCCCTCAACCATGAAAAACTCATAACGAAATAGGTACACAACAAAAGCATTACTTTCATTAATTCTACAGAAGCATTATTTTCATTCTACATTTAAATCCACTTGCTTGTAAAAACAATTATGTAGTAAGTGGACACTACAAAAAGGTTCTATTCTAAGCTACTTACATTCCGTGTCTGAGTTGTTGCCCCAAGATGAGCTCCACCATTAAGTAGGGCACATCTACAGACACACCAAGACTGTCCCAAACTCCGAAGCATTCTCCTCTGAAAACAGAAAACATACGTGTCTGAAAATGAGCCATAATGTGAATACAATCATTACAGGTAACAATGTATAAACGATAAAAACCCTCTAAACTGGAATTCTAGTAGAGAAGAATTTAGATACAGGTTTAGGCAGGTGGCTGCTTACCCCTTTGCCAGTTCTATGTTTATTTCAAATATTAATACCTACTGAATATTACTGGACAAAATAGTTATGATGAGATGAAGATGGGGCATTTTTGCCATTTTAGAAAGTAAAGAAACAGAACTATCAAATTTCATTAAAATAATTAGCAAACAGTGTAGAACCATACCAACCGTCTGATCTGGGTCTTCTTTGTTTGCAAATGCGTGAAAAGGCATTTATATTAAGGAATTTAAGGAAAGGGTTAATGCAGGGTGAATTCTAAAAACATTCAGCACTGAGCAGCATAGATCTGCAATATTTCATTGTCCAACATGACATACAGTTTAGCTTATTACCTCATGAATATTCATATAAGAAATAATAAAATATGAATATGCAGAAACTTTAGAAATCAGATTTATACGATCCTATAAACAGAAAGAGTAGATCCTAATCATTCAACTCCTACAGGAGTTGTGACAGCCTTCTGATCTGGATCTACTCTGTTTGCAAATGTTTGAAAAGAGATCTCTATCAGGTAAGGGGTTAAACATTTCTCTCTAATACAGCAATATACCTGGCCATGATACTAGTACTAACAAGATGTGTTTCACTACACTATGCTCCCCCCCCCCCCCCCCCCCCCAACAACACACACACACTTGTAGGTCACCACTCAATATATGCGGCTCCATGGGATACATAGGCATGCCTAATATAAAGTCTCTATGTGAAGTTGGTGAAGGATGACATTAACATGTCACCACTAGAATATATAGCAGGGGTGGCGAAATCTTATTTTGGATGACTTGTCCGTTTTTGTAAAAAGCTATTTCCTACTTGTCCGTATGATGAATAAATAACAAAAACCTACAAAATTTCACTTGTCCGTTATGGCTTTGGGACAACACGGACAATACGGACGTTTGATTTCGCCACCCCTGTATAGGGCGAAAAAACCTTCATATTTTTATTTTCAGAAGAGCCAAAGACCTATGATATGTGTTATCATGGTTTACGGACGTTTCGCTACACAGCGTTTCGCTACCCTGACCATTTCGCTACAGTCATTTCGCACCCTTACGGGAAGTCATTTCGCTACCCTGGCACTAACCCTGCCACCCAGTTAAATATAATTATTCGCATATTTCATTGATTTGGACGATAATAGTTTATCAGATTTAAAAATATATGTTAACCAATTTTAACTACTGGAGCAGCATAGCAAACAGTTATTTATCGAGAGTTTGTGTATCGATCTATAGCAGGCAAAGTGTTAACCGGCCTTAACCCTTTCCCTGGTCTATGTTTATTTCAACTTTCAATAAAACCCACTTAATTAATATTTTGGGACAAACTTGATATAATGAGATATGGAAAGTGTAACATTGTAGCCATTTTTTGAAAGTAATCAATCAGAAATTATATTTAGCAAACAGAGCAGACGCTGATCAGACGGCTGGCCGCTCCTATATAGGAGCCGTCTAATCAGCGTCTGCTCTGTTTGCAAATGAGTTAAAACACGTTTATAAATATGAAGGAAAGGGTTAAAATAAATGTAAATTGTAAGTATATTATTTTCATTTGATTGTTATGCAAGTGTCATATTTTCTATCAATGGAAAAAGAGCAAAAATGCATATAGCAAAAATGCGTGTAGCACGTGTTCATGTTAATTTAATCAGTGTCACATACCGGATTACCGGTACACCAATCTAATCGGCTTATCGGCGGTACATGTGATCTCGGAGTGAACAACATTGACACGTGGAAATACGCAAGCATTGGGTGCCTTAAATCAATCAGCATTATATCGCGAAGGGACACCGATAATGATACGCGTATCACGAAGTAAATACAGTATTAATTTAAAAAATAGTGTGGGGTTTTTTTCGTTTTTTTTTTTAAGCTTTATATGCATTTACTTTTACAGTTATTACAGTATTAAAAATTTCCATACCTGTGTTTCAATATATCTATAACTCTTTTTTGGTATCTGAATATAAACATATATTATATGTTAATAAAGTCGACTCTTAAATCACTAGCCACCTCTGCAACAATATCTATCTATCTATATATCCTGCATTGTTTTCCTATTAAAATCGATAGCTAGCGAAAAGTACAGGTAGCGAAATGGTCAGGGTAGCGAAATGACTTCCCGTTGGATAGCGAAATGACTGTAGCGAAACGTCCGTCAGCCGTTATCATAGGTCTCTGGAAGAGCAGAGGGGGTATGAAGCGGTACTGGTCCGAATATGTCAATGTCATTTTTAATTCAAGATTATCGAGAAACATTAACAATAGTCATTTTAATATATCTGTATAGGTGAAAACTTCATATAATATCTTCCTTTGGGCCGACAATGACAAGAAACAAGGTACGTTTTACCAGATTTTCAGTCCTGCATGGTAATTCACAATTTAAACGGCAGTGGCTAATAGTTGCATAGTCCCACAACAAACCAATGGAAATTTACGGAGATTTGCGGTACCGAAACAAGGCGATAGTCCAGTTCACAGGTATCGTCATCGGAGGTATTTTCGAACACCACCTGTTTTCGAACATCTCACGTTTTCGCGAAAAATTCCTCGTATGCACGCGCTATGACGTCATACGCTTGTCTAATACACTATAAGTGTTGATAAGCAGATGGACAGCTATCAAAATCAAAAATGCGCAAAAAAATAAATACTTTTACATGACGTTATAGTTTCTGAGAGAAAAAATGGCCGTTTCTACTATTACCAGTATTGCCCCCAGTTGAGAACCCTAAATTACGGTGTCTAATATAAATAAAATTTGAGGTAATTCCATCAGCACTTCCCTTCTGAGTTTGTTGTGGAAATCCCAATGTAGAATTATGACGTAGTTGTCTTTATGATGCATATAGGGCAGTTCAAACAGCCTATTCTCTTAACGTATATGTAACATAAAAAATCAAGTTACCTTTTCCCATTCAGAAACTTACTAGCCATGGTAGAACTATCTTTTAAGGCCCATCCATCAAAGTATGTGGGCAAATACATATTGTATTATCCTACAGCACTCACAAATGCCTACAAAGCTGCTAATGACCTAAAAGCATTGAAACTGACGATCCTCATAATCTAGATCAGGAGAAATAACCGCCCCGTTAGATTCCGCATGGGATCTAACCACTAATTGCAATAAATATTTTTTTTATACTTTTATTAATATTTTAGTTAACATTTTTGCGACCAACTTGTGTATATGGTTGTTATATGAAAGTGGAATGAATGACATGAACCTAACTGCATTAATTACTTTACAATGATGATTTTGATTGGATGTTCGAAAACAGGTTGGGAAACCCGCCATATTGCCATTTAAGAAGGTACACAAAACACACGTTATTATTTGTGTATTCTAAATCATAAATGTTTTAATTCCACATGAATGTATTTAGTAATAGTTGATAACAATGAAATAAAATGTGCAAATGACATCCGCTGATTTTTCTCGGTTGAAAACAAAAAAATAAGCCTTAGGTGTTCGAAAACTGGTTGGACCACGCTACCGACGCATGAGGCGCGTGACCATTTCATCAATACTTCTGACAAACATGTTTAGATATCAAACTTTTACAGAAAAAAACAAACGTTTTTTTATCGAATATTACTAGATTCTACTAGAACCTAGATCTATACAAAAATTATGTCAAAGTTTATAGATCAAATATACTAGAAAACAAGATGTGTTTGTAAAACACTATGCCCCCTCGATATGATATTTGACCCTGAAGGATGACCTTGATCTTGACATGTCACCCCTCAAACTGTGCAGCTTCATGGGGCACACATGCATACCAAATATCAACTCTGTATCTCTAATGGTTCAAAAGTTATGGCCAATGCTAAAAGTTAGTGACCTTTGACCATGAAGGATGACCTTGACCTTGACATGTCACCCCTCAAACTGTGCGGCTTCATGAGATACACAGGCATACCAGTATCAAGGCTGTATATCTACTGGTTCAAACGTTATGGCCAATGGTGATGACCATTGACCTTCAAAGATGACCTTGACCTTGAAATATCACCCCTCAAACTGTGCAGTCAAATGATTAACACATGCATACCAACTATCAAGTCTGTATCTCTACTGGTTCAAATGTTATGGCCAATGTTAAAGTCGGTGACCTTTGACCCTGAAAGATGACCTTGACCTTGACATGTCACCCCCACCCTGTGCAGCTTCATGAGATACACATGTATACCAAATGTCAAGTCTGTATCTCTACTGGTTCAAAAGTTATGGCCAATGTTAAAGTCGGTGACCGTTGACCCTGAAAGATGAACTTGACCTTGACATGTCACCCCAAACTGTGCAGCTTCATGAGATACACATGCATACCAAATGTCATGTCTGTATCTACAGGTTCAAAAGTTATGGCCAATGTTAAAGTCGGTGACCTTTGACCCTAAAAGATGACCTTTACCTTGACATGTTGCCCCTCAAAATGTGCAGCTTCATGAGATACACATGCATACCAGATATCAAAACTCTATCTCTATTTGGTTCAAAAGTTATGGCCAATTTGAAGTTGGTGACCTTTGACCCTGAAGGATGACCTTGACATGTCACCCCTCAAACTGCGCAGATTCATGAGATACACAAGCATGCCAAATATCAAGTCTCTATCTGTACGGGTTCAAAAGTTATGGCCAATGTTAAAGTCCGTGATTTGACCCATATGTTTGACCTCAGACCTTTAAGGGTGATCTTGACCTTTACATGTCACACCTCAAAATGTGCGGCTTTATGAGATACATATGCATGCCAAATATCAAGTCTCTATCTGTACTGGCTCAAAAGTTATGACCAATGTTAAAGTTACAAACAAACAGACAATTTGACCTTTGACCCTGAAGAAAGACCTTGACATGTCACCCTTCAAAATGTGCAGCTTCATGAGATACACAAGCATGCCAAATATCAAGTCTCTATCTCTACTGGCCCAAAAGTTATGGCCAATGTTAAAGTCAGTGATTTGACCAATATATTTGACCTCTGACCTTGAAGGATGACCTTGACCTTGGCATATCACACCTCATAATGTGCGGCTGTATGAGATACATATGCATGCCAAATATCAAGTCGCTATCTGTACTGGCTCATAAGTTATGACCAATGTTAAAGTGACAGACAAAGAAACAGACAATTTGACCTTTGACCCTGAAGGATGACCTTGATCTTGACATGTCACCCCTCAAAATGTACAGCTTCATGAGATACACAAGCATGCCAAATATCAAGTCTCTATCTTTACTGATCCAAAAGTTATGGCCAATGTTTAAGTCGGTGATTTGACCCATATATTTGACCTCTGACCTTGAAGGATGACCTTGACCTTGACATGTCACCCCTCAAAATGTGCGGCTTAATGAGATACATATGCATGCCAAATACCAAGTCTCTATCTGTACTGGCTTAAGTTATGACCAATGTTAAGTTTGTGTTAAAGGTACAGCCAAAAAAACAGACAATTTGACCTTTGACCCTGAAGGATGACCTTGACCTTGACATGTCACCCCTCAAAATGTGCAGCTTCATGAGATACACAAGCATGCCAAATATCAAGTCTCTACCTCTACTGGTCCAAAAGTTACGGCCAATGTTAATGTCGGTGATTTGACCAATATATTTTACCTCTGACCTTAGAGGATGACCTTGACCTTGACATGTCACCCCTCAAAATGTGCGGCTTAATGAGATACATATGCATGCCAAATATCAAGTCTCTATCTGTACTGGCTCAAAAGTTATGAACAATGTTAAGTTTGCGTTAAAGTTACAGCAAAAAACCCCAGACAATTTGACTTTTGACCCTGAAGGATGACCTTGACCTTGACATGTCACCCCTCAAAATGTGAAGCTTCATGAGATACACAAGCATGCCAAATATCAAGTCTCTATCTCTACTGGTCCAAAAGTTATGGCCAATGTTAAAGTCAGTGATTTGACCCATATATTTGAAGGATGACCTTGAAGGATGACCTTGACCTTGACATGTCACCCCTCAAAATGTGCGGCTGTATGAGATGCATATGCATGCCACATATCAAGTCGCTATCTGTACTGGCTCAAAAGTTATGACCAATGTTAAAGTTGCTGACAAACAGACAAACAGACAGACAGGGCAAAAACAATATGCCCCCAGATTTGATCTGGGGGCATAAAATTGAAAACTTAATTCTTTCCTGCTGTCAAAGTATGATGTTTATCAGTTGTATTTCTGAAATTTTCATGCGCATGGCACCTGTGGACCTAGTTCTACAATATAAAACTTCTGTATTTAAAACATAATTATCGATCTTCATCACATTTTTATTCTTTTAGATATATATCTGGGGGTTTTTCTATTTTTTATTATTTTTTAAATTTTTATCATTCCTGCGAAATACGAACACGCCAGCAGCGAAAAATAAAAATGAATATGAATGATGAAAAACAAAATAAAGAATGATAACGGGATCATTTAAATGAAAAATAAGCTTGCGTGATGTCAAATTATTTGGACGACACCAGCAGTGAAAAATAAATATGAATGATGAAAAACAAAATGAAGAATGATAACGGGATAATTTAAATGAAAAATAAGCCTGCGTGATGTCAAATTATTTGGATTACTGTGGACCAGTTGACCAAAATTTGGTGTGAGCATTATGACTCCGATGTTATAAAACATTTTGCTTGGGTCCAAATTCGCCAGGGTCCCATTAGTTCACATCTGTGTACTCTAAATGGTGATACCGAGCTACTTTCGGGTTTAACGCTATCCCGGAGACCTGTTACAATATTAGCATGCTGTCTTACGGGTCATTAATGAGACTAGGGTCCTATAGGTTATAAAACTTTAAATCTCAGTTCATTTTCAAGTATCTGATTGGTCAGATTTTGAGCTCGCTCAAAATCTGACCAGTAAGATGCTTAGGAATATTCTCAGACTCAAGCAAACTCATTGAGAATGATCTTAAACTTTTACAACAACGCGGGTCCTGCCGGGGTCCGAGGTTATAAAACTGCTGAGTACGTCTCAGTTTGAGTTCATTTTCAAATATGTGATTGGTCGGTCATAATTTGAGCAATCTCAATATCTTGCAATCTGATTGTGAAAGCCGGGCCAGACCCTTGAAAATGACCGCAGACTCGTGTAAAATATTTTATAACCCCGGGTCTGCATGGTACCTTAAATAGCACGCTGAGCACGTTTTAATCCGTTTAAAGTTTTTAACTGTATGTTATTATATTCAATTTATCAAACTTCTAGGAAAGCAATTGTTGTAAGGTTCCCACTTACCGACATTGGATTCTAGGTTTTATCCTGCTCAATTCGACATGAATTCCAATATCAAACAGCTTGGTTCCTTATGAGACGCCGAATTATTTAGTGTCTCATAGTCTATGATAGAATCCGATCTGACTGCATTGCTAGCTGGTCCATCAATAAATTCTCAAAAGCTGGGACGAATTAGAAGAAAATTAATTTTTGACCTGTGCTTTAAGCAGACGTCATTTATTAGCAGGGTGCGGCTTTCTGCGTGCACGTGTCACCATCAAATTCATTTAAAAGTGGTCTAATGATTTTAAAAACATCAAGACTACAGATGAATAAAGATGCGTACATAAATACTAAAAATCGTAATTTCTCCACCAAATCTTATACAATTTGTTCTTTCCTTTTTTGTATTTAGATTATTTTGCATTTTAACCTTTTGCCTGCTAAGTGCAACATACGTGGCATTTGCAAATAGCTTGGATCCAAATGAAACGCCGAGTAACTCGGCATCTCATTAAGATCTAAATTATTTGACACTCAGACAAACGTTTCTCAAAAGCTTGAACATCAAAGAAAGCTTACATAGCAGTTACACACAATGGAGTCTTAGATCTATGTATGACGGGGTGATGTTGATACTGATAATGATGATGACCAGGCGATCGGGACACTTTGCTTGCCGGAGACCACCGACTAGTTACGAGTGGCTACGAAGCAGCACACGGGTTCAATACCACCGCCACTTCTTACGCTTGTGGAATAAAAAACGGCCAATTTGGATTGACTGGGATAAATGAGTTTTCTGCTCATTCAAAGCTTTGTCAATATGCAAGTCTTTTTATTGATGGCCGGTGGTGGTGTGGTGGCAGCGTTGACAAATGGTGATCACCCAACAGGGGTCTGGATTGTTTCATGGGGGTCTATATGATTATGTACTATATAATATAGACCCATGAAGCGGCCCAGACCCCTGTAGAAGACCCCTGTGGATCACCCAAGGAACTCGTATTCTTGCAAAGTTAGTTCACCTACCTACCTGTTGTCGAACTCATTTTGTAGTTAGATTAACTATCCGAGTCGTCTTTATTAATTTTTCTTAGTCCGGTTTGGGTGCTGGTACATATATATGTTTCGTAACAATCTGGCTGAAATTTAATTTTAGATCCTTCCAATGAAAATTTAATGTGCTTTTGAAAATATTCAGTGTTTCTGAGGTTACCACTTTTTCGGGAAGGCTAGTCCACCAATTTATTATTCGTTGTGAGAGCGAGTGGCGTCTGATATCACCTTAAATCTGCACTGAAGTACATGTAATACGATGTGTTTGCGGTTTTGTGGCATCTCCTACCGGACTTCCATTCAATTTTAAAAAAAAAATTCAACCAGGGGCGTGCCTGGTCATAATTCTTGAATACGCACCAATGCTAGGGAAAGCTAGGCGTCTTAAGGGAATGAGAAGAAGGCATTCAGACAATCAGTTTAGATCCAGATCTCATCAGGGTCTGCACTGTTTTTCAAGTACAAAAATGAGTCATGCAGGAAACACCACATCAGAACAAACAGTCGCCCGAACAGCAACACAAGGAAACAGCAAATGTACATAACTATAAAAAACATCAAGAGACGCACACAGACAAAACAAACATACAATAGGGGAAAGATGGAAGTACCGCCTTGGAACGGTCAGTGACAAAAGTCACTGGGGGGTTAAACCAGTTTATGGGCGCCCAACCTCACACTTATTCCATCTCCACTCTAAAAGACAAACAGTGTAAATAAACGTATCCCCTCTCCGACTAATTTACAACAACCGCTATGGCAAATACAGTGGTAAAGTGCATGTATAACGGAAACATTTAAGTGAACAAACTGTATCCACCTATCGCTAGTGTACTCAATGATTGAGCTGCAAACAGAGTAACGGTAGAAAAGTAATAAAGGGTACGACAAAAACGAAATAGTACAGATACCCGACGTTCTCCTTCCGTTTCTTGATTTACGAGGTCGCCTTCATAGAGTACTAATATTCTGATAATTGGTGATCCCTCGAAAGCAAAAGTAGAAATGCAAAAAGAGAAAATTGCAGACTCGGTTTTATTGAGTCTGTTCATGAGTAGTAATTAAAAGTGCAACACTACTCACTAGCACCGGCTTAAGCAGTATTCAATTTTCAAAACTAATAACATGAAAACTAATGATCCCGAAGGACCAGAAAATATAACAACACTGAGAATGAAGTACATTTCCTGTCGGCGTACATGACGTACCTGCAAAGAGGCCAGCGTGATTGCCAACTGCAAAAGGGTTGACAACCAAACAATCAGTATGTTGTAGTACTACAGGGTCATATCCATTTTTAATGAATTTTTTAACATATTTGATGAACAAAGTGAGAAAATGGGTATGTCCAATAATTTTACGAAGTTTGTAAATCACATCACCATAAAATTCAGGATGTGAAATACCGTGTCGCAGAAACGCATTGAGATTACATTGGTACTTGCCAATAAGCGAGAGATTTCGATAGTAAAATTTAGAGAAAGTTTTTCTTAGTTTATGGTATATATATCCTTGCTTAAGCAGTTTTTTCAGTTAAAATGAGATTTCAACTGTTAAAATCGTCAATAGATGAACAAGCTCTAGCAAAACGAATACGTTAAGATATATAAACCCCGTAAGATGGAGCACGGGGATCATCCCCGTGAAGATGAGGAAAATTTACAATGTTAAAATCAAAATCATCTCTTTTGTAATATATTTTAGAAGAAATCATTCCTTTATCAATTTTAAGGTCTAGATCAAGAAACGCTGCATAATTGTCGGACGGGTTAGCTTTATTCAATTTGAGTTCTTTAGGATAAATTGTAGGAATCAGAGCATCAAAGAAAGGGTTATCTAAGTTAAAAATATCATCCAAATTGATGAGCTTACCAGACGCATGCATTACTTTTTCCCTGTCGTGCCCTTAACGGCTTACCTGCAGGTGCTTTGACTTCAGTAAAGTCGTTGAGTACATATTTGATGGATTGTCACAGTTATTATGCTATGTTTTACATGTTGTCCTGTGTTCACCGTCGTCTATGTTGTGGGTAAGTCCAGCGGGGATACCTTTATTTACACTATTTGTAAAGCTAGGGTGACTTTGAGAGAAGTGTGAGGTTAGGACGTCCGTAAACCGGTTTAAAACCCCAGTGGTGTTTTTGCTACTGACCGTGCCAAGGCGGTACTCTCTTTGTCACCCGTCTTTCTGTTTGCCTTGCGTCTTTGTGCTTGTGATTTTGTTCATGTGTGGAACGTTTGTCTCTGGTTCTTGTGTGTCTTTTGGTGTTTTCTGTGTTCATCCCAGGTCGCCATCCCTGTGACCAGAGCACTGTAACGGGGTTATTAGAGTGTATATAGTTTTAAATTACTAACAATGGTCCCAGGGTGTGGCACTCTATCTTGTATATAATTCACGTATTTTCTTTTATTACCCTTTCGGGCTCCTTTCTTTTTGTTAAACTCCTAACATCCCACGCGACACGCGCACTCGTCGACATGTGTATAACTGACTGAACACATTATAAGAAGATAGATAGATAGATAGATAGATAGATAGATAGATAGATAGATAGTGTGTGTGTGTGTGTGTGTGTGTGTGGGTGGGTGGGTGGGTGTTTTGTGGGTGCGTGCGTGCGTGAGTGTCATGCTGTCTATCGGTGTTTTGGTGGTGGTTGCGTCTTGTATGTGGCTTTGCCTGCTTGACTTTACTAATTTTCCATGAAATCTCTCATAGCAGTACAAAAACAAATCTGCGACAAGTGGTGCACAATTCGTACCCATAGGAATACCAATTACCTGACGGTATATAGCATTCCCATAACGAACAAATATGTTATCCAAAAGAACGGTAAGTGATTCCCAAACTTCTGAGCATGTCCAATTAGTGTAATATAAATAAGTTACAGTCTTTTAAAACTATCCCTAAATAGTCACTGTAATGTGGTCTCTTTTTTTTATTTGGTATAGTTCAATTAAACAAAATAGCATTGCAATGGTTCTTTTCTAAAAACTAACATAATTATAAGAGGGCACTGGTTATGAAAACTCTCTAAAACAGTCATTATTCTGAGGTGCACAAAAGTGCATACTGTTGCCATTTCCGCTCCATTAAAATGATTTTCCTGGGGTGCTTTTGCTTACAATATAAAACAAATTCGGCTATTTTTATTAATTCGTAAAAGTGTGTATTTTGTTACAATTTAAAACATGGTTAATCATTTTAGGCAAACTATATTTTTTCAATTTAGAATTATTACTGGAACTCATTTTGAAATGTAAAGAGGCCACACTTTTGCATTTTCAGAAATAAGGATGATAGAGCCTGTAAGTATAACTCGAATGTGTTGCATGATGTTCTTCATCCCCTACTATCCACTTACCTATTATTTTACTCGTACACTTATAGATTGAAATCGAGGAATATCCACTATCGCCAGACGGACAAAGGTTTAATTACAACTAATCCAACATCATCAGAGCACGTTAATTAGACGTGAAAATGATTGACAGAAACAGAATCAAAACATATATGCATTAGCATTTTAATAAAATAGATTGCATATCTCTGTTCTAGCACTAATTTGTAATAGATCCTAATCTGGTGTGTATTCAGACGACTTTTAGTAAGGTCCATTTCGCATAGGACTGAGATATAGAGTATGTGTATCGAAGTGTCACCAGTATTGGTATTAGGATTATATATGAGGGTTTTAACGCGCACATTTTGTTTCAATATTTCACCTACTCAAATCTTAGTCAACGGAAGCCAGATTGTTTTCTACAAACATTTAATCTAAATGTAAATTACTGAAAAGTGCCGAAAGAGTCACACCTGTTCCATCTCATATTTTCAGATGCTTTAAAAAATTAAACGTAATAGTGGAACATTTAAAAATCACATTTCTTTGAAACCACTGGGAAGGTTTCATTATAATTTTGCAGGAATAATCCGTAGGTGACCCTTTACCAGATTTGTTCAAACCGTTTGGATTCTTTAAGGCCGCGAAAGGTGGTGCTAATTTTCTTTATATTGCTATATAGCAGAAGTTTAAAAAAAACTTTCATTTTAACACTTGGCCGTCAGAAGTTAATTGTCTGTGTATCGCTGTAGCGGAACATTTGAAACTGCTGTTTAATGAAATCACAGGGCAGATTTCAGTATAATTATGCATGAATTTCGCTTAAATGTGACTTTTTTTAATTTGTAAATTGAAAACCATGACCAAGATAGGGACTATAGGGACTATTTTTCAAAATATAGAAAAAAACTATAGTGGACTAGATCTACTATAAGCAATGATGGAATAATTATTTAAGGACTCTACTATACGAATTGTTCTAGTAAATTTTACGACTACATTGTCACATCTGTCCTTCCAAAGCTTTTGAAAAATCACAGAATGTTTAAAGTTTGAGCGTAATCATTTGTGTGAGAATTTCTATGACCTTACCAAAGTTAGGCACCAATTTTTAATGCTGTTCAGCATTTTTAGAATTTCGACTTGTTCAACTATGTGTACGCACGTGCGTATGCCCAGGCGCGCCCCTGTCCACCTCCCAGTTATAATCAGGAAATGATTTTATGCCCCTAAAGCTAGGCTTTGGCGGCATATAGTGATCGCACCGTGCGTGGGTGTGTGGGTGGGTGTGTGGGTGTGTGTACCTTATGTCCGGAGTATATTTCCTTTGTCACATCAGCTACGGATACCAAATTTGGTGTGTGAGTTCATCTTGGGATGGAGGAGTGTCGCGTACCATTTTCAGGTCACCGTGGCCTTGACCTTGACCTTTGACCTTGATTTTACAAAAAGCTTGTCCGGAGCATATCGCCTTTACCTTACCAGCTATAGATTCCAAATTTGGTGTGTGAGTTCATCTTGGGATGGCGGAGTGTTTCGTACCATTTCCAGGTCACTGTGACCTTGACCTTGACCTTTGACCTCGATTTTAAAAAAAGCTTATACCTTACCAGCTACAAAAAGCTTGTCCGGAGTATATCTCCTATACCTTACCAGCTACAGATTCCAAATTTGGTGTGTGAGTTCATCTTGGGATGGCGGAGTGTCGCGTACCAATTCCAGGTCACTGTGACCTTGACCTTGACCTTTGACCTCGATTTTAAAAAAAGCTTATACATTACCAGCTACAAAAAGCTTGTCCGGAGTATATCTCCTATACCTTACCAGCTAAGGATTCCAAATTTGGTGTGTGAGTTCATCTTCGGATGGAGGAGTGTCGCGTACCATTTTCAGATCACTGTGACCTTGACCTTGACCTTTGACCGATTTTACAAAAAGCTTGTCCGGAGCATATCTCCTATACATTACCATGTACGGATTCCAAATTTGATGTGTGAGATCACTTTGAGGTTGTGGAGTGTCGCGTACCATTTTCAGGTCACTGTGACCTTGACCTTGACCTTTGACCTCGATTTTACAAAAAGCTTGTCCGGAGCATATCTCCTATACTTTACCAGCTACGGATCCAAAATTTGGTATGTGAGTTCATCTTGGGATGACGGGGTGTCGCGTACCATTTTCAGGTCACTGTGACCTTGACCTTTGACCTCGATTTTACAAAAAGCTTATACCTTACCAGCTGCAAAAAGCTTGTCCCGAGTATATCTCCTATACTTTACCAGATACGGATTCCAAATTTGGTGTGTGAGTTGATCTTGGGATGGAGGAGTGTCGCGTATCATTTTCAGGCCACCGTGACCTTGAACATAGATTTTACAAAAAAGGTTGTCCATAGAATATCTCCTATACCTTACGAGCTACGGATTCCAAATTTGGTGTGTGAGTTTATCTTGGGATGGCGGAGTGTCGCGTACCATTTTCAGGTCACTGTGACCTTGACCTTTGACCTCGATTTTACACAAAGCTTGTCCGGAGCATTTCTCCTATACCTTACTAGCTACGGATTCCAAATTTGGTTTGTGAGTTCATCTTGGGATGGCGGAGAGTCGTGTACCATTTTCAGATCACTGACCTAGACCTTTACAGTCCGGGGCATATCTCCTATACCTTACAAGATACAAAAAGCTTGTCCAGAGCATATCTCCTATACCTTACCAGCTACGGATTCCAAATTTGGTGTGTGAGTTCATCTTGGGATGGCGGAGTGTCGCGTACCATTTTCAGGTCAATGTGCCCTTGACCTTTGACCTTGATTTTACTAAAAGCTTGTCCGGAGCATATCGCCTATACCTTATCAGTTACAGATTCCAAATTTGTAATTTGTAAGTATTGGACAGGTATGCTTAGGCAAACAGTGTAGACCCAAATCAAACTACAAGGTCTACACTGTTTGCTACTACATTAGCATGAATACATTATAAAGAGCTCTAAATACTATTCATACATGGGTAGGCCATGCTGTTCAAATACTTGCAGTGTCAGAACTTTCAGATGAATTACAGCATTATAACAATATAAACCTATATCAGACAGCTCCTGTAGGAGCTACTGGGTCTTCATTGCTTGCTTACAACACTACCTAAATCAGATGCTATACATGCTTATGCAAAGAATGTAGATCCATATTAGGTAACTTCTGTTGCAGCTGTCTAAGAGTCAGTGTTACATGAAACTTTGACCATGTGTTTAGAATTGACTGAGGGTATGTTTTTAACGTTAAGGATCGACATAGGGTCTTTCTTAAACGTTAAGAATCAACTTAACAGTAACAATCAACACAGCATGTTTTTGTAATATTGAAATTTGACCCCGTGTCTTTTTTTTAAACGTTAAGAATTTACCCAGGATCTGTTTTTAACGTTGACAATCAACCCAGGGTCCTTTTTAACGTTGAGAATGACCTAGGGTCCTTTTTAACTAAGTTTTGACCCTTGGCTCTTTTCTTAGCTATCATAATCGTCAAAGGTTCTGTTTCTAATGTTAAGAACTGACTCCTGTGTCATTTTTAACAGCATCAAAATTTCATGTTACACCTGCATTACTAAGAGGTTAAAATATGGCCTAGGTGTGCCTTCTTGCCATAATGGCACGCCTGGTGCCATAATAGCCCGAGGGCTTTAGCCCGAGGGCTATTGTGACACCAGGTGTGCCATTATGGCCAGAAGACACATACAGGCCATGTTTTGACCTTTTTATTGAATATCTATTCTTACATTTTTTACTATAGATCAAAGTCAGTCAATAGTCACAAACATCTTTCTTTTTTAAATACTTTCAAGCATTTCCTTTTATGTCAGGTCATGAAAAGATCCAATCAAATGGATATGATCATTATGGAAATCATGTAATAAAACAGGTTAATTTTTTTCATCTTTTTATTAAAATACTTCAGTTGATAAAAAATGTAATGTTCACAGCAAAATACTGACACTACCCAGTACTACACTACAAAACTGCATTAACCCTTTTATTTAAAGTGGAATGGTCCACCATAATTTACTCAGTCCATAGTAGCTGAAACGGGTGTAGATTTGACAAGGGTTCAATTTTTCGTCTGCAGCACTTGTCATCTGCTTCAGTTCTCAATACAAAATTTCTCCCATTGCAAAGATCTGGTAAAAGTGTCAAACAGTTTGGATGCTCATAAGGTGTCTCATATGCGTCCAAACTGTTTACATAGGTAATCACAGTTTGCCACTAGCGTGCAGTCAACCCGTTGAATATGGGAAATGAGTATAACTGTCATTTGCAAACTGTGTAGACCTGCATCAATCAGAAGTTTCTGATCAGGGCCTTCATTCAATATCCTCTCACAAGTTATTTAACCCTTTACTACATAAATATTTGTGTAAGAAATAATAATAGCATCATGAATATTAATGAGATTATTTTTTAAAACAAGAGAATTTTTGGCCATGGCAGAAACTAGAATCGGATCTATATTATTCCATAAGCAAACAGAGCAGACCCAGATCAGATGGCTCCTACAGGAGCCATCTGATCTGGGTCTACTCTATTTGCGAAAGTGTAAGGTGTATACAATGTATATGGAGTAAATAGCGACAATGATGGGCTATTGAGGGTTCTAAGACAACAATTTTCTGTATACAGTAAAACCTCTCTATAACAGCTACTAGACTACATCAAGTATTTTGTGTTGAAGGCAGGTGGCTGCTTAAAGCAAGGTGAAAGTAATACAGAACGCTCCTATAGGAGCGTTCTGTGTTACTTTCACCTTGCTTAAAGCAGCCACCTGCTCTAAATACCAACTAATTAATAAGAGGTTAAAATATGGCATGTGTGTGCCCGAGGGCTATTGTGATACCAGGTGTGCCATTATGGCCAGAAGGCACACACAGGCCATATTTTGACCTTTTTATTGAATATCTTACAATTTTTACTAGATGTCACCTATCATTTCAACACAATCTAGATCTACCATCCCAAAAAACCATAGAAATAGATCTAGATCGATATACTTTAAGAAAATAAGGAAGGACTAGTTATGCCTTCATGGGGATTCGAAGCCCCGCCGAAAAGTATGTAGTCCGACGTAATAATCACTAACACTAAAGATGACTTAACATTTGACTGCATTGTTTTTAACTTATAAAATTCGTTTGAGAAATTCCGATGGATGACGTGAAATAATGACGTCACAACTGTCATTTTTGAATAACGTAAACAAAGGTAACTTATCGATCGATACATAGAAATTGATTTTTAATAGAATTTTACGATTGTATAAACTTTACAGATTTCTAGATCTAGAATACGATTTTACAACGACGTCCAACCCCTTTCTCCGGCCATGTTTGAATATATCTAGATCTAGAGCTATGTTGCTAACGTCAACGAATTGCACGTGAAAAAGATCGTGGGCCGATTATGGATAATCGGCCCGCCGGGCCATTATGGCTTGGTCACATGACTCCGTAATGACAGTTTTCTACGGCAATTTTGTTACTATTTATAGTAAGGGTATTCAATAATAAGAGGTTAAAATATGGCCTAGGTGTGCCTGCTTGCCATAATGGCACACCTGGTGCCATAATAGCCCGAGGGATTTAGCCCGAGGGCTATTGTGACACCAGGTGTGCCATTATGGCCAGAAGGCACACACAGGCCATGTTTTGACCTTTTTATTGAATATATATTCTTACATTTTTTACTATAGATCTAGATGTCAACTATCATTTCAACACAACCTAGATCTACCATCCCAACACACCACAGAAATAGATCTAGATCTATACTTTTTAAAAATGAGGAAGGACTAGTTATGCCTTTATGGGGATCCGAATCCCTGCCGAAAAATATGTAGACCGACGTAATAATCACTAACACTAACGATGTTTTACATTTGACTGCATTGTTTAACTTATAAAAATTGTTTGAGACATTCCGAAGGATGACGTGAACTAATGACGTCACAACTGTCATTTTTGAATAACATAAACAACGTTAGATAGATCTAGTACCGATCGATACAAACAAAGAAATTCATTTTATCCAGTCACCAGGCTTCTCTAGTGACATAATAAAGGGGGTGCAAATAAACTTAGGTTTATCTGGTTACTTCCGGTAGTGGAAGGTTTATTAGGTTAGTAGATAAGCGTAATGATTCTATAACCATGGAACTATTTTAGTTTTCTGTAAACATTCATAAACATGTTGATGGAATAGATCTAACAGATCTATTTGGTCACCAGAAGAATTATTCAAATGAGAAAAAATAAAAATAATTGGCTACAGCTGGATTCGAACCCGCGCCTGATCCTACAAAAACCAATTCTAATCTCTCTAGAGACGTCGCCCTTACCGATTACGCCACTGAGGCCACATACAAAATGATGTCGATTTATCACTTTTATTAATTTAATCCACCGCCGGTAAAACCCGTTTTTGATAAAATCAAACCTGGAAGCAAAGATTGACAGATAAATAGTAAATGTTTTCTTTTCACTCTCATGATTATTTGATTGATAAACTCTTACAGGGGCGGTGATAGTCATAAACCTAAAAATAGCCTGTTCAGTTCCATCGATTTCTGAGTGACGTTAGGTAGAATCTAAAAATAGAAACCGAGACTACGTAACTCGAATTTGACCAAAGAATATTATAGATCATGTCTGTTTTAAATAACTTATCGACCCTCGATTCAAATCATCTTATTTTTCAAATTCAACCACGTTTCCCTTCTAGTAATACAAGTATCGAAACTATATTCCTCTGCGGTAGCTCATTAGATCTATTTACGTCTAAATGGAAGTGAAAAGGGAGGGATCCGTTGATCGAAAAACTGCATTTTCAATGTAAATTATTTCAAGAGTGTTATTAGTCTATAAAAAAGACATTTAACTATATTGACTGGATAAATCGAATAATAGGTTAGTGTCGTAGATGGGACGCCTTTATCCGACTCGGAGAGAAAACAGTTGAGGCTCGGCAAGCCTCGCCTCAACGTTTTCTCCCCTCGTCGGATAAAGCGTCCCATCTACGGCACTAACCTATTATTCTCTATTTAAATAATAAAACTTTACAATTGTATAAACTTTATAGATTGTTCAGATCTTACGATTTTACAACGACGTCAAACACTTTTCTCCGGCCTTGTTTGAATAGATCTAGATCTATGTTGCTAACATCAACGCATTGCATGTGAAAAAGATCGTGGGCCGATTATGGATAATCGGCCCGCCGGGCCATTATGGCTTCTTCTTCTTCTTCTTCGAATTAACAATACTCCTTCAAAATTGAAGATTATGTATTGACGCTGGAAAAAATAATTTCGGTGTATAATATACAGGCTTCAGTCAGAAGTGAAATAGTGCTAAAGTAAAAGTCAGGTTTAAAACTACATGTATATACACTGATTGCTGTTTATACTGAAGATGTTATTGACATGACAACTGGCACAGTGACAATTGTTTTGAAAGTGTCGACTGTACCTGCTTCATGGGCGATGAGGGGCAACATGTTCCACTGACAGATAGTTCTCGGATAGAATGAATACTTGTATGAGTCCTTAGATGTGCTGATCTGTCTATATGAATATGGGTTGGTAGTAGTTCGGGTTCTTATATTGCATGTGGAGGGTACCAAGAGGCTGTTTTCAGGGTAGATAGCTACTATTTGATGAACAATTTTATAAAATAATATTGATCTCGGTCTTGTTCTCCTAACTTGAAGTGTCGGCCAGTTTAGATTACGAAGCATGTCTGAAACGGAACTAGTGTTGTGATGTCTATTGGTAACATAACGTGCAGCTCTCCTTTGGACTTTATCAATTTGGTTAGTTAGATTTATAGTGTGAGGATCCCAGACTGTAGATGAATATTCTAATTTTGGTCTTACTATGGCCTTATAAGCATGTTCCTTTACTTTAGGGGCGTTTACCTTGAGATTTCTTGGTCACATATGACTCCGTAATGACAGTTTTCTACGGCTATTTTGTTACTATTTATAGTAAGGGTATTCAATAAATTGTATTGTTTTTCCGTCAAAATGCATTTCGGTGTCAAACACTTTGGGGGCATTTGTCACCCGTGACGACTCTCTTGTTTGACCTAGTGTGCGGGCCATTCCATCAAAGTGTTGGCGATATCTGCACTTTTATACCGTCCCCAACAAGGGAAGGCACTGTAACTGTTTTAAAAGAGATTTCTAAAACAGAGAGATTATTATCATGCTTGTCAATAATATACAATATTTTATTATTATTATCCGTAACCATATTAGATTCTTAATAAATAATGTAATTTAGCGAATTTTACGGGACGAACGGCAACAGGATTGTGACGTCAGAGCAAAATTCTACCAATGAAAATTGTTCTAACATCAAGCCACGTGACCGGTGGCCGGTCTCTTTCCTCTCAAGAGCACGCCAGACAACGGAGGTGAGATTAAAACATATTCATTTTTATGAATGAAAACTGTGTTGAATCCGACAAATGGGGATTCATGAAGTAGAGGGATATATAATTAGGCATGTTTTTTCTGTTTTCAGTCCAAAATGTTTGAGAAACTCTACCAATCGGTGCTCAAAGACACCGGTATGTCTCTGCAGTGTCAGACTACCGGTGCAAAAGTGAATGAACACAGAACAATCCATGCCGCGAACACAGGTACTTTAATTATCATATCCACGACACCGATCTTACAACAATGAATGGTCACTAAGTTGTTGTCATTTGTAAAATCAAGCAGTTTGGCACAAGTCTTTAGGTAATTATTCCATTTTTATGACAGGTCTGTCAAGGTCATTTGAAATGTCAAGCCGGCATTTTTAAGGTTCTGTAGGCAAAAACGAAAATCTCACTTATATAGTTTCACATTTGAGAACTGTCAAAAGTAACTTGCGATTATGATGTATTAATTCAGTTATTCTGTAGACCTTTGAATATGTATTGCCACTTTATCATTTGTATCTTCAATCTATTGTTCTTGGAATTAAAGTTTCATCAATCCCATGTTTGACCAGGGGTTTATGGTGAATTCGCCTAATGACCAACTCGCCTACAATTAGATATATAGTAACCCGAATGGTGAATTCGCCTAGAAAGCAATTACATAGTGATTGTATTTCGCACCTATTGTAAGGTTTCGCAAAGAACTATGATAATCATAGGTCTTTGGGTTTCGATAACATAACAAAATGTGTTTTCATGTAGTGTTGGCCAAGATTGAACTTTTTAGTATAGCCCCTGATCATCATATGCATTTGAAAGTTTATATACTCACTCCGTTGATAACCATTTATATTTCGATTTTATATCAAAATATATACTTGTGCGTATGGAAAGTAAATAAATTCTGGCATGGCATTATTCCCTCCCTACAAAGTCACTGATGGGACTGGGAATCGGATTTTGCCAATTTACTTAAATATGGTTTTACCAAAGACCTATGATAAGACATGTGTTATCATAGGTCTTTGGTTTTACTGACTGTTATTTTTAAACTAAATTAAAGTAACCCAATATTTACCCTGGCCATCTATATGTATAATACTTATATTTTCTCATGTTGGTGCAAGCATTTTTATTTTCAGTATAATAATGGTGCATTCTGTTTGCACCCACCCCTTTCAACCGGGTTATCAAATTTGCGCGTAGCGATTAGGGTCTACACTGATCTTTTGGTTTATTAAAAAAAACATTTGGATAAGAAAACAAACAGCTTTGTTTCATTGGCATGTTACTGGTAGATCTACCTGTAATATAAGGTGTGAAATACAATCACTATATAATTGCTTTCTAGGCGAATTCACCATTTGGGTTACTATATATCTAATTGTAGGCGAGTTGGTCATTAGGCGAATTCACCAGCACCCTGACCAGGATCCCAAGTGGATTAAAATCTGATGGACATGCTGTGTCTTCCAATTTAATGAAGGGGAACACATGTTACCAGTGCATTCACTTTCCATCCAAAATAATGGGTTTTTTAAATCTAATCCCCAAAACAAAGAAGTCCAAGATGAAACTCTTTATTTTAGTATTATTTTCGATATTATGTTCTATTTCTTAATGTTCATTATTTGTTTCATTAAACTAGAATAAAATATTTTACAACTTGTAAGTTTTAAAATTGATTTTCATGAATTTACTTTTTCAGAGGAATACAGCTGCGAGTTTGGATCTGCCAAATTTTTTGCTCTGTGTGGGTTTGGTGGAATTTTGAGTTGCGGTATCACCCACACTGCTGTTGTACCACTTGATCTTGTGAAATGTCGTATTCAGGTGAATCCTGAAAAGTACAAAAACATTATTAATGGCTTCAAAGTGACAATAGCAGAAGATGGTGCGAGGGGCTTAGGCAAAGGATGGGCTCCAACATTCTTGGGTTACTCAGCTCAAGGACTGTGTAAATTTGGCTTTTATGAAGTTTTCAAAAACCTCTACTCTGGAATCCTTGGAGAGGTTTGTGTTTATTTATAAAAATCAACATGTGTTTCAATGTAAAATTCATTATTCATATTAGAAGGCTAAGAGTCAATGGATGATCGCTTGTGACTGAAGAAAAAACTGTTACAATGAAAATTATTTTCATAGTTTCAGACACGAGTCAATTTTGGCTTCAAATGAAATCTTAAATTTAGATCAGATAAACTTTTAAAAACTAGACAGAACAACATGATAACATTTATAAGCTTTTCACTTTCAGCAGCTTTAAGCCTTTTGAACTATAGAACAGACTAGATAATATGAAAGTTATTTAAATACATGTAGTAATACATTTATAATATATAAACTGTAAGAAAAGCAGTAATATATTCATATAGGACTATTCTAGCATTAACTTTAATGTTGGCAATAATTTTGTAGCCATTTCACATACATACTTCAAACTTGGCATGCATGTGCAACTTTATGGAGGCGAACATTTTTAGGGGTGACTTGTTAAGGTCAAGGTCATATGTCAAGGGTCAAATTTAAACTGTTTTAGGAAAAAACCTATTTGTGGAGAACTTCACTGTACCTTGCTGCCAGTGCATCGGCTGAATTCTTTGCTGATATCGCCCTCTGCCCTATGGAGTCTGTGAAAGTTAGAATTCAAACCAAACCTGGGTGGAGCTCAACTCTTAGAGAAGGATTCCCTAGAATCTGGACGGAAGAAGGAGCTAACGGGTATATAAGTGTTTGAGAGAATTATATATTTTTTTATTATACCAAGTTTCAAAACAAGATAAAGGCATACAGAATAAACACTTAGCATTGATGGTAGGAAATTACATTATCTTAATATGTCATTTTGAAAAAAAATGGTTAAGTTTTTCGACATCTGCAAAGCCGGATAATACTGGGGCAGAGCTCAAGATAATACATATGCTTATTACAAAGTATTAATTTTTTTTTCATGTCTTTGCCAACCATGTAGTTGACGCTGTCATTAGAATTGTCTGAAAGAAATTATTCTATTGAGTAGTCGCAAGTATGAGTTCAGAGCAACAGATAGGTGCATATTCAAAATTTCAAATACTAAAATCACCATTTCCCCACCAAACCCTATGTTGTGACCACTTTTTAGAATCGTCTCAAAGGGACAATTCTAAAGAGTGGTCACAACATTGAACATAGAGTTTGGTGGAGAAGTATGTGAGTTGTGCTTGAAAATGTTTCAATTTACACATCTTATATGGACCTCTGATGGGTTTGAAGAAATGTGGAATTTTTAATGGTTTGTTTATCTGAAACTGCTTTAGAACTTTGATTGCGATGTCTTCATGCCTTTTCTAGCAAGTTTGTTATTTAGATGACTTGTACATGTTCTGTCAAACACTGGTTTGCATATGGGTTTTACCCATTACTCCATAGATACACCATTTTTAGCTCCACTTTTTCAAAAAGTGGAGTTATTGTCATGACCCTCTTGTAGGCATTTGTGTTGGTTAACCTTTTTGTTAAGGTCCATTTCTCAGAAACTATTGGGTTCACATTTGGTATGCATGTTTACTTTGAATTTTCATTGTCGGTTAAGTTTAATGTTAAGGTCCATGTCTCAGAAACTTTCCAAGATATTTGGTTCAAATTTGTTATGCATGTTAACTATTATCCGACTTAGACTTCCAATACACTATCCAGCACTAAAGAAAGTGGAGCGCTCCCTCTGCGGACAGTTCTTGTTGTAAACAGTCCTAGATCAGACGGCTCCTGTAGAAGCAGTCAGATCAGGGTCTGCTCTTTTTTAGCTCCACTTTTTCGAAAAGTGGAGGTATTGTCATGACCCTCTTGTCGGCGTCGGCGTTGGTTAACCTTTTTGTTAAGGTCCATTTCTCAGAAACCATCAAACATGTTTGGTTCAAATTTGGTATGCATGTTTACTATCAGAAGGAGAACAAATTTCACAAGGGCAGGTAACCCTAAAATTAATTTTGCCATAGTTATGCCCCTTTGTCAACTTCTCTACACTATCCAGCACTAAGAAAAGTGGGAGTGTGCTGTCCGCGGAAGCTCTTGTTGCTTATGGAACTTTATTAGATCTGATTGTAATAACTACAGGTTCTGCCATGGCCAAAATTCTCATAGGTTAGAAGACTTGCCGTTATAAAAATTAATCGCCTTTTATACTTGGATAAGCAATTTCAAAGGTTTACATTTAATAGTGATTTATTGTATTTAGAACTTTAATGCTGAATTGCAACGGTTTTTATGTTTGTTTCTTCAATGAGTACTTTATTATCCCCCACTGCATAGCGGAGGGGGGTTATAGGAATGGCCTTCGTCCGTCTGTCTGTCCGTCTGTCCGTAATAATTTCGTGTCCGCTCCATATCTCCTATACCCCTTGAAGGATTTTCAAGAAACTTGCCTCAAATGTTAACCAAGTTGAGACGATGTGCAGAACATACCGGTATGTGGCAGATATGTCGGCTCACGGTCAAGGTCACATTTGAAGGTCAAGGGTTTTAACCTTCAATTTCCATTGCATTTTTGTGTCCGCTCCATATCTTCTAAACCCTTTGAAGGATTTTCATAAAACTTGAGTCAAATGTTAACCAAATTAAGACGATGTGCAGAACACATGTGGCAGTCATGTCGGCTCACGGTCAAGGTCACATTTGAAGGTCAAGTGTTTAAACCTTCAGTTGCCATTACAGTTTCGTGTCCGCTCTATATCTTCTAAACCCTTTGAAGGATTTTCATAAAACTTGAGTCAAATATTAAATGAATTGAGACGATGTGCAGAACCCATGCGGCAGTCATGTTGGCTCAAGGTCAAGGCCACGTTTGAAGGTCAAGTGTTCTAACCTTTAATTTCCGTTACATTTTCGTGTCCGCTCCATATCTTCTAAAGCCTTTGAAGGATTTTCATAAAAGTTTAGTTAAATGTTAGCTAAATTGAGACGATGTGCAGAACACATGTGCCAGTCATGTCGGCTCAAGGTCAAGGTCACATTTGAAGATCAAGTGTTCTTACCTTCAATTTCCATTATAGTTTCGTTATCTCCTATACCCCTTGAAGGATTTTCAAGAAACTTGCCTCAAATGTTAACCACGTTGAGACAATGTGCAGAACATATGTGGCAGTCAGGTCAAGGTCACATTTGAAGGCCAAGTGATTTAATCTTCAATTTCCATTACATTTCGTGTCCGCTCCATATCTTCAAAACCATTTGAAGGATTTTCATAAAACTTGAGTCAAATATTAACCGAATTGAGATGATGTGCAGAACACATGTGGCAGTCATGTCGGCTCAAGGTCAAGGTCACATTTGAAAGTCGTGTTCTTACCTTCAGTTTCCATTATATTTGTTTCCGCGTCCTATTTTCTTAACAACTGGAAGGTTGAATGTCAACCACGTTAAAACCCATTGTATCACCTTAAGGTCAATGTCTTAATTTAGGTGGCGGCGGTGGGGGATATAGCTGTCCTTTGGACTGCCTTGTTGAGTATTCATTTAATCCTTAACCTCATATATACCTTTTGCAAACAGTAGACACTAATCAGACGGGTCCAATAGAAGCCCTCTGATCAGGGTCTGCTCTGATAGCTTATCAAATAATATAGATTTGATTCTATAGTTCCTGTTATGGCAAGATATTGCCTTGTTCATAGTGGCATTAAAAAAACAATTCAACAGATTACTGTTCGTAGGAACTGTCTGTTACATGAATATTCATGAGGGCAAGGGTTCTCTCAAGAGATGCCTTAGCAGCACAAATTAATATTCCATGACGATTTTGTCTAGATTTTACAAGGGCCTTGTTCCACTCTGGAGCCGACAGATTCCGTACACTATGATGAAGTTTGCCTGCTTTGAGAGAACAGTAGAGGCCCTCTACAAATATGTTGTACCAAAGCCAAGAGCAGAATGCAACAAAACAGAACAGTTAATGGTGACCTTTGTTGCTGGATACATTGGTACGTATTGATACATGTATGCATATAGTAGTACCCAGAGAAATAGATAAGATGTGTGAATCAGAGCTCCAGATAAGAAGCATAAATTAAAATATTTTCAAGTAGAACTTCTTTATTTCTCCACCAAATCCCTATGTTGTGACCACTTTTTATACGCCCGTTTGAAAAAACGGGACGTATTATGGAACATCCGTCTGTAACATCTCTTAACTCAAGTTCCCCTTGGTGGATCCTTCCCAAATTTAACCACAATGTTTATCTAGACATGCTACAGTAGCCTGCCAAGTCCCGGTTCGTATATCCAAGGTCAAAGTCACACAATTGGACTTAGAATTTGGGTTTTAGCAAAAATGTTAACCTACCCGTCTGTCTGTAACATCTCTAACTCAAGTTCCGCTTGGTGGATCCTTCCCAAATTTAACCACAATGTTTATCTAGACATGCTACAGTAGCCTGCCAAGTCCCGGTTCGTATATCCAAGGTCAAGGTCACACAATTGGACTTAGAATTTGGGTTTTAGCAAAAATGTTAACCTACCCGTCTGTCTTTAACATCTCTAACTCAAGTTTCGCTTGGTGGATCCTTCCCAAATTTAACCACAATGTTTATCTAGACATGCTACAGTAGCCTGCCAAGTCCCGGTTCATTTATCCAAGGTCAAGGTCGCACAATTGGACTTAGAATTTGCGTTTAGCAAATATGTTGACCTACCCGTCTGTCTGTAACATCTCTAACTCAAGTTCCGCATGGTGGATCCTTCCCAAATTTAACCACTATGTTTATCTAGACATGCTACAGTAGCCTGCCAAGTCCCGGTTCGTTTATCCAAGGTCAAGGTCGCACAATTGGACTTAGAATTTACGTTTAGCAAAAATGTTGACCTACCTGTCTGTCTGTAACATCTCTAACTCAAGTTCCGCTTGGTGGATCCTTCCCAAATTTAACCACAATGTTTATCTAGACATGCTACAGTAGCCTGCCAAGTCCCGGTTCGTTTATTCAAGGTCAAGGTCGCACAATTAGACTTAGAATTTGCATTTAGCAAAATGTTGACCTACCTGTCTGTCTGTAACATCTCTAACTCAAATTCCACTTGGTGGATCCTTCCCAAATTTAAACACAATGTTTATCAAGACATGCTACAGTAGCCTGCCAAGTCCCGGTTCGTATACCCAAGGTCAAGGTCACTTAATTGGACTTAGAATTTGAGTAAGCAAATACGTAACCCCAGTTTATGTTGAACAAGACCACGACGGGCGTATATTGTGCCCACTGGCATTCTTGTTAGAATCATCTCAAAGAGACGATTCTAAAGAGTAGTCACAACATCGGGTTTGGTGGAGAAATGCCGGTTTTAATATTTGAGTATGCACCGTTAAGTGTGGTCTGTAGCTCAGACTTTTATAAGAATAGCTCCTTTATTTCTCCATCAAACCCCATGCGAAATTCTAAGAGTGGTCACAACATTGGGTTTGGTGGAGAAATGATGATTTTATTATTTGTATACACTTCTTATCTTTAGTACTGGAACATCTATCAAACAGACACTTAATCCGTTACCTGATGAATATCTGTCAGAAATGTTGACGTAAAATATATTAATTAGCTGAATTTTATAATGACATTATAAACACAGGAAGTTTTGGCCATGGAAGAAAATTTAGAATCATCTCTATATTGCTGAGTAAGCAGAGTAGACTGGGTCTACTCTGTTTGCAAAGACATTAGAAGTGATTGTAGTAGATAATGGGATTAACCCATTACTCTATGTATACTTGTTAAGAAATAATGAATGTATTAATATTAGTTAACTGTATTGTGAATAATTTAATTTTCGACCATGGCAGAAACTGTAGAATCATATCTGTATTATATCATTTTAATAGCAAACGGAGCAGACCCTCATGAGACGGTTCCTCTATGAGCCGTCTGATCTAGCCATCTCGGTCTACTGTTTGTAAAGGCATATTTATGGATTAAAGAGTTAAAAACATAGTTAAAAGCAGATTGAAAGTGATTCAGAAATCTCCTGTGGGAGATTTTTTCTGCATAACTTTTGTTATGAATTTTATTAAGCTACCACCTTCCCTAAAAATCCAGAATTGGACTTCATTTTGGTAGTTGTTGTAGAAAGATTTTGCTATGACTATTTTCATGCTGAAGTTTTGTGTAAACTGCTTTACAAATTAGTTTCATATCTTGATTATGACTTACATAACATGTCACTCCATAAAGAGACCCCTTTGCAAACAGGAGCCGTCTGATCTGAGTGTAATGTTTGCTGTTACTCCATAAATATTCATGGCAGACTGCACAAACATTTTTTATATTGCTGACTAAAACAAGTGAATACATAGCTGTGCCAAATAGTATTGAATCATATTAGATATTCTTTAAGCAAGCAGAGCAGACCCAGATCTGGCAGCTCCTACTGATCTGGGTGTACTCTGTTTGCAAAGAGGTATATGTAGAGAGTAAAGGGCTAATGTAGATTTATTTTGTTGATAGTTCCAAGGAACCAATGCAGTTTTCATAGAGATGCCAATGTACATGTATCTGTATTTCAGCTGGAGTCTTCTGCGCTATTGTATCCCATCCGGCTGACACCATTGTGTCCAAGTTGAACCAGGACGCAGGAAGCAACTTTGTTGATGCTGCCAAATCTCTCGGTCTCAAAGGTACGAACTTCTTTGAAGCCTATATGCCTTTGTATTTATAATACTACTGTCAAGATTTTTGTACATTTTAGTTGACTGTTTATTTTGCATATGTAAAGTTTTGTTTGAAACTTCATTATATTTGAGTGACTCTTGGATACAACTTATTGATGTCCTAATTTAAGCGGAAGCTGCTTAATGCTTGGCAGCATGTTAAGTTGTCAGCTTTTTGTCTAGTCTTAAACTAGGAGGAAATATCTATTGGTATATCCTGGTCAAGTTTGCTAACCAATAATATCGCTTTATTCACTGGAGTTCTGTCAGTATTCTCACTGTTGTGCCAGGGATGGGTTTTTCTTGTGTCAGTCTGACACTCTTGTTCTTCATGGAGAAGGAAAGTGGCCAGGTCTCTAATTTTACTTTAGGGAGGGAAAAAAACACATATGTTTATTAAATTTTAGGTCAAAACTGCATGGTCAATGTACTGGTCATAGCTGCCTTAAAGTAGGGATAGGGAGGATCAGTTAAAACCTTTCAGTACTGATTTTGCAATTGAATTTTTCCAAAATTTAAAAAAAGCTAAGCTTCAGGGATATTTTAAGAAAGTATAGAATGATAAACGGTCCAGACCCTGATGAGAGGGCTTCTATAGGAGCCTACTCATCTGGGTCTATTTTGTTTGCAAAGGACATTAGTGACTTGTTTCCCCGCATTGAAAGAGTTGATGAATGCTTATTACCTAGATATCCATGTTTCCTTAGATCCACTCTCGGGTTTGTTAGTGTGAATGGCTCGGGTTTCACACTAAATGTGTGGACGGCTCGGTCCACATTGAAACCAGCAACTTTACCGGTTGCTCATCGAGAGTGCTTGAGTCATTGGCATGGAACAACAGTACACCTTAGTTTGTAATGAATGGCAAATGGAGAAAATTTTATTTGCCTGATTACTGGCTTGGACAAATTGAAAATAACAAATAGCAGTGCAAGACAGTCCTATACTTAAAAAGAGATGCCTTTGTACAAAGTAGACCCAGATCTGATGGCTCCTGTGGGAACAGTCTAATCAGGGTCAGTTCTGTTTACTTAGGTTATTATATAGATTTGATTCTAGTTTCTGCAAATACCAAATATTCCTGTGTTCATATGCCATCATAAACTAATTAATATTCTGTATCATTACATAAGCTGTGAAGTTTAGAAAAAACTCAAACTCCTGTTATCTCGTACAGATTTGTTTGGTCCCCTGATGTTTGAGATATCGGAGTTCAACTGTATGTCTTTGATCTAGAGCTCTGGGTAAAGGGATAATCTGTAGCCTGATGAGCAAAATTCATTGACCGTCTTTTGAGAACTGGTATAGATCGTAATTTCTGTGATAGAAATTATCATCTATACCAGTTCTCAATGAACAGGTGGTTTCATGTACATAAACACAATTCCAATGTATTTTTAGATTGGATAGTGCCCTTTGTGAACCCTAATTATCCTTAGTATTCAGACACCCAGTCCCCCTCTCCACTTGTATGTTAAGCTGAATTGTTCAGTTAAGCACCATTTTGATAACTGACATAGTAGCAAATAGTGTAGAGGCCCCTGTTCTAATGGCTCCTATATATTTGTTTGATCTGTGTCTGCACTATTTGCCTTTGTCGAAATATTTAGGGTAATTACAACTTAGGGTGTAGTAAATTAAGCAAAGATCTAGTAAACCCATTGTATAAATATGACTGTCTTCAGGCTCCATATTATATATTGTTACACAGCAGTCAGTTTATACCAGAAATTGGAAAATTCTCAAATGGAATGCAAGAGGATTTCTTTTTTCTTAAGAGACCTGAGTTTGGACATAGTTGAACAAACTGTGCAGTGCAAGATCAATTTTTTTGGGGGAAACTGATGTTTGATTTAGGAAAATCTTTAAAGCAAGTGGTCCATGCTGTAGCAAAGAAATATTGAACAATCTAGTAATTTAAAGCACTGGTCACTGTTATTTTGAAAGTAAAACATGTCAGATTAATCATTTCATATTTCTTGGATATCCATGTTTCCTTAGATCCACTCTCGGGTTTTTGTTAGTGCGAATGGCTCGGATTTCACATCTAACTGTGTGGACAGCTCGGGTCCACACTAGAACCAGCAACTTTACCGGTTGTTCATCGAGAGTGCTTGAGTCATTGGCGTGGAACATCAATACACCTTAGTCTGTAATTTACGGCAAATGGGGAAAATACTGTTTGCCTAATTACTGGCTGGGACAAACAGAAATTTAGAATGTTATTATATAGGATAAAGCTCTTGTAATTTTCACAGTGAACCCTTGTCAGTCTGTACAACAGAGATTTGGTGTATAAACAGGATTTAACAATTGACCTCATAAAGAGTTTGTGCAAGAATCATTTCAACAGTACACCTTAGTTTGTAATGAATGGCAAATGGAGAAAATTCTATTTGCCTGATTACTTGCTTGGACAAATTGAAAATAACAAATAGCAGTGCAAGACAGTTCTATACTTAAAAAGAGATGCCTTTGTACAAAGTAGACCCAGATCTGATGGCTCCTGTGGGAACAGTCAAATCAGGGTCAGTTCTGTTTACTTAGGTTATTATATAGATTTGATTCTAGTTTCTGCAAATACCAAATATTCCTGTGTTCATATGCCATCATAAACTAATTAATATTCTGTATCATTACATAAGCTGTGAAGTTAAGAAAAAACTCAACTCCTGTTATCAAGTACAGATTAGTTTGGTCCCTTGATGTTCGAGATATTGGAGTTCAACTGTATGTCTTTGATCTAGAGCTCTGGGTAAAGGGATAATCTGCAGCCTGATGAGCAAAATTCATTGACAGTCTTTTGAGAACTGGTATAGATCGTAATTTCTGTGATAGAAATTATCATCTATACCAGTTCTCAATGAACAGGTGGTTTCATGTACATAAACACAATTCCAATGTATTTTTAGATTGGATAGTGCCCTTTGTGAACCCTAATTATCCTTAGTATTCAGACACCCAGTCCCCCTCTCCACTTGTATGTTAAGCTGAATTGTTCAGTTAAGCACAATTTTGATAACTGACATAGCAAATAGTGTAGAGGCCCCTGTCCTAATGGCTCCTATATATTTGTTTGATCTGTGTCTGCACTATTTGCCTTTGTCGAAATATTTAGGGTAATTACAACTTAGGGTGTAGTAAATTAAGCAAAGATCTAGTAAACCCATTGTATAAATATGACTGTCTTCAGGCTCCATATTATATATTGTTACACAGCAGTCAGTTTATACCAGAAATTGGAAAATTCTCAAATGGAATGCAAGAGGATTTCTTTTTTCTTAAGAGACCTGAGTTTGGACATAGTTGAACAAACTGTGCAGTGCAAGATCAATTTTTTGGGGGGAAACTGATGTTTGATTTAGGAAAATCTTTAAAGCAAGTGGTCCATGCTGTAGCAAAGAAATATTGAACAATCTAGTAATTTAAAGCACTGGTCACTGTTATTTTGACAGTAAAACATGTCAGATTAATCATTTCATATTTCTTGGATATCCATGTTTCCTTAGATCCACTCTCGGGTTTTTGTTAGTGCGAATGGCTCGGATTTCACATCTAACTGTGTGGACAGCTCGGGTCCACACTAGAACCAGCAACTTTACCGGTTGTTCATCGAGAGTGCTTGAGTCATTGGCGTGGAACATCAATACACCTTAGTCTGTAATTTATGGCAAATGGGGAAAATACTGTTTGCCTAATTACTGGCTGGGACAAACAGAAATTTAGAATGTTATTATATAGGATAAAGCTCTTGTAATTTTCACAGTGAACCCTTGTCAGTCTGTACAACAGAGATTTGGTGTATAAACAGGATTTAACAATTGACCTCATAAAGAGTTTGTGCAAGAATCATTTCAACAGTACACCTTAGTTTGTAATGAATGGCAAATGGAGAAAATTCTATTTGCCTGATTACTTGCTTGGACAAATTGAAAATAACAAATAGCAATGCAAGACAGTTCTATACTTAAAAAGAGATGCCTTTGTACAAAGTAGACCCAGATCTGATGGCTCCTGTGGGAACAGTCAAATCAGGGTCAGTTCTGTTTACTTAGGTTCTTATATAGATTTGATTCTAGTTTCTGCAAATACCAAATATTCCTGTGTTCATATGCCATCATAAACTAATTAATATTCTGTATCATTACATAAGCTGTGAAGTTAAGAAAAAACTCAACTCCTGTTATCAAGTACAGATTAGTTTGGTCCCTTGATGTTCGAGATATTGGAGTTCAACTGTATGTCTTTGATCTAGAGCTCTGGGTAAAGGGATAATCTGCAGCCTGATGAGCAAAATTCATTGACAGTCTTTTGAGAACTGGTATAGATCGTAATTTCTGTGATAGAAATTATCATCTATACCAGTTCTCAATGAACAGGTGGTTTCATGTACATAAACACAATTCCAATGTATTTTTAGATTGGATAGTGCCCTTTGTGAACCCTAATTATCCTTAGTATTCAGACACCCAGTCCCCCTCTCCACTTGTATGTTAAGCTGAATTGTTCAGTTAAGCACAATTTTGATAACTGACATAGCAAATAGTGTAGAGGCCCCTGTCCTAATGGCTCCTATATATTTGTTTGATCTGTGTCTGCACTATTTGCCTTTGTCGAAATATTTAGGGTAATTACAACTTAGGGTGTAGTAAATTAAGCAAAGATCTAGTAAACCCTTTGTATAAATATGACTGTCTTCAGGCTCCATATTATATATTGTTACACAGCAGTCAGTTTATACCAGAAATTGGAAAATTCTCAAATGGAACGCAAGAGGATTTCTTTTTTCTTAAGAGACCTGAGTTTGGACATAGTTGAACAAACTGTGCAGTGCAAGATCAATTTTTGGGGGGAAACTGATGTTTGATTTAAGAAATTCTCTAAAGCAAGTGGTCCATGCTGTAGCAAAGAAATATTGAACAATCTAGTAATTTAAAGCACTGGTCACTGTTATTTTGAAAGTAAAACATGTCAGATTAATCATTTCATATTTCTTGGATATCCATGTTTCCTTAGATCCACTCTCGGGTTTTTGTTAGTGCGAATGGCTCGGATTTCACATCTAACTGTGTGGACAGCTCGGGTCCACACTAGAACCAGCAACTTTACCGGTTGTTCATCGAGAGTGCTTGAGTCATTGGCGTGGAACATCAATACACATTAGTCTGTAATTTATGGCAAATGGGGAAAATACTGTTTGCCTAATTACTGGCTGGGACAAACAGAAATTTAGAATGTTATATAGGATAAAGCTCTTGCAATTTTCAGTGTGACCCCTTATCAGTCCGTACAACAGAGATTTGGTGTATAAACAGGATTTAACCATTGACCTCATAAAGAGTTTGTGCAAGAATCATTGATGGAATTTTTATAATGGTACTCGAACAATGGAACATTGCCATGACAGAAACTGTGAAATCATGTTTGTTATGCAAACAGCAGATCCAATGAGACAGCTCCTACAGGGACTGTCTGATTGAGTCTACTCTGTTTACAAAGCATGAAAAGGTATCTCCATGAGGTTAAAGGTTAAATGGTTTGTTGCTGTAGTTATATTTGACATGTTTTTGACAAGTCGTAACTGAATTTTATCAGTACTGTGTTCTAATGTATCCCATAGATCTGGGTCTACACTGTTTTAAGTGCATTTTAACCCTTTCCTCCATAAATACGCCTTTCTACGCCACTGTGATATTCACTTCTTGAAAACCATTGTGATAAATAGAGCATTTGCTACTATGGAGCAAATGCTCTATTTATCCCAATGGTTTCTATACTACACATTTATAACATTTTCCTTTTCTCTAGTAAATGCTCCTTTTCAGTAGATTCATTCAAAGACGTTGGATTTAAAAATAGCTTATGGAGGAAATGGGTAACTTGGATCTTTTCTTGATCGTAATGTAGGATTTCTTCTTTCCGATTTAAGTGCAGTTTGCTCGTAATCATTCCATTTGTTTTATAAAGTTAACCCTTTACTCCATGAAATAATGACATCAGGGATATTTGTAACTGTCATATGAATACGGAAATGTTTGGCCATGACAGAAACTAGATAGGATCTGTACAATTTCATTGATGCAAACAGAGCAGACCTTGTTCTGACAGCTCATGCAGGAGCTGTCTGATCTAGGTTTATTCTGTTTGCAAAGGTATATCTCTATGAGGCAAAAGGGTTGACATACTTCAATGTTTTGGCTTATTGCCATAGGTTTTGATGAATTAATCTGTATTGACTTTGTGTATTTGCCAAGTTGGAATCAATTTTTTGATTTGCTGATATGTATACTGCATTGTTCTTCATTTAAACTGTAAGACACTTGTTAAAAATATGGATCATTAGAGATGAAAGATGCCATCAACTGAATGATTTTGATCATCTTCCATTTCAATCTTGGGAACAAATTACAAAACCTAATGACCCTTCAAGTGTTCAGACACCTACCCTAATTACACCCGATCTCCGCTCTCCAAGGGTCTGTAAACTGAATAAAACAATATGATATGTAGCAAATTGTGTAGACCCTGATCAAAATGCTCCATCATGAGCAGTTTTATCTGGGTCTGCACTATTTGCCCAAGGTTGTTTTCCAAACATTTAGGATAACTTGGCTAGTACACATTTCTGCATAATATTTGATTCAAATCACGATTTCAGAGGATTTCTGTAGCTGTATCCACAACACAATATGGTCGCTCATGCAACAAATAATCAATACCATTACAAAGCACTTAAGTTACTTGTCAAACAGTGTAGACCAAACCTGTGACAAGTTCACAGTAATTTGCAAACAGTGTTAACCCTTTCCCTCATATAAACGTGTTTTCATGCATCTAAAAACAGAGTAGACCCAGATCAGACGGCTCCTAGAGGAGCCGTCTGATCAGGGTCTGCTCTGTTTGCTAATGAAATTTAAAAGATCTGCTAATGAAATTTGAAAGATCTGTTTCTGTACTTTCTAAAATGGCTACAATGTTCTACCTTTCATAATTCATTACAACTATTTTGTCTATGAATACTCAGTAGGTAATGAAATTTGTAATAAATATAGAACAGGGAAAGGGTTAACCAACTCTTAGATCAGATGCTGGGGGGCCTGTTGAGCAGGATCTTCACTGTCATCCTTTCACACAGATGCAAAAAACCTGGTAGACCAGATCTTTGAAAACTTTAGCACCCAAAGTATTAATCCTTTACCTCATAGAGACTCTGTTGATGCCTTTACTAACAGAGCAGACACTGGGTCTGATCTGTAACCTCTTGTTTGCATGTGAAATTATAATTGATATTACTAACACCAAAAAACCCTGTGTACATATGCCATTATAAAATTTCAGCTTTTAAATATTCATGATATTATTTCTTCATGAATATGCAACAGGGAAAGGTTTTATTGAATGTTCGTCTGGTAAAATGGTTGTATCTGATGTTTGTATGTTACCTGTTTTAGGAATGTGGAAGGGACTGTTCCCCAGGATTATCATGATTGGTACCCTGACTGCCCTGCAGTGGTTCATCTACGACTCTGTGAAGGTCTTCTTCCGTCTACCAAGACCCCCACCGCCAGAGATGCCAGAGAGCTTGAAGAAGAAGCTTGGAATTACAGCTTAACCAATCAGAAACTTAGGATTTGAAATTGAATCAAGTTTATATACTATTTAACGTGCCATTCTGTTATATAAGAGAAATTTTTTAACAGATGAACGGGTTAAAAAAGTGACAATTTTTTGCATTTTTTGTTTCAAGTTTTGAACAAGGTTTGTGTTGGTGAAAGGACATATGAAGATACTGAAACTGTTTTTTCAATTTGCAGTGTACTAACAATTTTAGCACATTATTATTTTGCTAGGTTGAATGCATACATTCTTAAACATAAAGTAACTTTAGGTTTAACCAAACAACGCTGGATTCGTTTTCGTGGAACTTATTTGAAATTTCAAGCATTTTTTATATGAGTGTGGTATTATTATAGTGTATAAATACTGTTATGTATTTTCTAAAAATGCTTGAAATTTTGATGACATATATGGACTTTTGATGACAATGATAAGTAGAGTTGACAATAGATGAGATCTGCTCTTTTCCTAATTTGTTTTTTTACTGCTGGCATATTTCCCCAATAATTAAATGACATGATGTTGAGATCTGTGTAGAACCCAGGGAACAGCACAAAAGTGTTTGTTAATAAAACAATCAAACTTATTCTTCACTTTGTTGAGCTCATTTTGAACAAGAATTTTCAAAGAAAATTGTGGTTGGCTGTTTTGGGGGTATATTGATGGGTGTGAACATGTCAGTTTAGCCAAGGGAAAAACAAACTTGGTGTACATGTAGCTTGCACAGATTACGAAGGTTGGGATTAAATTTTATAGATCAAGGTCGCCGTTACTTAACCTTTTCCTCTGAGAAATAATAGGGTTGCCAAACATGGGGTAAACTGAATTTATTTCAAGGTGAGGGAATTTTGAAAAAAAAATTAGATTCAAGGGTATTTAAAATTATGACAAAGACTAAATGTCACATGTATCGTGCCGGAGAAATTTTAAATAATGTCTGATAGGGGATTATTAGTTACATAGTCATGTAGTGACCGGTTACGGGATGATACCTGGTTAGTAAATGCTTTGCCTCGCTGGGTATAACATTTACTAACCAAACATCATCCCGCACCCGGTCACTACATGACTATGTAACGAATTTACCCCACCGATGACCAGTCTATATTCTATCAGTGCTCAGTTGCTTCTTTTTCTCAATCTCGTCTACGTCTAAGGAAGCAAAGTGTTTCGCCATATTTGTAAACTAATGACAACTCTTACTGTAACTGTACCATGTCAATTCAGCCCAACATCAATTCGGTACAGTCTTAAACTCTTAATCGAGCTAACCAAAGTTGTAACGGAAAACAAATCCAATACAAAAATCTGTTATGTATTTAACTTTAAAATAAAATCTATTTTACTCAGTAACCATTTGCTGACAAAAGCACAGTGCAGCCATTACCTCAAGTTTGTGCTCTACGCTGGCAGGGGAAGTAACCTAGTTACTGACCGTGTATTGAATTTCTACCGACTGTGTATTGAATTTCTAGTGACTGTGTATAAGTTTTGCTCATCGATCACGTGACCGAATTCAACCAATCACACACACGGATTTCACCAAAAAATTATCAGGTGGAGTAATGTTTCCATTGGTATGTAACAACCCTGAATAACGAATATTAATATTAATAAACTGAATTCTTATAATGGCATATGAACACATGAGATTTTAGCCATGGCAATTCCCTGCCTGACCAAGTGCTTGGCATGAGACTTGATAATAAACTGAGTTCTGATATACTACTGGGCATCTAAAAGAAACTCGATCAATAACAAGAGTAGGGCATGGCGTCCCTATGTATGTAGAGTATGTATCCTCCCTCTCTCTGGGGCATCCAATAAGCCCATAGTTGGCAATGTTAATACAACCAACTAGAATCAGAAGAGTTATTAGTCCCCCATCGGTTACCAGTTGGGGGACTATAGGTTTGCCCTATTCAGTCCGTTTGTCACACTTCGTGGCCGGGCCATATCTCCTACAAGGGTGGGCCAAATTCATTATAACTTCACAAATGGAACAAGCATCATGAGATGAAGTGTCGTGCACAAGGACCATAATTCTAGCATCAATATTTTGGAAGTTATTCCCCTTTTTAGCTCGCCTGTTCATAGAACAGCAGAGCTTATCTTGTACCCCCGGCGTGAGCGTGGCCAAGGTTAAAGTTTTTTGGACTGGTTGTTTTAAAGCTTAATATTTGTACTAGGATGCTGAAATTTTGTTATGAAGTTGAACATTAAAAATATTCAATATTCAATATTTTTTAATTTTATCAATTTTTGATATGTTTTGAACTTATTCCTTTTGGCCACAAATCACCAGGTTAAAGTTTTTTGGATGGGTTGTTTTAAAACTAAATACTTGTGTTAGGATGCTGAAATTTTGAAAAATATTACTGTTATGAAGTTAAACATTAAAACTGTTTTTAAATTTTATTCAATTTTTGACATGTTTTGGACTTAGTTTTTTGGGCCAAAAATCACCTGGTTAAAGTTTTTGGGAAGGGTTGGTATAAAGCTTAATATTTGTGCTATGATGCTGAAATTTGGTGAGAAAGTTCATATTGTCAAGACCTTTCCGACCATGCCAACATGTTTGCCCTTCTGACCTTGACCTTGATCTTTGACCTACTTTTGCAAAAATCTTTAAATGCCTATATTATTGGAACCAATAGGCCTAGGGCTTCCATACTTGGTATGACAATGTCAACGTGTGCCCTTCTCACTTTGACCTACTTTTACAAAAATCATTAAATACCTATAACATTTGAACCAATGGACCCAGTGCTTCCATACTTGTATGCAACTTTCTTGTGTCAAGACTTTATCAACAATATCATTGTTTTCCCTTCTGACCTTGACCTACTTTTGCAAAAATCTTTAAATGCCTGTATTATTGGAACCAATAGGCCTAGGGCTTCCATACTTGGTATGACCATGCCAACATTTTTGCCCTTCTGACCTTGATCTTGACCTTTGACCTACTTTTACAAAAATCTTTAAGTGCCTATAACATTTGAACCAATGGACATAGTGCTTCCATGCTTGGTATGCAACTTTCTTGTATTAAGATTTTTCCAACAATATCATTGTTTGCCCTTCTGACATTGACCTTGACCTTTGAAATGACTATGAAATTTGAACCAGTAAGCCAAGGGCAACTTTCTTGTTTTAAGACTTTTCCAAGCATACCATTGTTTTTACCATGTGACCTTGACCTTTGACCTACGTTCGCAAAAGTCTTTGAATGCCTATAGCATTGCAACCAATAGGCCTAGGGCTTCCATACTTGGTATGACCATGCCAGCATGTTTGCCTTTCTGTTAAAAATCTTTAAATGCCTACAAAAGTTTTCTTTTGCAAAAATCTTTAAATGCCTATAACATTGGAACCAATAGACCTAGGACTTCCATACTTGGTATGACCATGCCAACATATTTGCCCTTCTGACCTTAACCCTTGACCTACTTTTCCAAATGTCTTTAAATGCATATAACATTGGAACCAATAGGCCTAGGGCTTCCATATTTGGTATGTATCTTTCCTGTCTTAAGACTCTAAAACCATACTAATGTTTTTTGCCATGTGACCTTGACTTTGACCTTTGACCTACTTTTGCAAAAATCTTTAAATGCCTATAATATTGGACGCGATTGGCATAGGACTTCTGTACTTGGTATGACCATTCCAACATTTTGCCCTCCTGACCTTTACCTTTGACCTACTTTTGCAAAAATATTTAACTGCCTATTACATTCGAACCTATTGACCTAGGGCTTCTAAATTTGGTATGTATCTTTCTTGTTTAATAGTCTTTTTAAGTTGCTTGAAATAGGTATATATGGTTGCATTGTGGTTCTGATATTGATGCAGTTTAAGTTTAAATTGAAAATTTAATGATTTTTTTGGTGTGTTCAATATGACAGGTTTTAGACTTCGCTTTTAAGCAGGCGAGCATCAGGTGGCTTTGACACCATTTCTGGTTCATATTTTATTGTCCGGACAGTAACTCTATATACTGGTTCAATTGATTTGAAACTTCATATATGGAACAAGCATCATGGGAGAAAGTGTTATGCACAAGAGCCATAACTCTAGCATCAATAATTTTGAGTTATTCCCCTTTTTATACGCCCGTTTGAAAAAGTGGGACGAATTGTGGAATGGTGCTGTCTGTAACATCTCAAGTTTTTCAATGAAACTGTAAATGTTAAGTAGGATAAGGAAATGCAGTCCTGCAAGTATTATTCACATAGACCTATTATTATGGCCCTTTGTTTGCAAAATGCGTAACTTTTTGTCCAGGCCATATTATCAGTAACTCTTTGGATTTTGATGAAACTCTCTGAATGTTTAGTACCAAGAGGCAATGCAACCCGCAAGTATCACTTTTATTGATTGTGGAACACCAGAGTAACGATCCTATGTTTGCAAAAAAACTTAACCTTGTTTGTCTGGCGTCGTATCTCAGAAACTGTTTGAAGTTTTACTATGAAACTTTGTGTAAATGTTTATTCAGTACCATAAGGAATTGAGGCCCTGCAAGTATCACTCACATTGAACTTTGAACAATTCCAGGGCTTGGTGCAAAACTATTCTAACTCCTTCACTTTGTGAAGGAGTTAGAATAATTTTGCACCAAGCCCTCGAATTGAGTTATGGCTCTTTGTTTGCAAAAAACCTTTTTGTACGTCTGGTCAGTAACTCGGTTGAATATTGAGGCCAGCACTTGTTTAGTGGGAGATATCAATTCAGTGATTTTGCTTGGTCCTAGTGTAATAGATGGCTAGACCCCTAAGGCATCAAGCTCTACCGTGTACCTTCAGGTGATGAGCAGTAGTGAAACCGGTAGGGAATAAAAATGTAAATCTTCACAAGTGGTGTCAGTTTATCTTTTCAATATATATATATAATCATATATAGTGATATTGAGCTACTTTCGGTTTCGCAATATCGCGATGTTTGACAAAAAATAGCATGCTGTCATTAATGAGACTAGTTCAACGCGGGGAGTTAACTTGAGGTGCGATTTAATGCCTACCTAAACACTAGTCATTTTTCAGAAAATGAAAAAATGATGTTGCCATGACCGACAGAAACTTGGGTTATACTGCATGAATCGTTGAATCTCAGTATAACGTATTTATGTCGCCATGACCGACAGATACATGGGTTATACTGCATGAATCGTTGAATCTCGGTATAACCTATTTGGCAAAGATATTCTGTCCGAATATTTTGGATACCTGGTAATTAAAATACCAGTCTTAAAATCGAAAAAGCATGGAGGTGTTTTGGAGTTGACACAAAAAAAGAAAAAGAGACTGACGCCACACTATAACCATTTGCCTGCTTTAAATTGAGCTTGCAAAATCATAAGTGAAATTTGTTACAGAAATTTGTTTTTGTTTGTTCTTTTAAACTACAGTCTGTAACAAAGTTCACTTACAATTATTCAAACTATTGACTATTGACCAAGTACTTCTCTGTATCCTCTCCCTCTCTCTGTGGCATCCAATTAGCCCATAGTTGGCAGAAATAGACGATCAACACAAACCAAGTGCTCGATTCCTGATGAGACGCCAAGTTATTTGGTATCTCCCCTGGATCAAAGCTGTTTGCAAATGCCATCTTAACCCGTTCCCGCATATAGACGCCTTTTGACACTTCTGTAAAAGTCACTTTGTGAAACCATTGTGATAGAGCATTTGCTCCATAAGAGCAAATGCTCTATTTATCACAATGGTTTCAACTCTACACAATTCTATAATTTTCCTTTTCAGTAGTAAATGCTCCTTTTCGGTAGATTTGTTCAAAGAGGTTGGATCTAAAAATAGCCTATACGGGAATGGGTTAAATTGGTTGCAATTAGCAGGCAAATGGTTAACATAATATATTCCTTATGGTGTATAACAAGAAGCGGAGTTCGACATGTAAAGGTGCATCTTAACTGATATTGGTATATTTAATTTTGCTTGATAAGCCCATATTTGCAAACAGTACAAGCGCGTAGCTAGCGGTACGTACATGCCTAACATTAATTTGAAAGGTGATAACATTCTTATGGCCAAAATGGAACTTAAATTGGAGGCTAAAGGGGGGAGGGGAGGGGGATAGACTTTGATAAACGTTGTGTCTCGTCTTGTAAGCCTTAACCGATTGATGTATCTATAAAAGTCACCTTTTGAAACCATTGTGACAAATAGAGCATTTACTCTTTTAGGAGCAAATACTCTATTTATCACAATGGTTTCAAAACTACACAATCTAAATTCTCCAGGGTGAGCATGCTCTCGGACCCCTATAGCCACAGTGCGTACATTACATTTAGATTTATCTACGCTCCTGAAGTAGACCCAGA